>VXBR01008901.1:976539-1050433 GCA_013400215.1 Cisticola juncidis
GGTTGCCGCGGCTCCGGCGGGGGTGCGGGCCGGGCTCCGGCGCCTGTGAGGGCCGGCCCGCGGTGTTTTGCCTCGGGCCCGGCCCGCCTCGGGGACGGGCCCGAGCGTTTCCTCCGCAAAACAACGGGGGCAGCGGCGGGCAGGCGGGCGGTGCTGCAGAGCGGCCAAAAATCCTGGGTTTGCGTCGTGTTGTTCGGCTTCCTTTGGACTGCCGGAGCTATGGCGTGACACCAGTTACCGTGGAGGATTTTCTGGAGGAAACAAACGCGTGGCTTGCCTCCCAGGGCTTATTCTTCCCGCATTTTCATCCGAATTCGTGAGCAGTTTCTGTTCCAGTGAAGTGTCGTTCACAGGCAAAATGGGCTCTCTTCCCCTCGCCCGCAGCAGCCAGCGCAGGCCCTCGGTATCCCTCTGGCCCCGTTCTCCCACAGGCTGCTGTCCCTGGAACAAGGGTTGGCACCTTTCCCTAAAAAAACATGGAATGTTCCCCATCCAGAAAGAAGGGCAGCTGCCATGATTCCCGATTTTCCTCCAGCCCATCAAACTGTGCTTGTGCTGGTGTGCCAGGTGAAGCTGGAGGTGCGGTTCAGCGGAGCTGTGGGAGCACTGCCCGCTCCGGCCGGGCGTTCCCGGCGCCCCTGGCCCCCCATGATCCCAGCGAACCCCTGCTCTGTGTGCTGGCAGGGCTGAAGCCTCGACTGGCAAACCCCACAATTCATTTCCAGGCAACTCAGGTCCCCCAGCAGGCTCTCCAGAAAGCCAGGCAACATCCAGGGGTGAGGCCACAGCTGCCCCATCCTCGATGGATTTTAACTGCTGCAGCATCCCAGTGTAAGGGTGGTGGAGCAGGAAATAAATCAGAAAGCAGATGCACTTCAATTTCAACTAAATCCCTTTAGACTGTCCCTGAGGTCTTTCACAAGGATCAGTAACTGAACTGCTACTGAAAAATGTGTTACATTTTGAGAAGGAAAGTGACCCTTTCAACTTATCCATATCCTTTTGGTGTTAAATGCTGAAAAAAGAGACAAAAAGAAAAATCCTTTTTAAAATTTATTTTGTATTTATTTACATAATGAGCGAAGTGAAAAATTAATATTTTAAGGCTAGTAGGAAACCAGTTCTAACCAGTCTGTTCAAGGCGATCCCGTGGTTAAATGTGTTTCAATATACCCAATGAAACAAATTATGGTAATATTGTTCTGCTTTGAAAGTGAAATAGAATAAATGGAGTAAACACAAAGCCAAGCTAGAGCCTAGCTGAGGACGCCGCCAGGTACAGTAAGCACTCTCCCTCGGTTTGTAGGAGGAGACAATGGCTTTGAAAAGGGTGGAAAATAAAATCTAAAAATCTGCTGCTGCTCCAGCATAACCCAATGCTGATTGTGGTAGCCCCTAGGTGAGCAGAGGTAGCAACAGCTACATCTCTATCTATTCCTACCCTCCTTTTGTATGATTTTGATCTTGGTGAATGGCAGTTTTGTAAGGGAAAATAAATTATATTGAAACATTTTTCCCCTGGCACATTGTTTTTAATCTTCATTAAATGAGAGAAAGCAGAACTAAAGAAGTTGTTGAATATGCAAAAAGCTTCAACAGGATGTTCCATCAATAAGAGTTTAGCGCACAGCTGATACCATAAAACACAGGCTCTCTAGAGGCCTTCTATTGAGCATCTACTTCCAGAAGCAGGATTATTTCAGGCCAAATCTAATGTGGGTTTTTACACTGCTTTTAAAAACCACCCATGAGGTGCCTATTCTCTTCAGGCAACTTGATGTGCTCATCGATTGGCTTCGTGCAAGCCCCTCTTTTTGCAAATTAACCTGACTAAATTTTGTCCTTCTCTTTTGACTGTGAGGGATGACTGATGTTATCCTATTTATGACAATCTTTTACATATGCATCTAAAGCTATAATGAGTTATATTTTCCCTTTAGACTTTACTTTTTGATTCAAATTGCCACATTTTCTCAAACTCGTATCATTCTTTTTGCTCTCCTCCGGTCATTTGAATGTAACATCCACAACAGGACACTGTAGACCAGCCAAACCTCAGCGGTTATGAAGAAAGTAGAATGATTGGTGACTTACATATAGAATTTTTGCCAATAAATCCCTCAGTGTGACTTGTTTTTGTTGCAATGGCAATTTCATGCTGACTCATTGTGTAGTGGGTCAGTGCCAAAAGCACCCTTTCTCCACCAACTTTTCTTACACATGTATGTATTTCATGACTTCCTAAGTGCCTAGCCAGCACTTGCCCCATCTTGTTCATTTTACATGCCAAATTGAGAGTATTTTGTAGCAGCAATAGTTTATCAATGTACATTCTAAAGTGGCTTATTGATCTTGCAGCATGGATCATTAATTTTGCATTTTTCTTAAAAAAATTATTTCTCAATCAGTTTAATGAGGCTTAGTCAATATTATCCTACTTGGAAAGGTGCAGCCTAGAAAACTGATGAGAATGCACAACAAAGTTAAGTACCATTAACTCTTTAATATTTGCAGGATTTTTTTTTTGTCTTACTTGTTTTATTTATTTTTGCTAAAAATGTACCACAAGGACTAAAGGGGGTTTTACCATTTAAACAAGACGCTTGAATAGAACTATTCATATTCTATAAAATGATATTCAGAAATTATGCTGAATTTTGCTGAAACTTGACAGCTTATATGTGATCCGTGTTTCTAGTCTCCATTCTCACCTTCCCTGCTGCACCAGCTGTACCTCGGGGGCTTGCCCTGAAGCTGCCCACTAGCCATGGGACCCAGGAGAGCCCGACGAACTCGCCCACAGAAGGGGCCGGCACACGTCCATTTTCCACCAGCAGCCATCCCCCGCCCAGTGGTGCCCTCATGTGTCTCCACACGTGAATTTCAAACACTGGGATTCCAGGAATTCGTTCGACTTTAGGTGTTACTGGAAATCCGGCACACGCAATCTCTATGCGATGCTGCGCCTTTCTCTCTAGCCTAAAATTGGTTTGGGAATTTCCTACAGGGGAAGGACGTGTGGAGTGAAATAACTTGAGCCCATACCATCTGTGTTTTTATTTATTTTTATATAAAAATGGCTTCCAAGGAAATCCAACAGTCTGTTTCAGAGCATGGCAAATTCCTACATTCAAATATCAATTCTCTTTGCCCCTTTATTTTCAAGGCTACCAGTAAAAAGAAACTTTACAAATTACCCTTTTTTGCATCTATATATTCAGGTACTGTGGAAAGGGAAAGTTGGCATGATTTCACTGACATTATACCTGTCTCCACAAGTGAAGATTAATTTGCTGTTTCAAAGGCCATCGAGCCAGTTCAAGCCTATATCATTTTTTTAAAGAATAGAAAAATTCAGCTGAGTATCAAGTTTTCCTGTATGTGGACATTGATGTACATACAGAGGCCATTTGGATTCATAGCTAGGGCCATAACTCATTCTTTTCCCTATTTTTTTTAATAGTAAGGAGAAAACATGAACTCATGCAAGTTAATTGCACGAATATTTCATTATTAAATGCTGGAGCAGAAGATTTCCATAAACAACTCACTCAAAGTTTGAGCAATGCCATCATCCAAGGAAACAAAGCCTGAAAGCTGCTGCTTCTGCATAAGTTTTGCAATGTCTTTTTTTCAGGTATGCAACATTAAATTTGTTCATACGACAATTGCAGCATCTGCCCCATCTGTTCAGAATGCTCTTGGGAAATAACTCTTCAAATACATTCACGATACATTTATTAGGAAGTTTTGCAGTCTTTCATTATTTCAGTACTCAAGGCCATATTGAATCAAAAGATTACAGGTATACCATGTGCCATATGCTATTAAATTTTCTCACGGCACAGCCACAGAGAGCCAGCCCAATGACATTGTTCTTATCTTATCTTCAGCAATCACAGCAGAAGATGTCTTATCCCACAGCAGAGTGAGCTTTGCATGCTATGCTCAAAGAAATGGAGAAGCTGAAGTTGACCAAAGGCCTGGTAGGGGGTGGCTGCTTCTTTAATCTGCGGTGATGCCATATTGCCAGATGATCCTAAGAAAAAACACAGAATACCCCTGACTTGGAAGCAAATTATTTCCCATTTATAGATTCATTGAATTCTTTGGCACTTCATTCACTATGTGAAAAAGCTGTAGAAGACAAGCATCTGAGAAGAAAGATTCTCCATATAATTGCAGAAAATGAGTGTTTCCCACCAACATTCCAGCTCATTTCTAGTGTGTCAGAGTATCCCTCTACCCACAAAGTACAATTGGGCTATTGTGCCCAGAAAGAAGTCTTTCCATACTGTGACAGCCAACCAGCTGAAGCCCAGGCGTACAAGATTTTAATACATTCATTGTCTTAATGAAGAGATGTAAATGTAATGAACATGCTCAGGGCAATACAGTGCTCATGTACTCCAGCAGGACTGCAGAGGGACATCTCCATACTACCTACATATGACTCTGACCCTCACCCTTCTCACTTGACCCTGTGATCAAGTGACACTTTGTATTGCTTGCATATAGCTAAACTTTCTTCTACACCCCCTGTGCTGGCCACATTTGTCCTGCCTAGTGTGCATGACCTTAGAACACGGTGGTGGGAGTTTGCCTGCTCAGTATTGTCTGAAAGTGTGCCATGCAATGATGCCATGTGATAGGTAGTCATTAAACAGTACAGCCCAAAGCAAACTGACAGCGCTGAACCTGTACCCTTACCCCCTGCAGTTTACTTCTGTATATGTAATATCATGGAGTTTTCTGATCCCAAGTTTCCTATTCTATACATACAGCCAATGTTGCCTGATCTCATATATTATTCATTGGATTTGGCCTTTTTAATTTGACTTTTTTGTTGAATTGTGGCTCTCAACGAGATGATTCACACTCACTGGCAAAAGTAGTACATGCTCTGCATTATTTACTACCATCTGCAAATTTTACCATAATATTTTACGTTGTCTAGATCATTGATAAAAGTATTAAGCACAAAAATAAGTTTCTAGGGGGAAAAATCATTACAGTAACTTCTTTTGTTTCTGTCTTTTCATTAATAATAACATCTGGAGATCAAACAGTGAGTCAGTTTTTAATCCATGTAATGTTAATTTTGTGTAATGGAAGTTCTTTTAAATCAAAGTGTTATTGCTGTATTGACTGGGAAGCTTTGAAGGAATCAATGGCTGTCATGTGAGCACAGTTGTCTGTAGCACTTGGAATCACACAGTTTTCAAAACAAAGGGGCAAACAGACACAAACTCCCCAGCAAAAGAACTGTAGTAACTACTTTCTTGGATACTGTGTTCACAGATCTTGATTGTATTTTGACCTCTGAGTTTTGCTAGTAAGATCCAAAATTAGCAATCTCTTTGCTAGGGTTAAGAATAACACCATTAGTTATTCAAAAAGTCCTTTCAAGCTTTTCAAAACTGATGCAACTTTGACTCTTCTGGAATTACCAATGACCTAGGAAAATGCCTTGCTAGCAGCTGAAGACATGTTCTTGCCTAACTCTGTTAGGACTGAATTTTGATTTCAGCAGAACCTGGCCTGCTAGCTTTCTTGCAGGTGATTTTTTCTCCCTCTCTTTCACTTGGATACGTAGTCTCTTTGTTCCAAATACCAGAAAGCTGTTGTACTGTTTACCTACTGTAATTCATGTGTATTTGAGGTAAGATTCTTCCTCCTAATATTTATGTACAGAGCCCTTTTACTGCATTTAATCCAGTTGCCTGCTACTACTCCAGCAAGTAACTCTTTCTTTTCTTGCTACTTTTAATCCCTGTCATTAATTACTTTGTTTCCCCACCTGAGTCTTTACAAATTGATTTTCTATTTTCTCATTTCCTCATTTAATTTTTTTAACCACGGTGGCTTTCTGCCCAGTAAAAGCTTTACATGCTAATGAAATCTTGTCGATCTACATATCCAAGTGGCTATCTTTGAACGACTGGCAGTTTCTCTTAAGGCTTTCTACTTCAGTGTTCTCCGTCCTTTATGCTGACAATTAGTCTAAGCTTTGAGTAATTAGATCTTTTAGAGTTTCACAGATGAATATTGGTGCTACCATTGCCTATTTAGGCAAATGGAGTGTAATCAGATTCTAATGAGAAATACATAAACAACAGGGTAATTTTTAGAGTGACAATTAACTATTCTTTGTCAAGAGAAGGTCTTATAATGAGTCATTCCCTTTGGGAGGAGGCATACTGCATTAAGAAGCTTTAAAAAGAAAATAATCCTTCTCCTTGAAGTTTATCACTTTTTTTTTTTTCCTTTTTTAATTTTTTTCCCCTGTCCAAAGTATCCATCAAACATTCCCTGGTTAGAATTAATCAATTTTCCATCTTGGTTCTTTATATGTAGATCATATTTATGATCTACTATTTATGTAGATCATCGTATTTAGCATAAAACAAATCATCATTTGCTAAGATCCAAATGTTTTGACAATTCATAAACAGGAGAACATATTTCAGGTGTGCTTTACCCCATAGTTTTTGAAGGCCAGTAGAGACAACAGCAATAATCCAACCAGGTGTGCATTAAAATAGGACTTACACCCAGGCCACATTCACCTAAATTTAGTGCATCAAGAAATCAGACATAGTCCTATGGCCATGACATTATATAAAACAGGGTAGAGGTTAGTGCTGCAGGTTCTCTGCTGAAGAGGTTGTATTTTTAAAATAACATTCTTTTATTTTTATGCAAAACTTCATTGCGTATCTATTTTACCACATGCCTTTTTAAAATACCATTTTTGTACCTAAATGTAACCAAACCATTTAACTCTTTCAAATGACAGCTCACATATCTTTAAATATCGTTAGTCCTTGCCAGAGAAGTTTTCTTAGACCCATTAGAAAGGTTGCTAAAGTTCATACTTTACAGTTTCACCTACATCTATTTAATAATTTACAGGGTAGGAATTGCAACACTGAATTCTGCTTCAACAAAGCACTTAACTTTAAGGATTTGTTTAAGTTTATCGCTATTTCTCAGACCACTTAAGTATGTCTTGAAGTTCCAGTGGAGCCTTGGTATGTTTAAATGGTTTGCTGAATAGAGGTGAATTTAAGAACACATGTTTGCTTTCTGGGGTTTTTTGAAGGTGGTGGGTTTTTGTTGTGGTTTTTTTGTTGTTGTTGTTGTTGTTTGTTTGGGTTTGTTTGTTTGTTTGTTTTTTGCTTTGTTTTGTTTTTCCTGAAATATAGATTTATTCTGCAATTTAGCATACGTTTTCTGCATTTCTCCTATTATATGTCAGAATGATATGAATGATAGCTGTTCAAGAACTTTGATTTTAAAATTATCCAGGAAAAATATGCAAATATCTTTTACAGTTTATCATTTGAACTAGAAAATGAATCCAGATATCCAGTGCCTTATAAACTATAGCTATTTTTTTAAATGTGCAAATGTCTCTTATAGGGATATGCTCAATGAAAACATAACAGATCCCTAGAGCTCTTGGCACTACTTCGCAGGAGTTATGTCAGAATTTTATACCTATACAGTACTTCTGCAAATGAATGAATTTTAAATAATTAATTTCCTTCTACATGCAATGCATTGACAAGCATAGGTGGCCTCCTGTCTACCTGAGCCTCAGTTATGGTGTGAAAAAACAGGTGAGAGTTTCTGGAAGCAGGGTACAAAACCAACAGAATCTTAGAACCTTAGAATCTCAGAATCATTTAGGTTTCAAAGAGACTTTAAAGATCCTTAAGTCCACCTGTTAACGCAACACTTCCAAGATCACCAATAAACCATGTACCTAAGTGTCACATCTACAGTCTTTTTAATAAGTCATGGACAGAGACTCAACCATTCCCATGGGCAGGCAGTTCCAATGCTTGACAACCCTTTCCATGAAGACTTTTCTTAATGTCCAATCTAAACCTCCTCTGGCATGCCTTGAGGCCATTCATCTTGTCCTGTTGCTGGTTGCCTGAGAGAGGGATCCCAACCTGGCTACGCTCTCCTTTCGGGTGGTTGCAGAGAGTGATAAGGTCTCCCCTGAGCCTCCTTTTCTCCAGCTAAACACCCCCAGCTCCTTCAGCTGCTCCTCACAGGACTTGTGCTCCAGACCTTTCACCAGCTCCATTGCCCTTCTCTAGACACACTCCAGCACCTCAATGTCTTTTTGTAGTGAGGGGCCCAGAACTGGACACTGAATTGGTGGTGTGCCCTCACCAATGCTGAGTACAGGGTCACAACCCCTGCACCTGTCCAAGCCAGGAGCAGCTGTTTTTTCCAGGAGAATGCTGAAGGAAGCAATGTCAAAGGCTTTACTGGAGTACAGGCAAACAACATCCACAGCCTTTTGCTTATCCCTTGGATGGATCACCTTGTTACAGGATGAGATCAGGTTGGTCAAGGAGGACCTATGCTTCCTGAACTGATGCTGGCTGGGCCTGATCCCTTCACTGCCCTCCATGTGCTGCAGGTAGCACATGGTACTCAGGACGATCTGCTCAGTGACCTTCCCCAATATTCCAATCATACTGACAGGTTTGTAGTTCCCTGGGTCCTCCTTCCAACCCTTCTTACAGCTGGGTATCGCACTGGGGGGCCTGCAGTCAACTGGAACCTCTCCAGTTACCCAAGACTGATAATACAGGATGGGAAGTGGTTCAGTGAACACTTCTGCCAATTCCCTCAGTACCCTGGGATGCATTAAAGATCCTTAAGTGCATCCCATTGTGGCCCATAAACTTGTGTGTTTCTAAGTGATATAGCATGATGGTCACTGACCATTTTCCCTTGGATTATGGGGGTTTCATTCTGCTCCTCATCTTCCAGCTCAGAGAACTGGGTGGCCAAGGAACAACTGGTCTTACTACTAAAGACTGAGAAAAAAAAAGCATTAAGTACCTCAGGCTTTTCCTCATCCTTACTCACTATGTTTCCCTTCACATCCAATAAAGAATGGAGATTCTCCTTAGTCCTCCTTTTGTTGCTAATCCATTTATAGAAACATTTTTTATTATCTTTTGTGGCAGTAACTAGATTAAGTTCTAGTTGGGCTTTAGGTCTTCTAATTTTCTGCCCTGCATAACCCCATGACCTGACTTAATAAAGTAAGTAATGTAAATTCTGACATGAAAAATGACTGTTGAAAACAAGAGACAGCTAACCCATTTAAATATTTTAATGCACTAAAATAAAATAAAATAAAATAAAACAGAAGTTTCCCACCTGTAATGAAGCAGACTCACAGCCAGGTGATTCTGAGTGCCCCTGTTCCAATTACCATCTGAATTGGTATTAGAAATCTATCTGCAATCAGAGAGAAAAGGGTCATAGCGAAAAGTTAGGAGCTCCAGATGAGACAATCACATTGGGTGACCCTAGCATGGAACATGGAACTGGAACTAAGCAACTATTTGAGCAATACCAGAAGAGTTTTTATTTCCAAATCAATAGAGCAATACAAAGTGAAGCAGCAGATGGGAAAGTGATACATGCTTTCACATCTACATAATTCACCACTAATGTACAATTCATATAACTGCTTTCATGTGGATGAATTCAACACTGCACTATGAAGAAGCAGCGCGTCTGTCAGTTAATTTATAGAGTATCTGTCAGTAAACAGGGAAATCTTGTACTTGATTTCACATCTTGTTCAGATGTTACATATGGAATAAAAATCTGTTTTGGCAGTATCTTATTTCTAATTGTGATTTGGCTAGTTTGGACCAAATTTACAGCATGTAGGGTACAAACAGCGCCTTAAGTATGTTGAATGCATGCCTTGACACTTAATTGTCCTCTACTTTCTTTTACAAAGCTGAAGATCATGTTATCTTTGGCTCTTCTCTCATATGTTAAGTTGAGTGTCTTTTTTTTAAAACCAACATAATGCAAAGGAAATTAACAGTGGAAGTCCTCTACTTACCCAGGTTAGAATCTTGTTTACACTAAAAATTTAAAAAGAGCCTTATTGGGAAAAACAAACAAACAACAACCCCCTCCCTCCAAAAAAACCCAAACAAATCCACCTTCAAAAAATGCAGCTATGAAACTTGTTTCTCCTGGAAGCATCACAGAAACATGGTATTTCACCATGGCGAGTTCAGTTGTGGTTTGTGATGCTAGGCTGTATTATCTGAGATACTATATAAATATACAATATAAATTCATTTGACTTAATCTTATGGACAAATCACCCATCTTTAAAAAAATGTTTACTTTGTAGAAAAACATATCTTAAGGGAGCTAGGTAGGGTTGAAATTATATAAGAATATTTCTGTAAATTCTCATTGGATTTAAAACTGGATTGCTAATCCAGCTTCAGCTAAAAATTGCAACCATGTGAATTCCTAGGTAATAACAAAGGTCATCAGAATTTAGGCCTTTTATTGTGTTGTTTTACCTATCATTAGTAAATGTCCCATTGCTGTGGCACTTGAGCTGTCCGCAAAGCAAATTCAGTCCACTGGAATGATAATACAAAGTAAGAATGGCACCACAGGAAAAATGAGTCTGGCAAAATGGATACGAAATCACTGGACAACAAAGGAATGCATTGTGTATAAACTGAAGGGGTTTTTACAGAATTAATTCTGTTACCATTCTTAGTAATAAATTTGGAAAACTGAGGATTATATGGAATTACTAACTTGGTAATTTGGGTTTGGGTTTCCTTTTCTCATTGCCAAAGACAAGAGCTGTTGAGCTGTGAGTATCAGCTTCAAAAAGCTTATACTTTTTTACTCCCAAGTAAAACTACCACAATCTTTTTAAATACTGAGTGCCATTTTGTGCTGCATGATCAATACTTCACAGCACTTTACCTCCTCAAAGTGCAAAGTAAGTGCTATGAATTCAATATAATGTTAGACTAAAGTTTGGTAGGCTAATGATTATATTCATTTAAAAGAATGCGATCAAGTCAGAAATTAAAGTAAATCCTCTTGTTTGTATTGTTGATTAGAACTATGTGGGTTCTCTTCTAAGGCTTCTCTGCTCACCTACATGGGTCTTGTGTATTTTAATAAGGGCTAACACCAATCCTATACCATCTGATTTCTTCTACACTTTCTCTGCCTGAACCATCACAGAGTTCATACACACTTCCTACCAACACTGCAATACAAACAAAGACTTGTGCCTTAATAATCTGCACATCAGCTTCTTCTTTGTATTGAATATTGAATTCATACATATATATATATATGTATGAATATATATGTCTGTCACACCATCCTTTTTCTTCCCTGTCTTTTGATATGGATGCAAATGTCTGTACCAAAGGATTTTCCTTTTTGTTGCCATTGAGACTGCAATAAATACAGCAAATACTAGTGGTGAATATTACTGATTCCCTGTCTTAGGTATATGTTTCCTGAGGTGGTGCCTCACACGTCAGGAAGAAATGGTAACAATGGCACATTTCCCTTGAGGATAAGACATAAAATCTGCCTGGATCATGGCCAAACAGCCTTGGCACACACACTGCAGGTATATACCCTCAGTGCATCAGGCTGCCTGGGCTCAAGAGAAGTCCTAGCAAAAGGAAGACTTTATTTGTAGGCCCTGCAAAGAAGCTAACAAACAACGTACTGAGCCAGAGCCAGAAAGCACAGATACAATGATGAATGTGAGAAAACATGTATTCTCAAGGGGAAAGATGAATGTGAGTGACAGAGGCTCTGGGAAGAAAACAGTTTTGTCCAGATCTCCATACATGCTGGGCTGTCATAAGGATATATACTGGATTTCTCCCTTTCCTGTATCTGAAGAGGGCCACCCCTGCAGTTAGATGAGACAAAAATGTGTATAGTTGTTTGCTAAAAAACCCAATTTCTAAGCATCATTTTACTCAGTTTGCTAATAATTTCCAGCTTGCTTTCAAGAGGCATTTTTCTCATTCCTACCATGATTACTGTGACAATGAGAAGTTGACCGAGGAGATGTAGAACTATCTGATTGCAGTCAAAGGCAGTCAAAAGTATCTGCTTCTACATTACAAAAAAGTTGTCTTTGTGGTTCTTTAGGAATTTCTTGGCCTGCTATATTTTTCATTCCAGCACTCAAGATCAGAATTTTGTGTCCCTTTTTCCTTATAGCAGCCTGTATAAGATCATCAGTGCTGTTGCATCCATGTATTTAAGACCCCACCAAAAATATTTTCTCTGGTAATATTTTTAATAATATTGAGAGCAGCACCCATACAGTTATGTGTTTCCACTCTTGCAGATAATGCACACAGTTTGCAGCTGTATATGAGCACTGTAATGCTTCCAGAAGATCCTTCAACATTCAGTACATACACTCATAGAGAGAGAGTCTGATTCATATTCTCAATCCTTTAGGATGACGGGTTTTTTTGGATAAAAAGAGAAGCATTTCAGGTTCCCAAAGAGACATGTAAGTGAAGCCTGTTGTACAAGTTCTCACTTCTAATCAGATAGATCCAGAAAAAAACAACAGAGAAAAGGTGAGATTTGGACACAACATTGTATTATGCTGGGATTCCTTACAAGAGGAATGGTGATACCACAGTCTTCTTCAAATGTCTTCTGAAGCATGTGAAATGGCAATGATCAGCGACGGATATTACACTTGCATTATTTACAACCCTTTAAAAGGCAGATTTAAATTATTCTTTTAGTTACTATGGTAATCTAGGAGACCTTTGGCAGCCTCCAGCTTTCTGAGTAAGGAACGAACTGTTGCTTCAAAACACTTTCAGTATTGCTACAGAAGATTATTTATGGTGCTCTTTTTTATTTTTTAATCTTTCCCTTTAATATTTGTTTGGTTGGTAACACATTAGATTTCTGTCATCTGCAGTGGTGACTTTAACATAATAATTCTGCCACCAGGCCTGCAGACAACACGGATTACAGACTTTTATCTTCATGTATTAGGATGTAAACCTAAAATTGCCTCATGTCAGATCACAAAAGTACTCCTCATTAATAAAATATGAGGAATTTGGAATTTTGCAAAAATTTGGAATTTATTTTATTGTAATGTTACATAGAGTCTTTCTTCCCCTTTTCCTATTTTTTAAAGTCTTTGTTGGAGGATTTGCATGAGAGGTAAGATCTAAGTTACTCTTACAGATATGCTTTTTATGTTGGAACTCATGAAAAATATTTACAACTACTACCCTTGAACTTCACTGGATAGTACTCAAAATTGGTAAACTGCTTTAAAATATTAGTCTATTATTCAATTTTCAGGCAATGGTGTGCAAATAATTTATTTGTTTTTAAAAAGGAATGGCATAGCTGTGAAAAGTGAGGGACTGGGAGAGCTGTGAGACCTTACCTCAGAGAGAAGGGGCGTTGCTGAGTATTTTGGTACTGCAGGTTAGTGTGTCCTCACCATTCTGCCCACACCTCAAATGAAAGCATCAGCAGGATAAGAAGGCATTTCCTGTCTCTGTGCTCCTCCACCTGCTTGCTGTGAGTTACTGGTTAGGTGTGGTGAAAATGGGTTGGAGTTTTGGGATAGACATGTCAGTCTTCAGGGAAAGCAGCCTGACATCACCTGGATCAGGGAATGGTCATCCCAGTGATAATGGCTTTCAGACATTACTGACTTGGATTTGATTTGAATCACAGATAAAAGCATTAACTTGAAACTTGTTTTCTAGTTTATTCTTTCTTGTTTCAGTGTCAGTGGATATAATTTGCATTCCCTTCATACTAGGCATAACTCTCAGTGTTGATTAGAAATTATGGTTTCAATTAAAACATATACTTTTAAATCTTCTGCTGTTGCATTTTTCTCAAGTTTCTCAAGGTAGAGACTGCTAAATATTCAAGAAGCTTGAGTAGGTTTTGCATTCAAATCACTTTCTTTGTCCAAACTCCTCTACATACTACTTGGAAAAATTCACAAAAATATAATATAACTTTTAAGTTTGTGTGAACAATCATGTTACAGTGGTAGCCCAAATTTCAGGGTTTCTGATAGCTTGAGTTGCTTCCCTGGAATTTAAATTCATTACTTATGCAGCATCACAATGTAAGTAAAATTCATATTGATACAACTCACATTACTTCCCAGAGAAAGGCATTGAAATAAAAATTTGGATTTTTCCACCTCATTATGGCCCATTCTTCAATTTCAAACTTCTCTAACATGCTCTTTCACAGGAAAGTATATGGCATGACACCAGATTTTGGGTTGTACATAAATTGTACATGTCTTGTTGATCTGGAGGAAATGTTGAACAAGTGAGCAAATATAATTAGAAAATTAATTAGGCTGTCTATGCTGAGATTTTGGCTTGAACCCTTAAAGCAGTTTTGAATCAAATCCCTCAGTCGGTCATACTTGCTGCACATTGCTGCATAAAAGGAATGGGACTTGTATATACAAACTGTATTTCTTCAGAGAAGCTGCTTCTCAAACCCCACACCAGGTGCTCCCCAAATGTGCTCCATCCCCACGCAGGGGTCCAAACCACAGTGCCCAAACCCAACATCAGACAGTTTCTGACCACGTGTGTGCCAGACATGTTTGGTCCAGAGCACCCCATTAGACTTACTCAGAGTGAAGACTTCATACCACATTTATTGAAGATGCAGGAGGCTCAGCACCTCACAGTAGATGTATTGATCTGCTCCTGATGCTCCGTGGTGCTGGCTGACGGGCACATGGTCTCCGTTCTCTCTGCATGCTAGGCCTGGTGCAGCCAGAGGAGGGGAGGTCTCTGCGTGCCTTTGCAAACCATTGTGCAGCCCGTGTGCTGAGGCTGCTGCTGTGCTTGACTGAGCCACAGCTATTAAACCTTGCCCTGGGACGTGCTGATCATGGCTCCAGCGCTGCTGCGGGGCTCCTGCGTGCTCAGCGTGCGGGCCAGCTCATGCCTGCCCACCAAAGCCTGCGTGCCCATCCTCAGGGCACCCTTCACATCTGCTGGATCTGATTCTGCACAGAGCTTCCTTAAGAGCAGGAAGATCACCCAAAGATGCCGCTCCCAGGCTCGGGGCCTGTTCCTTTTCCCCTCGGAGGAATGTTCTGATGATGGCATGTGAAATTATACAACGCTATCAGATTTCAGCCAAATCGGACCATAGGTCACGTACAACACAGAGATGTCTGGAAAACAGATGCTCCTTGTAGCTTTGGTTATCTAAATGTATGTGGTTGATTGCCTTTTTCATGTTAATGAGTGGAAATCACGGGAAACCTTCACATACGAGTTCAAAATAGAGGTCCGAAGATGTTTTGCAAACACATTCAAAAATGCTACAGCTCTGAAACTACAGTGAATACTTGACACAAAGATTTGTCTCCATCAATATGCATAATGTTCTCCTTATTGTTGTTGATGAGATATTCAGAATAAGATTCTGAGGCTTATTTTTAAGCCTATTTGTGGATTATTTCCAGCAAGTGGGTTTTACAAAACAATCCTAACAAAAAGCACACGGTGTAGCTCTTTATAGCAATATATTTCCTATTCCTCTTTTTTTATAGCTACTTTATAGTCCGCCCATCTTATCACATAAAAGAAAAACACTTTCATTACTGAGAGCTGACTTTCATATAAAATAGCATAACTCAATACTTTTCCGCTAGGTAGAAAAATTAATCCTCCCTTATTAAAAAGAAAAACTGTTTTCATTTTGCTCTTTTCTCTTTATCAGCTGAAGAAAAGATGAACAGAATTCAAACATATGTTCAGAATTTCAGCTAAAAATCTACAAGTATGTTTGAAAAAAATCAAACTTCAAACAGGCCAGAAGATAGTTTCTGTCTTGTGACACAAGTTTGAAGGACACTTGCAGATGCTTACACACCCACTTCCTCAGCCAGAAAATCTTTTAGTAACTAGAAATTACAGTTCAAGCATACATTTAAGTGCTAAGTACTAATGCCCAACATTAAATGCTCAGCCATTTCTACAGCCACGATGCAAAAGAGCTTTTCTTCTCTTTTTCTCTCTTCCAGTTAGTTCAGCTGCTTGCCTGCACTCATCTTTCCCTTTCTTATCAGACATAGAGACATTGTGAGACTAATATCTATAACAGCTTGTTCAAAAAATAGCTTTTTTCCTGCAGGGTACAGAGGACTGGATGGCCAAGCAGTAAAATTTGCTACTGTGAGATCTATTCCTAAATGAGGGAGAAGAGAAGAAACTATTAATCTCCTTTAAAAGATAAATTCTGAACAAAACCTTGAAATACTTTCTAGCATTTCACAGAGTTCCATTTTCATCAAATTGATCTTACTGCTTAAAACATCAAGCATATAAAAGGAAAAAGGTCTTACATTAGTAACTCCTGACTTTCCCAGCCCAAGACAGGTCACCTTCAGTGTGCTAGAGATCTTGCTGATTTTCAAAATGTCTTAAATCAGCCAAAATAGTCCCGTTAGAGTCAAGCAAAAATTTATACCACCTAGTCCTAATGTAACCTCAGCAGGAGTCCAGTGGGCAACTCTGCCCATCCATGCTTAAGAGAGAAGGGCTGAAATTCCAGCAGTTGCAAATGATATTCAGATAATCCAAGGAAAGGAGAGCTTGTTTTACAAGAGTAAACAAAAAGGCCTTGGATTGCTTAGTCTAGCAAAAGGGTGGCTGTCGGGGAATGTGATTCATATCATGTGCTTGGACTTGTTCCAAGCTGTGTGGATTCTGACCAGCAGGCCAGAACACACGTGCTCGATGGTCAACGGGAAAGCTGAACAGATCAAAGTCACGCTGGAGTCTCTCCAACAGTGGCCTGCTGATGTGCTTGCCTACCTAGCAAAGCTTTTAGTTCCTTAAAACTCACAAAACCTCACCTTTCAATACCTTTGACAAATTCAGATGAACAGGAGCCATGGCTCCAAAAGGTACTGAGTTTAGAGAGGACTGAAACAGACCAACTGACACGCACAGACAGAATCAATAGTTTCTTAGGAAAGCAGCTATGGACACCTCATTAAAAATGTATAGTAACAGTAAGCACATCTAAAACAAGGAAACAATGGGGAGACAGAGAGGTGAGGGAAAAACAAGAGATATTTGCATACATTGAATAAGCCAGGAAAGAAAACAGCCCATGTATGTCTTTGATCAGCAGGAGCAGTGTGTTACCTTTGGAGCTTCTCCATTAAACAAATGTAGACTGCAAGTAGGAACCTCTAAAATAAACAGCATACTGCATTATTATTTCATACTACAGCAATCACAGTTTAAGGCATTGCACTGCTGGAAAAAAATCAGCAGTGTGGTTAGTGAATCTGCAACACTGTTTGCCTACAATAATTGGCAGTACATTTACATTTACAATACATTTTAGCATTTACGCACTTGTTTTGTGACGGCTGGTTCACCAAGGTACCTAAAAAGAGAAAGAAATAAATCTCTCTGAAGATCTCTACCCATTAACTTCTTAAAGAACCTTATTTTGGGAATGGTTATTCAACAGGCATCTAAAATTGAGCTACCAGTCAGTTACCCGAGATACCTGAATTGAACATGAGACTTACAGTGAAGCATCTTCTTAAATCCTCTGTTATTTACAGTGAAGTATCTTCTCAAATCCTCTATTATTTTAATCAATACCTTACCAATTCTAAGAAGGCATTTAGTAAGAAACTGTAAAAGTAAGCACTGTAAGAAAACACTTCCTTACTTTTTACACATGCACTGTGAACAACACAATTTCCTGGTCCCCAGCATTGTAAAGTGTAGATCCCTCCCACATACATTCAACATTTTAACATCCCACTGAGACTTTTCTATCTAGTTAAGGAGATGACTTGAAAGGCTGAATGATCAAATAGATTTAAATAGCTGCTGTCATTTGTGAGTTTACATAAGAAAATGTTGAGGTTTTCTCCCTTACATGTCATGAGGGAATTAAACTATTTTTGCAGTCAGATTAATTTACAGGAAGCAAGAAAAATTTTGATTCTGTAGAGTGCTAGACTTGAAGGACTTGTAGTCAAGAATTAAAATTTATTTGAAATACTGAAACCTATGTGTTGTGCTTATGGATTTTAATCAGCAAGAGGCATTGGTGACACTTTCTGTGAGAGTCCAACTTTTATTTAGCACTGCGTATCGATTGCAGCAGATGTCAGTAACATACAGGAAGATTTTCTAAGGGTGATGAAGACAATGAGAAATGGTAAAAGAAGATTTAGTGAGAGGTGGAGGGGGTCCTGTACCACCTGCAAGAGGAGGATTGCCAGGTGGCTTCTACATCATTTCTGTGGACCATGGCTTCTGAGACTATACTCACAGCAGAGAACTGGGGGAAAAAGAGTGCAGGGGATCCCATGTCACTCATGGTCAAGTACAAGGAGGATTGTTTGATCACATCACTCAGCAGGGTGATGTATGCAGCACTCCAGGTGGCTCAGAGACACCTTCCTCCAAATTGCTGAATATTGCAGCTTCTCTGCCTTCCTATTGCCAAAGGCAGACCATGCAAAACAACTGAAATCTAGATGCTGGAACTCTCTGTGGTCTTTGTCTTTTGGATTTCTACCAGTGAACACAAGCATAACAGTGAACATTATGACCCAGATCATCTGAAAAACATGTCACTGTGAAGAAACCATACGGAGATGCAGAATTGCAGTCTGACAGTTTTTATAGAGGTAGGGACTTTTTTCAACAAAAGTTTAACTCCTTAACAAGAAACAAAACAAAACAAAGTAAAGAAAAAAATAAATTAGGACCCAAACAGTATATTCTAGGCTGTTTTGCAGTCTAGTTCACCACAGAAAGCCTGTCTAATCTAGCAATTTCCTCACAGTTACTCCAGGCCAGTAACTGGAAATGATCAGGAAGACCAGCACACTGCCATAAAGCCCCACTGAACTTGACCACTGTTCAAGACCAGGTCTACCTGACACCATAATTATGGAAAAGTTTTTGGGTGAACACAATGTATTTCCAAGAGAATGTTCTATTTAATACTTAAAGTATTCTAGCACTTCTGTGAGACATTAGAGACTGGGCAGCAAAGCACAGTCTGGGCAGATGGACTGAATGATTCAATATCATGAAATCCTTTCATTTCCAACATCTATAACAATGTCTCCATTTCAGGCATTTGTGACAATGATCTTTACTTGCTGTATTTTGGATTAGTGCTCCAAATGAAATCCTTTCCAAGTATTAGCAGAAAAAATAATAATAGCTCATCGTTGTAGATGGCAGCAGGCATAAACAGTAGGAGACACTAATTATCACCCTTTTGGTTTACAGCAGCAGAGACCACCATTAAGAGAAAAATCCCAAGTAAAAGGTAACTCTTCACTATGAAATCTTCCTTTCCTAAAAAAAAAAAAAAAAAAAAAGTTTGAGATTATGTCAAATTTGTTAGTTTGGTTTTTTTTTTAACGAAGTATAGAGGCAGTCTGGAAGAAGATTTTTTGATCTTCCAATTGGCAGATTACATTTGAAATTATGTAATATGTGTAATTCGTTGTATGTGGAGAACAAAAGGAATGGTGGCCTGAGATGTACCAGTAGAAGCAAGGTAAGGAAGAAGGAATGGACTTACTCAGGTGAAATGTCTGCCTATATGTTGGCAGTGACAAGTCCAGAGTAAACTAGGACAAAAGGACAGATGGCACAAAGCCTAAAATACTCCTTTACATGTCTGTCAAAACCTAATTTTTTGATGTAGCCATGTTATCTTTTGCTTAGTGTGACAGTACACAAATATCAATTCTTTATTGCCACAATTGCAGTTTCTTATTTTCATCATTACATTTATAAATTTGCATTTCATGCTACAAGTATTTGGGACATTATTGCAGGGAAGACTTTCAAAAGTAGTAATTTGTGGTATCAAATCAATTTAAAGCAATTGAAGAAGTGTTACATTCATCATAAGCATAAGGTTCTCTATCTGTGTCATGCCTCCCAACTTTATTACTCTTTCTGTGATTAGACAATTTTTGTTAAGGTTTTAGAAAAGGTAATAAAAAGATTATGTCAGCCCTGAAGTCCTCCTTAGAAAGACATACTTTAGGGAATCTTTTCTCAAAAGGAGATTAAAGCTGAGGCTAAAAGAATATACTAGAAACATTTTTACATGGTTGGGATAGAATTGACCTTAAATCATGTAATGCTGCTTTACTCTGGAGATCTTTCAATGCCAAATCTGCATCTTGAGGTAATCCTGCAAAAATTCTGTTTTATCAGCTTCATCTATTTTAAATTTTCTATTTGTAATCCTGAAATTGACAAGAGGTGTTGGATATAAAGGCTGCATAGAAGCCATTTGGGAAAGAGTATGCATTAAAACCAAAATCTTTTATCCTAAAGAAGATTTGACACTGATCCAACTGACCCATCACAGCATAAACAAATCTCTGCTATACCACATGAGATGCTGCAAAACTGACCCGTGTGATTTATTGGCTTGTGTGTTTGTAATCTCATCCTCCAGGTTTTCAAGGCTAATGATTCTTCATCCGCCTGTTGGAAGCTCCTAACAGCCTCAGCTATGTATCTGATGTTTGATATATACCAAACCAATCCAATTTGATTTTTAATGCAGCTCCCCAGCTCTGCTTTTCAACAATATCTCATAACAAAATTTGGGTGAAAGCTCTTGAAATCTTCCTTCTGATGAGATTCCAGGAAGGAGAATTCTGGGGCACAAGGAGGCACACACACAGCAAAGCCACCTGTGGCAGAGGCTTCAGCTGAAGTGCTCAGCCTGGGTATCCTCAGGCTGTGTGTTGATTACAAATACTTCTGCCTAAAGCTTGTTCCAGCACCGTTTGCCATTCTTTGCATGACAGTTTAAGAAGGGGCTGCCACTGGAGGAAGGGGTCCCAGTCTCCTCCCTCGCCGTGGCTCATTCCCACCTTGTGTGGACACAGCTGCCTGCACAGCTCCGTGCCCGGTGGGGCGGGGCCGAGGCTCCGGCCGGGCTCGTTACCCAGCCTGGCGCTCGGCGTGACCGCGCAGACACGTACGGCTCACAGAGCAGCCAGCGAGCAGCTGGGGACCAGAGAAAGCTTATTCTGCCTTAGAGTGTTCCTCAAATTACAGACTTGGCCATGAGCCACACGCTGTCATTGCTATAAAGGCCGGTCACATCCTGAAAAGACCCCCAGGAACATCAGAGGGACTTACCCTAGTGAGGTAAACAAATAACATAGTGTCAGATTAAGCTCAGTGTATCTAGGTAACACACGTGTGAGGGAAAACTTGTAATTATTTGGAATTCTCATTCAGGAAAGTCACCTGTTTACCACTAGGGAAGGATCAAGTGAAAGCCTTTCTTTGGTTTGCAACTATATTTAGAATCAAAACCTGTCCTTATATTGCCTGTGCATTGAGAAAAAGCACACACAAAAATTTTTAATATGCACCCATTATATTAATGGAAAACAGGTTGCAGCGGTACTTTTGCCATCTGTCAACAGAACATAGTACAAAACAGAGGTTGTGGGTATTGAGAGGAAGGCAACAGGACTGATTAGGAGATCAGAAAACTTATGCATGAATAGATTGAAATGATTGGGAGAGATTGTTTCACAAGGCAGACATTTAAAAGAGAACATGATAATAGTAGTTAAAGTAAGGAATGGTACAGGCAAGATAGATAAAAACCTTTGTTGAGACAGCTCTGTTCCCTGGCTCAGCACAAGACTATGGAGATGTTCAGTGAAATTGTAAGGTAGCAAATTAAAAGCTGATAAAAACTAACACCTTTTAGCCCAATATGTAATTAGCAGACGTGGTGCTGATGCAGGCTGAGGAGTTCATGAGGTAATTTGAGGTTTCTTACTCTTCAATGAAAGAATAAACTACTTAGCATGCAGAGTAAGGTAAAACTCCACGATGTTACAGTCACTACAGACAACATTGACTGCCACCAGCTGCCCCCAGACACCAGCTTGCTGTCTGCCCCGACTTGTAACCAACTACCTCTTGTCTACTTTGCATTTTGACAAAGAACATGGCTTGCATCTTCTGAATTCTGTGAGATGTCTGCTCAAAGTCAAGTACATTCATGTTATGGGATTCAATGCATGCAGGCATGGAGTCACTTAGAAGAGGATTTCCTAAGAAAGAGTCATCTACAAAGGGACTTCTGCTGCACACAGAGGAGATGCATCATCACAGAACATGTCTGTTCTGCTTCAGGACAGGTAAAGTGTCATGTCTAAAGATTTAGACCAAGTTAGTGTACCCAACTCTGGGTACAGATCTGAAGTGACAGCTCCCATTTTCCCACTGTTGGGCAAGCAGCAAACACCAATACATTAAGTCATCAAAACAAATCACCTTGGAAAACAAGATCTACGTCTGTATTTGTCATAATTAAATTTAAAAATCAGCACATAAAACACTTCATGTCATAGACACACACACACACATTTCAGAGCAGACTGCTGACAAGTGACATTATCCTGTAGACAAATGACTCACTGCGCACAGCAACGCTGGATGCAGTTGCACTTCACCCAGGGATTTGGGATAGAGACCTCACAGACTCATCACAGTGTGTGTCTGTCCATGAGCTGGGTTTTTCAGATCTCGTGGGACACTCCCCTGGGGATGGTCAGCAGGATAGTGGGACAGGGCAGTCTATGCACAGCTTGTCCACCACTCCCGCCCTGTGTCAGCTTTCCCCTTTGAGAGAAAGGAAAACAGCAATCTCTATAATTTTAGTCATGAATTTACTACTCTATTTTGGGGAGTGGAAGTGAAACCCAGAGATGCAGTAGGAGAAGCAGTAAATCTGTATTGGTTTCTCTTGCTTTAAAATTCTGTCCCATCAGCACGGCCCACTAGTCCTCTAAAACCCTTTCCCCCTTTGATGAGCTGGCTCTAACAGGCCAGACATTCTGCTCCCCCTCAATCCCCTACACTCATATGTCCTGCAGTCACAGAGGTTACTCTTCCCCCTGCCTCATACAAAGAGGAACGATCACAGAAGCAATTAGGTTGGAAAAGATCTCTGAGACCTCACTGAGTCCAACATATGACTAAACACCACCTTGTCAACAAGACCATAGCACTGAGTGCCATGTCCAGCCTTTCCTTCAATTCCTCCAGAGACAGTGACTCTACAGCCTCCACAGGCAGCCCATTCCAGTGTCTGATCACCCATTCTGTGAAGAAATTCCTCTTAATGTCCAACATGAACCTTCCCTGACACTGCTCAAGGACATTTCCTCTTGCCCTGGCACTAATTGTCTGGGACAAGATGCCATCCCTTACCTGGCTATGACCTCCTTTCAGACAGTAGTAGGGAGCAATAAGATCACCCTTGATCCTCCTCCTCTGCAGGCTAAACAACCCCAGCTGCCTCAGCCACTCCTCACAAGATTTGTGTAACCTGACTTACAGCAGCAGCTCCATTGCTTCATTCTGGAATTACCTGCTGCTGTCTCTTTATGCAGCATAGCCTTTTGTACATGTCAATCTCCTCTCTTCTTTATACCAGTTTTCATCTTAAATAATGTTTGGGGTATTTTTTCTGTTGATTTGGCATAGGAAGGCATAGAGTTAGTCAAGTTATGGTCAAGTTTTTGCCTTCATGTGATATAATTTTGAATAGATATTTACATATTAGAATACATATTTGAATACATAATTTTGAATACATCCTCCATGTTTGTGAGGAACAGAGCAGCCCTGTGGTAATTTTTATATATATGACATGCAAGGTGGACCCATGCTCTTGTAAGTACTTAAGCATTTTTAATAGACTTTCAGTAGGGCTGAGAAGGATCTTGACTTGAGGATCTGGACTTAGTTATTAGCACAGTCTCAGCCAGATCATGTTACTGTTGTTTGGTAGCAGTTTGTTGACATTCTGTGAGAGCAGAAGACAAGACAATCATCTTTAGCAAAGTCTTTGCAATTTGATACAGAGCACAGCTGCTGTCCATAGAAGGTTAGGACCTATTTGTTGGAGAGCTTACCAAATAATTTTTTACTATCAGGGTAAAACGTTCTGTGAAATTAATCAGAAAACAGTCTAAGTTGATGAGGATCATCAATTTTTCTACAAAGATCTGTGGAGCAGTTTGTACAGACCAGACATCTGCCTGAAAGTTTGTAGATGACCCTGGAAGAGAACATTTTTGGGATTTTATGATAAAGCTTTGCCAAGCTAGGTACCGATATTGTCATTATAGCATTTGGTGAATGGCAAATCCTTCTAAATTATCCTCTCCCTTGAGTTTTGAAGCTTAATCCCAAGATGATGTTTTGATAAAACCTGTGTTCACAGACTAGTAAGGGGAAGAATTGCACCCAGACTGCCAGTATGTTTGGTACACAAGTTGATGGAAGAACTGTGGAATTGGCAACTTGAAGTTGTCAGACCTCACACTTGTGAGAGAAGATACAGCTTGCTTGGTACTAATGGTGTCTGTGCCAAGGACTGTTGAAGTGTCTTGAGCTCGTGGAAATGTTGGCAGTAGCACTGAATCTCAGAACAGAATCTTTGTATTTACAGCAGTACTAAATCCAAATGACCCATTTGGAAATGTAGAGGTCATCACATTCATTTTATAACAGTTTTTGTTAAGTGATATTAGCTATAAAAAAATACTCAAAATTGATGTTATTTTAGGCATGTTTCTCTCTGAGGAAAGCTGAAGACCATTTTGGCTCCTAATCTCAATGTATGTCCTGTCATTTTTTGAAGGAGAGCTACAATAAGCCAGTGAAGTCAAGCAGAAAATACTGGACATAAGTGAGAAAGATAAAAAGAAATCCACTATTTCTCCACATGGCTCAAAAAATCTGAAACTGTTAGGTAGCTGGAAAAAAAGGCTATGTGTTTTGTCAGCAGAAGCACAAGGTTCAGGGTTTACCACGAGAACCAAAGCAGAGACAAACTGCCTAACTTTGCAATGTCAACACAATTTACATTCAATAATTACGTGAGACTGACCTAATGAAACAGGCAATAACCATATTTCAGGTTCAGTGGATCTCAATAACCACACTGAAAGAATACAGCCGAGACTGGAGACAAGAAGGTTATTTTTAGAAGCACTAATACTAGGGCAGTGATTAGAAATAAGATCCTTTTCTCAGGTAGTAAGTGCTTTAACCAAGAAGAGCAATTCAGAATGTTTTGAGTCACGACTGTGTGACAGAAGTCAGGACCAAAATCTTATATAGGGACATACTTTGCTAAGCAAAAAGCAAAGATTAATGTTTGCCTGCTTGAGGGAAGAGAAGAAGGATGTTTACTATGAGACTTTTCATATTTTCTACAATATAATTAAGAACCCTCTGTCTGCTCCTTTGGACAGAGAAAAAAATAAAAAAAAAAAAAGAGAAAGAGGTTTTGGTTTCACTGAAGACTTTTTAAAAATAGCCAATGCAATGAACAATATTTTTGATGAGATGTGTCTGTATTGTTGGTTTATTGAACTTAAGATGAGATTCAAACTAATCCATTGAAGTTTTGTGAACTGATGTTTATATGCATTCGTCAGTAGAACCGTTAATGGCAACTGGAACTGCTAAAAATTGGATATTGCAATGGCACTACATGTAAGAAATAAATTCTCTTGACCCCAATAACTGTAAAATATCTCTGGGTTTTTAGTAGTACACAGTGGGATACAAAAAGGCATTCCTGCTGGTATGCTAAACTGTTCTATGATCAATAAAACTGTATGAGAATATGAGACTGGATAAATAAAACTGTCCCTATAATTAATGTATTCTCTTCTCCCAGAGTATTGCACTGCTCTTTTCTACCTCTGAAGTTCTGTGCTACCACTGCACCACTGTGGCCATCTCACATTTTTATCTTCTACTATTTTGTTTTCTGCCTTTGTTTTGTCGTGTGTCAGGGACACAGGAGGAGGGAAATAGTGCTGTGGTTTTATCAAATGGCTACAACTGGGGGAAAAAACCCAAACCCACTAACCAAAACAAACATCTTAGCTCTTATCAGTGACCCATTGTGAGAGCAATAGAGAGGAAGGAGACCTTGAGCTATTAACAATGTGGTCATTCTCTACATCTACGTGTTCCAGCTGTGCATCTCATCAAGATCCAAAGCACTTTTGATACAAAATCCTAGGTCTGACAAGAGCTCATACTGTGCAAAATTACATTTGCCAACCAAAATATTCATGTCTTCCCTCACTCTTGCTTTTCTACTGACACTCCTTTGCCAGTCATCTTTTCTCACCTGTGGGCGAGTGAGTGCATGAGCGTGCCCTGATACTCAGCACATCCACTCCTGATAACAATGACATTTTACTTTTGAACTTTAGAACAACAGAATCCATTGAAAATTCACTGATTATCAGAGCAGTGTCACCTTGAAATCACAGCTGATTTCCTGTACCCATTTAACCATGTGAAATGGCCATACTTTAACAGAGATCATTGGTGCTCATGGACAGAACAGCCCTGCTCAGCAGTAATCTCAATACTTCTAGTAAACCTTGCTGCATATATGTTACCCTAGCCCTCTGTGTAAGTTGTGCTGTGATACTGATTTTCATTGTTTTGACCTGTTGTGGAGCTATGATAGCTGATGACTGGTTATAGCATGCAGTAGCCTTGCAGAAAGGAGTATGTGGAGGGAAATCCTCAGATGTCCTTACAAATAAAGTTTGGTTTGGTTTTATGTTCTCAAGAAAACCAGGGTTTATTTTCAGCCCCTTCCATGCAAAGATAATGCTCCTCTCCAGCAGGGAAAGACTGGCTGCTCCCCGGGGCTGGGATGGTGGGGGAGAGGAGGCTCCCTGAGCTGGGTGGGTGGCAGGGCAGGGTCCTGTCAGCCATGACTGTGCCACACACCAGCCAGGAGCAGGACAGCCAGGGACACCAGGGGCAGACCCAGCCCTGAGCATCAGGCACCTTCCTGGGGATGGGCTGAGGCTGGGATGAGACTTCAGCCTGGCTCAGTGTGCCCCAAGCAGCCTCTGGCAGGGTAGAAATCTTAGCAGCAGGATATTGAAACAAAGCTAAAGTACAGCAGCACCAGATTTCCCAAACTTCACAGCTGTAAATTCTTATGATTTCAGAAACATCCTAGAATAAATACATTTAACTCTATTCAATGCAGTTACTTTGAAAACTCTCTTGCATGTATCTAAAGAAGTGATCCTGCATATGACATGAAAGTGTTTACTAACCTCTGGACCAAAAGTCATTAAAGAGCTGCAAATACAGTTAATTTGCTACTGAAAGAAGTTTGTCAATTGCTAGGAGGAGATCTTCAAAGGTTAAAGAGATATATTTAAAGGAATTTAAACAGATTCATGATTGCTGGGACTGTTCTGAAAGTCCTGGACATGGTGAAAATTAACATTTTGCCTACTTAGTTTTACAGAGTGAAAGACACCTGAGGTCAGTTCTTCCTTTTCCATGCATTAATTTTTATAATTATGGTATCACAGAAAGAGATTTTGTGGGGAGTAGAGCTGGAGAGAGTTGGTATTTTGAAATTATTTATATCTGGCCAACTGGGAGCAAGGGTAGGGGAACAGGGAAGTTTCTGTCAGAGAGATTTCACATAGTTAGGACTCACTGAATGGATGACAAAAAAAAATGTAACTTTACAAGATAGAAATATTGAAGTATTGTACATTAGACTGTAAATTACATAGTTCCTTTAGCCAATGGAATGAAAAAAAAATAAAGCAAACAAAAACTTTGTTTTTTTTCTTCTGAACCACTGTATTGCTGTGCACAAACAATGATTCCCTTTTCTGACAGGAGCGAGAGTCAGTGGTGATGTACATAGCTGTGCATACAGTGTATACTCAAATGCATAAACAGCCCCTGTCTCCTCTCCACAGGCACATTCTCTCCATGTTTTTCTGTTCTGATGAGTGTGCAGCGTGGCAGTTGTTGTACAAGTTCTAAAGGAAAAAGATTTGAACTAAACCACATCAGACCAGATATTGATTTGCTTCAGTGTTGAGCAAAAACATGTTTTTTCATCATTTACTGTAGGGAATGGGTGAAGGAAGCCTCATTCTTCCCTGTTTGAAGATGCACTTTGGTTTGCTGAAAAAAGAAGTTTGTCCTAGATCTCCTGCAAATTGTTAAGTTCAGCCTTTAAGTAATTTCCTCTGTGTACCAAACTCGAAGCAGTTTAGTGTTTGGTGAAGGCATCTAAATGAAACACCTCCACTGAAAGCTTAGTTCCCCATGGTCCCTGTAGGGAAAGTGGAGGCAGACAGCCCTCTAGAGGTGTCTGTTTTGCCCTATTGAGATATGAATTCCTTTCTGGAGATACCATTATTGGAAACATCAAGAATCTGCATTGTCATTCAAGTATTTCAGTAAAGTAGCTAAAATGAGACGACATGAACTTTTCCCAAACAGAAACTCCCTCCCTGAGATTTTTGTTACCCAAGAGTTACCCAAGACTTTGAACTATCATTCCCAGATTTCTTCAGTCACTTCCCAGGCCCCTTTTAGAACTTAGTGCAGGTAGAGGATGTACACACCTTCCCTAACATTCCATCATCACCTGCATCTTAAGGACTCCTGAAGTGAGCACAACGAAGAAGCTTTCATGCCCAGGTCAGGGTGATGTGTGAACAAAGCAACCAAGGCTCTTTCCAGGGCAAGGGGGGGGGAAACAGTGATATCAAAAGGTATCTTGTTCTGGAATGCTTTTGTGTATTCCATACCCTCTGTGAGCAGATCCTCAAAGGCTCCCAGGTGATGCTGAAGTACCTGAACTTCTACCAAAACCTAACTTAGAGTTAGAAGCTTGATTGCCTCCATACATCACGGCCTAATGACACTATGTTCAGGGACATGAAGAGCTTATTATCTATTTATGAAAGGCCATGTTTACAGGCTTCTAAATAATGCAGATGAATTTTATTTAATAACGACAATAAATTTTAGTCCTGCTTCCTGTATTAACAGTAAGTGGCTACTGTTTGGTATTGCTTGTGCAAACGGTGGTTCCCACAGAACAAACAGATCCTAAAAGGCCAAATTGAATTAATTTGAGGTTCATCTTGCCCTAAGGGAGTCATACAAGATGGCAATACTGTGACTTAGAGCTGCAGAGAGACTGAAAATAACGAGAAATAATGCTACTTGTAAATCATACCTCAAAACCCTGTAGGTTCTCTCCTTCTGTAACAATCTGACTTGAAAGTCCAAATGATTTTTACTGGGAGTTACTCAGCATGGTGTGTATGGCATCCTGAGAAATATAACCTGTAGTCTTAAAGCTCTGATAAAGTAACAAAAGCCCTAAAGAATCACACGAACATAAAACATTGCTACAGATTTGCTTGGTCTGGGAAGGAAACAGTGATTTGGGGTATTGCCATGTACATGAGTGCTTGCTTCAATGCTGAGTACTGCAGGAGAGGGCTGGGCACTGATGAGCCAAGTTCATGGAAAACATTCCCCTGTCTACAGTGAAAACTGGACTGAGGCCTTGATTCTGTGATAAGAGGATGACCTTTCTCACCCATGGTAAAAAGACAGGCTGAGTTGTAGTCAACTTGATTGTATTTTTCCCTTTTGTGTTTTTTCACTTTGTAGATGCCCTTGCAAGCTTTTATCTGTTCTAGGAATCCCATGAGACAAGAACATTCATGCTGATTTCATGGAATGGACTGAGAAGTTTCAAGACGGTTTCTGAGAAGCACTTTATGCCTCTGGCTAAAATCTGAAGTACAAATCTACAAGAGAATAGGGAATTAGGCTGAGAAAAACACACAAAAAGAAAAGAAAACAAAAGAATTATACAAGAGATGAAAACATGGCAACAGCAACAAAACCACATTAATCTCTGAAGCCATGAGTTATTACATTTTATTCTCTTAGAAGGAAGAAAAAGTTAGAACTCTACTTAGGTAACTACAATTGAAAGGCATGGAAGTAAGGGATTGAAAACAGGTACTGATGGATCTAAATATTCAGTTTTCAAGATAGGGATTAGAAAGTTATTCCTGTAATGCTCTCAGAAAACTTCTTACCTAAAGTCACCATCATTTTAAGAGGAGCCTCATTACATGTTTGTTACTTGAGAAAAAAAAAAACAAACCAAAACCAAAAACACATAGACGAAATTTAAACAAAACTAGAAAACAGAGCAAAGGATAGACCCTGATTTTTATCTAACCACCCTTTTCTGAAGGTCTCCATTACAGCAACATCTCAGCATTTTGCATGGCAGCCAGACCTTCAAAATATCCATGGTAGATGCTAGAGTTTCTCTTATTTACTCTTAGAGGATATAATAATTTCCTATCACAAATTGTTCCAGACTGGAATTTAACCTCTTCCACATGTGTTCTTTCTTTCACTTTCCACTGTGGACTGTATTAGTATCTGGAGAGCAGACTGGAAGGAAAAGTAGTAGGATAAAAATGAATGGTGTTTGTTTTTCTTTGATTAGATAGAACAGCAAACAGTGTGAATTTGGGTAGACAAAGAACCTGTTGTTCCATTTTTGGGTGAGATTAACTGCTACATAACATGAAAGCTTGCACAGTGGTCTAGAAAACCGCAATCAGACTAAAAAGATAATAAAATGTTTTGGACAGAAATACAAACAATGGTGAATAATGAATATCTAGCAATCTATAATTCTGACAAAGGTTTTTCTTTGAGGCTATGTGTTAGAATTACATGCACATACACATGCCCAAAATACTGCAGTACTCAGCATGATTTATGTACTTGATAAAATGCCTCATAGTAGCCCAAAAATAGAGTTGCACCAGGTGCACAACAAACAGACATGCTACTTTTAAAAAACCAAAGTAAGCCAACTGGAGTGGGAGCCAATGAGAGCAGATGATCAACATATTTATTTTGAAAGCAGCCAGAATGCCTCAACCTTCTTCAGTCACAACTATCTAAACAAAGTCATGGCAGTCCCAGATTCAGCTAATCCCTGTTATGGCTCTGTTATCAGGTGTGAGTAAGAGTAATTCTTTTACTCAGGCCAACTTTCTTACTTCTCATGGCTCTTAACATTGTTTGCTTTTACTGTCCATGGTCTGATAAACCTGAGGCTTCTTGGAGTCACGACCTAAGTTCATATAATTCGATGTCCAAATAAAAACACAGAGAAGTAGACAAATACAGCTCTAATAGCCCCAAGCTCCAAGAATACAGGGAAATAAGCCAGTGACACAAAGAAGTAAGCTGATGCAAAGTCCAAGGAGACATAACTGCTCTGGTAGGGCTGAAATCAGGAATTACACCCCCTGCCAATATAGAATTGTCTTTGAATGAGGTAGACTATACTGTGAATTAAAACTGGACATTCCTTCTCACTAACACTTCCTAAACAAGGGAAAATATCTTTGAATATTTGTATTAAAATTTCATATTTTAATTTAAAGTTTGAGAAGTAGAAAGAGTAATTTTAACTTTTCAGCGAGATAAGAATATTTTTTAAAGAAATAATCTGGGTGGTAAATTTTTTTTTAAATCAGAGAATTATAGAATCTTAGAATCATAGAATAGTTTGAGTTGGAAGGGGCCTTAAAGACCATCTAGTTCCAACCCCCCTGCCACAGGCAGGACACCTTTCATAAGACCAGGCTACTCAGAGCACCATCCAGCCTGGCCTTGAACACTGACAGGGATGGGGAGCCCACAACCTCTCTGGGCAGCGTGTTCCAGTGGCTCACTGCCCTTATCTAAAGAATTTCTCCCTGATCTCTAATCTCAACTTACTCTCCTTCATTTTAAGGCCATCATCCATATAATGTCTAAGTATGGGCAATGGTAGAAAGGAGGGGAACAGAATAAGCACAGATCTGGTGATAAATAGCAGTTTTCCAGAACGTAATTCTAGTATCAGACTAACTAAGATTCAGCCAAGTAGAAAATGTGCTGATGTAAAGTTATCATTACTAAAAGTTTGAAGGGAGAAAGTAAATGTCCTGTCTGATAGCTGTAAGGACAATGTACTATTTGGTCAAATTGGTATCTTGACTTTCAGAACTTATGGATGGTGAAAGCAATTCTTGAAAAACTAGACATGTGGAATTACTTTGTAGTGAAGACAAATTAGTACAGGATCACAGAGAAGAGTCAGATAGGAAAAGAAAATACCAGAACAAGAAAAACAAATGTGGACTTGACAAAGGAAAAGCAGAAATCAAAGGTCTTATGTGAGCAGAGAAAAAATCTGGGGGAGTATGACAGGTAGGTGAAGTACAGGAATCAGACAGAGGAGGCAGCTTCATGTAACACCTTAACCATGAGTGATTTTACCTTGAGAACAGGTTGGGGGGTGTAGGGAGAGAAGGTGAGGAAACCAGCAAGAAACCAGAAGTGCAAAGTAGGTACAGGGAGACTGGCAGTGCACACAGTGAACACTGTAGACTTGAAAAACAAGCTGTTGGTGTGGATTTCAGAGGATGTGTTGTGTTTGGAACGAGAAAGGTATCAAAATGGAGACCCATTTAACAATGCAGATCTCTCCTGGAAATATGATAGTGTACTTTTGTTGATTAGCATTTTAATGACTCATAATAAAATATAATATGCGGATGTAATCTGTGCACAAATGCTTGAGGAAATGAAAGACTGACTAACAACCATTGCATAATTTCAACATGGAGAAGTTATTGCCCAATTCAGATGTCAAAAACCATGCAAATAGAAATGCCTTGGTCCTACTAGGTTAATGTTCAATTTGTTTTATTACCACTTCAAACATAAAGGAACACAGGCAATAATATTTCTGATTTGGATATTTAACCTTTATTCCAGTAATTTCTTTTCTGGATGAAATGAAGCCTAGAGCTAAAGCAATCTAATTGAGAACAAGGTTCGTCACCTAAGTTCCGTGATTATGCAAGCATCTTCACACAATAAATCTGGCAACACTTTCCCTTAAATCAATATTTCCAGGACAAAAAGGTCTGTGGTAGACCTTCAATTCCTAATTTATTGAACATAGCCATTCTCTAGTCCTGAGTTCCCTTAGAACAACAGAAAGCGAAGCTGAGAACCACCATTTTCTCAGTAAAACCCAGTGAATTTATTGAAACCTAAGCTATAGCAGACCCCAGAAACAGGGTCCCAGCTAAAGGCGTCACATCAGCTCCTAAGAAGAACAAAACACCCTGATTAAAAAAAAGAGGAACTTTTAAAATACTCCTTTTCCCACCCCTCAAAATAATTGATTTGCATGCTTCATCAGAGTAGAAATGGATTTTGAAATCAGTTTTCCATACAGTTGGCAAAGGTTGTGTCTTAAATGACTTTCCAGAATGGTGTTTAATGTTCCCATGAATAGCATGAAGAGAAGGGAATACAAAGTACCAAATCAGGGAAGAGATAGTTGAGTAAATAGGGAATTTAAGACAAGGAACCATTAAGCACACTCCTATTAGTTCAGGAGTGAGTCCTTTTCAAGGACAAGGGAAAAACAAAATGTACAATGCAGCTCCGTGGCAGTAGGTTTAACATTTTAATAGCTGGCACGCTGCCTGTATCTGATGCACTTGTTCAAATAGGCAGATGCTGGATTGGATAAATGGAAGGGCATGTAAGGACAGGGAGTCTAGCTCCTTGCTGCATTTATTATCACAATAACTCACCGACTACAGAACGTGGGAAGAAAATTCCCTGGATGTTAAGAGAGGCTTTACACTGACAACCTGAGGTGGAGGCTGGTGCTCTGATTAATGGACACTAGAGTCGCAGAACAAGTGGAATTATTCCAAGTCCAACTCAACCACTGCTTGCAACACTTACTGGCAGCAAAGACCCTCTCCCCCTACTATCAATTCAAATGTAACCCATGTGATTTATATCCTCACACGGGTAATTCTACACCAACAAATTCTTTATTAACAGGTATTTTTATTCTGCACACTTCTGGTTTTTATATAAAAACCTCTCTCTCTCTCCCTTTTTTTTTTTTTTTTTTTTTGTTTTGTTTTTGTTTTGGTTTTGTTTTGGTTTTGGTTTTTTTTGACTGGTTATGATGAATGGCCTGGCTCACTAGAGACACCAGATCATCGTATTGCCCTATAGCATCCAGCTGGTAAAACCTGGTAATCAGTAACCTGATGACAAGACAGCTCACAATTTTAGAGCATAAAGATGTCAGGTTTTCCACTTTTTTTATTATGTTTTAGCACTGACATTAACTTTTGTCTTACCAAAGCCACTGGGAATATGATTTTACTTTAAAACATGGAAGACTCTCTATATCCTTGGACGTGATCCTTCACACAGTTTTGTTTGAGTGGATTTGAAAAGCTAATTTTTAACCAGTGTGCATTCCCCTAGCCTTTGGTGGTATCCCACACATTTTATGTACCCATGATGTTCTTGTTACTAAGAGATATCCCCAGACGAAAGCGCTGCCCGCATCCCCTGGTTCCTGAGGCGCGGCGCTGATTCACCGCGCTGCAGAGCGCCTGCCTGCGCCGGGGCGGATTGCAGTCCGGAGGGGCCGCACCAGCAGCACGGCCACGCAAAGCAGCTGCTGGGGAGTGCATCCCCCGGGATGTGTCGTGCCGGGCCCAGCGTCACAGGTGTCCGTGAGTCAGCACTGCAGTCTGTCCTGCTTAACGCAGGGACCCGATGGAAAACTTCCGCAAGAGCACAGCGCTGCGGCCGCGGCGCGCACAGGGATGCTCCCGCCGGCTGGAGACACGAATTAAAAAGGAAAGGGAGCGATGATTGGCCCGTGAAGCCCTGGATTTCGGTGGTATTGGGTTGGGTTTTTTTTTTTTTTTTTTGTCGAGTAATGACTGCTCTCTGCTACTTGATAGCCAAGGCTGGCAGCGCTATGGCAACCGGGCTGCGGGAAGGGCGGAGGGGAAAAGTCGCTTAGCAACTGGAAGCTTTAGGCAGGCAAGGCTGGTTTAAAGCACAGCAGTTTAAAACAAAACAAAAAAAAAAAAAAAACCCCAAATAATAATAATAATAATAAAAGCTCAACAAAATTTCTCTCCTCAAAACAAACCCGCAGTTGCTACTTGAGATGACTAAAATACAGATCTGAGGAATTAAGAATTTAGAAGAAAATAAGAGAAAAAAAATGCATGACAAAGCCAATAAAAAAGGAGATAACAGCTTGGAGGGGGGGTGGGGAAGTAGAGATATTTCACACTGATCATCCTAGATACAAGCTTCATCAACGCAAACAACAGCCCTAAACCAGCACAGACTATTCCTGTGAGATCTTTATACCCTTTTGCAAAGCAGAAATCCACATGATCACCTCCCTGGACCCCCGGGCTTTGGCTAAGCATGCAGAGGGGCTGGGTGCATCCCTGAGCCCGTGCACAGCCCCTGGGCACTGCTCCCGTGGACTCCTGGCACACCCAGCCCACTGCCAGTGGGGCCATCGCTGCTTGGGGAGGTGGAGGGAGCAGCAGCCTGCTAGGCTTACCCTCTCTGCTTATTATTTATCGGCTTTCTCTGGCATGATAAGGCCTCTATGGTCAAGAAAAAAAAAAATAGTAATATGAAAGGTTATCCAATGCACCAATTCAGATTTTTAGTAATAATTTTTCTGCGATGTTTTTCCAGTGCTCCAGGCACCCTGGCACTTCATTAATAATGCAGTAAAACCCCAGCAACATTACATTAATCACTCCGGTGGGAAGCCAGCCAGTCAGGCACCTCTTTTTCAACCCTCCATCCTCAGCCTTCTCTAAGCACTGTCTCAAACAGAAGTCTTTCACTGCATGCTTGGAAAGTTGCCCAATTTGAGCTATTTTGGACTAACAAAGGGACAATTTCATCCAAAGACACAGAAACCCTACAGAGCTACTGCCCTCCCCCTCTCCAGTGCAATGGGGGTTGGGTGTTTCTGCTGACCATTGCCCAGGCAGGAAAACATGACAGGAGAGACTGCCTGGGTCTAACCTTCCCCTTAAAGTGTACCTGGAGGCCAGTGGAAGCTAACTCACGTCTGCAGGGATGCAGAGCCACAGACTCCTGGCGGACAGCGGGGCCCGGCTGCTGAGCTGCAACATTTGGTGTTGTTTTGTTAATGCGGAGCAATCAGTTTGCCATTGGAAAAGCCTGATCAGGCAAAAAATCAAAATAGACGCTGGGAATGTGTCAGTCCGGTCAAATATCAGCACAGTCAAGCCACAGGCTGCTTGGCAGGCAGATCTGGATGGCAGAGGTTTTTTCCCAGCCAAGCAACCCAAGCAGCCAGTACGAAGGCTCTGCCCGAGCTCCTGGTCACTGCTGCTCCCTGGGCTGTCCCTGCAGCCTGTCCTCTGCTGGCTGCCCATCTGCTCCCTCAGATTCCAATGGCCAGCAGCTCTCTGGCTGCAGCCCTGCCACCTCCCGGGCTCCTGGGCTCCTGGAGTAGTGTTTTTAGGGCTTAGACTGCTACAGCATTTTTGTGTTCACGTTTACCAGCTGCATTGTCTCCCCAGCAGATAGTGCTGACTAAATTGATACTTTACAAAGGCACAAAGGAGTCAGCTTGTGACTGATACACAATACTGGTTAACAAGACACATACAATGGTGGTATTAGTGGGAGGAAAGAACAGCTCAACTTTCTGTCAGTCATAGGTTCATTAGAAAGTAAAGAGTTGTTAGCATGCAGAAAAGCTCTTTACATGCATGAAAATGGTACCAGTTTTGGAAAAGGGAAGTAAAGGAAAAATTAATCTTGCTTTAATGCTGCTGGTGGAACTAACTCAAATTGTCTTCCCTCAAGAAGAAGGGAACTTTCTTAATAGAATTAAGAATTATATTAAGAATTGATAAATTAAACCTTTTTTAATAGAATTCTGAAAAGTGTACACTAAAATAACAAGATCAGTGAAAAATACCTTTTTTTCTTTTCTTGCATACACTTTGTCCAGAGATGGATACTGTCAATCTGATATATGACATTCCTGAGGAATGTCATAGATTATTGTAACACTAATGTAATGACCTCAAAACCTTCCAGATGTACAAGAAATAAATAATGTGAAAAGTACATTATCTTTTCCTTTTCTTTCTTCTAATTTCTTTTTAAAGGTCAGAGAGCTCTTGCAGCAGAAGATATGAGAAAAAAGTACATAAAATGCTTTAAATCCTCCGGTCACACACAGAGAAAAGAGGCTGCAAAATTTTCATTTAAAAATAAAAAAATTTGGTGATTCTTGAGTTTAAAAGTCCAAGAAACATACCAGCATGCCCTAGCAGCTAGGTGTTGATTTCATTTTTTTCCTTCCAACAGCTTTGTTCTCATTAGATGAGCTGTCAGAGTCTCCAGCACAGGCTGGGAATCCTGCTCCTTTATTGCTGCACAAGTTGTACAAACCTTACAGCAATCCTATTTTTCTTGGAGCAGAAATGGCAAAATGTAATCTACCCCCTCTCATGATCTTACAAACCAAATAGATGTTGATTTTAACCATGATCTATGGAAGATGGTACCACATTCACCACAGGACAGAAAAATCCTGATACAACAGTGAATATGCAGAATCACTCATCTCTTTGCACTCTGACTCAGCCTTCCAATTGAAAAAAGTCCCAAAAGTAGAAAAGGCCCCTATATTAAAAATGTGTAAGACACATGAATATTGTGAAGTGCACAGGCACTGTCATTTACTGGGCTGCTGGCTGCCAGGGACACCAGTGACGTACTGGATTCAGCTACACAAGCTGCAGGTGTTAGGTTTGTCTTGCTTTGCCATAAACAGCAGCAAATAATATATGTGTTGATAAGGACAAGCAAAATAATTATTTTTTTGTTAAATGGTAACTTTTGGCCAAAGATAGTGGTATGGTCTAATTTTTACATCATGCTGTATCAATATTCTCAATTATATAAGCCTTTAGATGACAAATGAAAACAAAAACATGGAAAAGTGAGCATGATATGTGCCACTGAAGATTGTTGTAATAGATGGAAAACAAGGTATACTTGCTCAGGCCACCTGGGTTTTTTTGCTAAATTTTGGGCATGCCATCTCTAAAGTTTAATGGTCTTCAACAGAAGTTTCTTGCACTACAAGAAGTCTGATCTTTTTCTCCTCCTATATGCAGGGACACTTATTATAGTTATCATGGCTGGGAAAGCCTATGAAGAAAAATGTATTGCCCTAGTACCATCTAGTGGAGGGAATGCTGGAGAGAGATTTAAACAAAAAGAGGAGTAATAATGGCAATTATCTGAGGTGGGAGTGGGGTTCATCAGTGACAGTTTGTGGGAGAAAGAAGATGAGAAATAGTTGTCTTCAAGCTGTGCAGAGATTTTTTCAAGGCTCTCTCTTCCCAGCTCCCATAGAGATTAGTAAAGGACTGAAACACCTTAAAATAATACAGACAATCAAGCTTAAGAATATTTTGAAATTATACTCTCTTTTTCTGAAGAAATGTATAGGCAAACAACATGTCAGTGATGCCACCTGCTTCTTATTTGACAGGAACCACCTGGACAGCAAACGTTCTAAAGCCAAGAAAGTCACTGCAGCCTGCAGGGCAGGATAGAGAGCTGTAATTTAAATGCCCAAATATCACCTGCAATGTGAAGGATTACACATGGCCCAAGGGTATGAAACGGAAAGTGTGCCTGTAGCTGTAAGCCTTGCATTAGAGGAAACAACGATTAAATATGTAATGTAGACACTTGAATGACCTCCCACTCACCCTCTTTCTGTTTGCAGTGACCTCTAGACAACACAAAAAGCCCTTCCAGAGATTAAACTAACTTAAAGGTGGCACAAACAAAGCAAAAGTAGTGAAGAGCCCAGAGGATGCACCTCATGACCTCATTCACAACCCAGACAGCAGTGAAGTAAACAGCCTATGCACTCATCAGCTGACTTCTGGCTGCTGGCTGCTAATCTGACTCTGCTTTCCCTAATCTTCCTTCTCAGTGTCCCATCAGCCCTCTGTTTATTATCTCCTCCTTATTTTCTTCTACACATCTATTTGGTTGCTAAAGATTAAATTTAAAAATTAATTAAATTTTAAAAAGTAAATAAGCAAACAAGCAAAACCAATCAGAAAGAGCACCAGAAGAGTTAAGTCTGGCATCTCATTGTAGCAGGACAAAGCTCTACACAAGTAAGGATAAAGTTCTTAATGGAAAGTACAGGTCAAATAAGACAAGAATAGGGAAAACATTGGAAATTAAAGTGTATCATTTGCTCCTGGAAGGTGAATACTGAGCCAGGCAGAGTGGAAAAAGGATGACTTCAGTGCTGCTGGACTAGCTGGCAACCCTCCCACCCGACTGAGCGCTAATTTTTAAACTACGCAAAATGTCTCCTGAGGCCAGAGAGCATATCTGAAAATGAGACCCAGGGGGAGGAGAGCAGGCTTCAGTGATGGGCACTGAGCACAGGAGAAGTGCCTCAAGGTAGTTCTGAGGCAAACAAACATCCCTTTATTTGCATTCCCTAAATTCCCTGAGGCAGCCACATGGCACTGATCACGAAAAGAATTATCAGTAACAAAGAGAGGAGGGAATTACTATTAGGAAGCAGCGTAACAGTGTCCACTTTAGTCTTGGTCCATAGCTGTAGCATAGTTAGGGTTAGCATGATAGGTCCAAGATATTTTGGAATGAAACTTGAGTACCTCACGCCTTCATCAGGAGATGGAGTAGAAAGCCTTTCCCATGCAATTCTCCCAAAGATATCATGAGAGCATTATCTCCATAGCAGTGGCCCACACTCCGTGCCCCTGAGACAGGCAGCCCTACCTGACACCTACAGCAATCCCTCAGAGAGCTGTAACTCAGCCTCCACCCCCTTCAGCAAGAAGGAACAGCCTCTGTCTTCCAGCTCTGCTCTGAAGACACTGAGGGACCAGCCCAAGTCAACATCCCCAGTACTCTTGGTTGTGCATGGAGATGCTGAAACCCCAGTGGGGTTATCTAAAATTCTTCTTGCACATCTCACACCTAAAATGTGGGACTTTCTGTGAGAAGATCCTACTGAGTCCTGTCCAACTCAGAATATTCTATGATTCTATGATTTTACGATTATAGGATTCACCTAGACTGGTTTCTCTGCAAAACTTTTGCCTAGAGGAGCTGGCATGGCCATGGCATCAGTGCTACCAGCTGCAGCTGTGCAATATCCCTGAGGCTTATTCTGCCACGGAAAGAAAGGAGGGTGTTCAAGCCAGCACAGGCAAAGGGAAGGGAGGTAAAAAGCAGGAAGAGCCCATCTGTCTCTGCCATGTGATGAGTCCCATGGTATCTCCCTGCTGTGTCTGTAGGCTGCAATGCCAAGTGAATGGAAAGCCTTATGCTATTTCCAGTGTCTTGCTGGGAAAAGGAGACGACATTCGAGATCAATAATAGAGTTTTGGCTAGGTTTGCTGAGGAACTTGCTGGCAATGTGCTGTGCTGTTCATTGGAAATATCTGGGAATGTTACCAAAATGCCTTTGCTCTCTGGGAATTGCCCTTACTGGTCTGGAAATGGCTGCAGAGTGTCCTGTATGAGTTCCTTCTCCTAACACAAGTGACTGCATTTGGCAGGAGGGAATCATAATGTTCCTGCAGAATTCTGAAATCTCAGGTAGCTCTGCCCAGTGTTGGTATAAAAGGTTTCTCCCCAGTCTTGGTGTTTTGCCTGTCTCAAGAAGGGAGCAGTGCCTTTTTTCTCTCAGACAGCATGCAAGAGTCTCCTCAGTCAAAACGTGTTTCTTCAGAATCCTGTCCTACAAGTGCCAACTTCTAACCAGAACAGTACCTGGAAGGCCAATGTTTGGCCACTTCTTTAGCCTTCTGGACCCCAAAATAGACACTAAATCTGGGGCTGAGCTGTGGAGAGTTTTAGACCTCTGTGAGCTGCTCTCTAGTCCCGGCTGAAGTCAATGGGAGATGGATTTCTCTGCTGAGCTCCTGGCTCTCATCTGTGCAAACTAAGAGACTCCAGGACATCATGGGCAGACTGCACAAAGTGTGACTTCTTCAATCCTACACAATCTTCCAACATTGTCCCAGCAGGTTTTACAGCCCCGTACATGCTGTACACATATGCAGCTTCATGTTACAAAGCCACCACCCTGGCATGCTGCAACATGGGCTATAAATTACTGCAGACATCTTGAACTGGTCAAATAAACACATGAAAAGAAGCCTTTTTCATTGGACCACGGAGGCACCACATGGGATAAGTCCCAGGGACAAGAGCTGTGCAGCATGGATCAGTCTGTGCTTACCACTCAGCCTCAGCACCGAGGATTAACTCCTGGCTCTCTTCTATTTAGCAGTGTAGCCACAGGGTCTAAGTAACCTTCTTCAGCCCTATCACAGCTAGAGTTGTAATAACATAATCCTATTATTCTAAATATAGCTCGAGCTCCAGGGATCACTGTGAAATTCAGCTGTCTTCCACAGGTATACTTCCAGATCCTCTGAAGGAAAAGATGGCTGGGTTCAGCCTCTCTGAAGAATGATTTCAGGTTGGTTTAGATCATATCCTGCATTAATAAACACCATCTGGGCCACAGTACACATCTATAGAGATGTGGTTCTTATTTCTTCCAATATCTTTTACATTTGAGGAGATTGCAGATTGGCTTTTTTGATTTTTTTCTCTCAAAAGTATAGTGTGGCATGCATATGGCTGGGGTGCTGCATTTGGAATTACCAAAATGATAAAACTACTTTATTAGGCTTTTCAAGAGCTCTTAATTTGAATCAATAAATGTAACATCATGGATCCAACAGTATTCTCTTGATATGTTAGCAGTTAGAGTGACTTTTGGCCAAGTCCTTCTGGCCATAAAAGTAAGGGCAGAAGGACTTCGCCAAACACCTATTTACCTTAAGAAAGAGCTAAAAAATAAATAAATGCTGCTTCAAGAAGATGTCAGATTGATATAATGAAATGTCCATAACCAATAGTAAAAACCTACTCAGTTAAATGGATGCCATCTGTGTATTCTGGCATTTGGTAACATAAACAGCTTTTGATACATTTGGACTCAGAAGCAAAATTCGACCTGATGAAACTTCCAGAAATCATAAAATGAATTCACAGGTTTCAGCAATCACATTTCATACTTCTAACTCAGACTTTGTTCCATGACTTTATGACAGGAACAAGAAGTAAGACTATCTTTGCAACAGCCAGCAAATGTCGTTGTCATTGACAAGGATTAAGGAAAGAAACAGGAGAAGGTTTTGGATGAATGGTGACTACAAGAGAAGGTGGCTACAAGAGGCTCAGTGCCAGAATGCAACCCAAGAGGCAGCTGTGATATGGATCCAGCTTGCTATGGGCTGGCCTGAGTCTGGGTCATCTCTGTTGCTTGGGACTGGACAATAGCATTGGGATATAAAAAACCATTTCTTTCAACACAGTTGTTTGCATTTGAATTGTAAGCTTCTAGTGATTTGACTCAACCATGAATCAAATATATATTGATGTGATCTATGTTATGGGAACACTAATTTATATGCCAGCTTAAATCTCTGTGCTTGTCTCACTGAAGTAGGTTAAATTGATTTTTCTTAAGACTTTTATAGCTTCTTTTGCCAAATAGAGACATGGAAAAACTTTCTTGAAGCATATTTGTTTAGAAAAAATAATGGTGGTGTATAATTTTTGGAAGGCAGTTTTTATTGGAAATGATAGTCTCTAACTTTAATTAATGAAAAATCATAAAATCCTAGAAATGCTATCCAAACACTGCTGGAGTGAAATTGCTTTTCAGAGGAAGGCTGGTGATTATTTATAGAAATCTAGCAACAATATGTAATAGTTTTATACCTGACAGATAGCCAAGGAAATGCCACCAGTGTTTGAATTTACCTATTGCCTGTCTCAACCCAATGTGATCCAGAATGGTGAAGTTAATGAAGTTAATCTGTAGGGGGAAAAAATTAAAACACAACTGGGATTTGAAGTAAAGATAAGTAAGGAATCTGGATTTCCTTGCTCTCCAGGTAACTGTTTTTCAGGAGCACTGTAACTTGCCTCAAATAGCCGCAAGGGACCCAAGAACTGGCAGTGCCTACAACCTACCATCATCTTGGTGCTGGTGGAATCAGGGGGCCCTTCATACTTTCTGGCTGTAAGGCTGGTAGGTGGGCTGCAGAGCAGTGGAAGTCAGATTGCAAGCAGTGAAAGCAGAAGTGTCTGTTCAGGCACCTAGACATAGGTGAGATGTATTACTTTCACAGGTGCTTTTTGTAATCCACAAACTAGTTGATTTTGTTCAAAGCACCAGAGAAAATATTTTAAAAGCACCCAATATTGATTTTCAGTGTTTTCAGAGTAAAAAAAGAAATTGCTAGCTCCACAGAAGAAATTAGGCACTGGAGTGCTCTGTTGTCCACTGAAAAACTAACATAAAATGTTTTAACATTCATTGCAGATGAACTGGGATCCAGGCTGCTATTACATCATAGAATTGCCAAGGAAGATACTGGCTTCAGCTTCTAAGAAATGAGTGCAACTTGTAGCATCATAAATGACATGAAAGTAGCATCAAAAGAGTCTACAAAGAAAGCCTGATTTACGGCAACTCAGTGCTAACAGCAGAAATCCTCTTCCTGCTTTGCATTCAGATAGGTTGGAAAGCCCTAAGCAATATGGGTAATCCTTCCAGAAGTCTCTAATCATCAGGTATTTTAGTAAGTAAATTATAAGACGGACTTGGCAAGATATTTTGTGACAGTATTGGCTGCTCTAAAACTTCTTAAAATCCCATGTTGTGTATCTGTGCTGAGTAAGCCACGTAGTAATTTATGAACTTAGCAGTGAAGTTGTAAACTTAAATAGTGACATAGTAGCTGTGCTTTACTTTATATATGATAATGAAACATTAATCTTGGGAAAAACTGTTCTTCAAAGCAGTAAGCCTTGGTCCTGGATGCTTTGCATTGGTTTGGGTTTCTTTTCATTGAATTTGCTGAGAAGTCATTTGGGCACTGCAAAGGCAAAGGGACAGACATTGTAATTTCCCTTCTGCCAGTTGAAAGGATTTTATGGGGACACAGAAAATATGTAATGTTTTGTTGAATAGCTGGCACTAATGTCTTTTTTTTAGGAATTTGGAGAGAGTGTGTCAGTTCCTTTTCATTGTTAATGGAAAACTTTAGTCAAAGAAGGACTTCATAAACAACTGCCTTGCACAGGATTTAGTATGTGCAACGCTATTTAAACAGCTAATTTAAATGTAAGGTAGATCCCTACACACTCAAAAGGGTTGTTTGCCTCCTTGCCTTCTGGTTTCCAAAGACAGTCTTGGTCAAATTATACATACAACATATTTTAATAGAAGAGTTGAACTGGACTATTCTTCGTCTAAAAATTAAAGGGCCTCACCATCATAATCATAAATGATTCATTACCTTTGAGGTTTGGCAGGCTTTTAAGGTCACCTCTCTTTAAAATCTGAAAATGCTTGCTCACATTCAAGTCTTCCTGCCAGGAGGACTCAATTCATTAACTTGCACTTACATGGATGGCTATTTTACTGTTACTTTAACTGAACTTTTATGCTGGCTGCCTGCTGTGTCCTGAGTGCTGTGAGCATTTCAGAAAGTAGGTGCATGCTGTGAAGGCAGCCCTCTCTGTAAATAATGTTCCAATTAATAAGACAATTATACAGCACTGCAGTACATTGTTGCTGGTCTCTGTTACTGCAGTGCTGGTCAGAACACAAGAGTGAGGAGACCATCAACATTTTCTTATAAGTCCTTCTCTCCAGAAGCTTAGGGCTTAGAAATTCATACCACTCTGGAAATTCAATGTAGCCAAGAAGCAGAAAGGCATTCATTTTACAGTGTCCTGATATAAAATTGTTTATAGATTATATGAGTAAAATTAAAATGAGAAGAGGACATTTGCTTTAGTGAGTTTTTTTAATATGAAATGTTTTCTACTTTATGGGCTGTAAGAATAAAACCAGAGTGGAAATGTATCTTCAGTTACATTTTAAAATGTTTACTATAACTCTCCAAAGGCATTTTAAGCTGAAACTTTACAGGTCGTTAGTCTGTTATATGAGCAGGTCCTGGAACAAATGTGGATTGAAATTTCTAAGGTCCAGACACAACCTGTAAAAGACCTGGGTAGGATTTAGTTTCCCAGCACAAAAGATTCTGGATTGCCCTGCTGAGCTGTCAGTGCTCCTCTGGGGGATGGCTGTGGTCTACAACTGCTTTGCTCTTTTTGTTTAAAGTTTCCAAAATACCTCAGTTTATGTTTCTGGTCACAGAAAGCATTCCTCTCTAAACCATTTGGTACCTATGTCATGTCTCAGCCCAAAAGAGACTCAAGAAGCAGCATCTCTTTTTCCCTCTGGGCCCCAACACTTATGGGACTCTCAGACATTGCCCTCCCGAGTAATGGCACCTAAAAATGCCAGTATTGCATTATTTTAAAATGTGTGAGAATAAGATGTTGTCATCTTCCCATATGACAGCTTTCTCATCAAATAGTTAGAGAAGCAATGGGAGAAGGAGTATTTCCAGGGTGAGACCAAGAAATAAATGGGAAAAAGAAAGCAGAAAGAGCGAAACTACTGCCCTGTAGCAAAAACATGCAGAGTAGGTGACAGTCTTGGCTCTCTGTATCAAACACAGATACAGTCTTCCATTCACCTATAAATGAATACGTTGGTATAGACACATACATAATCTGGAAAAATGTTATAAGAATCCTATACAGTGATTTCAGATGGGATCAACACCAAAAATACCACTTTAAATAACATCAGTGTCATTTTTCCGTATCTCCATTGCAGTTCGTTCAGCCATTATGAACGTTTAGATTCTATAAGTTCTAGAATTCTTTTTTTGTATATTTGTGGAAAGTTCAGTGCATTGGAGGTCTAATTCTCCATTTGGATCCTTCAAGTCTGTAATAATATTTAACAAGTATCAGGTTTGCCCATCTTGTGCACACATGTGCATTTTTCAGATTATCAGGAAATCATGCTCCTTTTCTGTCTTTATCAGCTCTCACAGTTTTACTGCAGATTATTTACTGTGGCTTAGGTTTCACAGTACTAAATTTAGAACACAAACTTCAGAGGTTTTTCTAATCTATTTGATCTAAAATTTACTAGAGAAATACCTGTTCTCAACACCATTTAGCTGACAGGTTGAAGCTGTCCTTTAAGCTGACCATCAGCCAAACCACATGAATCTGTACTATTGTTGTCAAAGGATGAGAAAAAGAATAGTTGTTCATGTGTCTGTGTTCACTTTTCAGGAGCCCTCCAATGTCAGCTGCCAAAATCCCTCCAAATTCCTTTGGCTTAATTTAAGGGCCAGTGGTGAGGAAATCCACACCTAAGCTGGTATTGTCTCTCCAACTGTACCCAACTGCTTTCATCAGTTGGCAAAGTCACTGATATTTCAAGATCAAGGGAATCAGCTTTTATATTTTGTATATTTTGTTTGTTTTATATTGTGGTGCCCAGAACTGCTCACAGTACTCAAGGTGAGACTGCACCAGTGCTGAGTAGATGTACAGAAAAGTTTTCCTTAGGCTTTCTGGAGGTGCAGATGTCCCCTTTGTTGGGGGTCCAACAAAGCAAAAATAGTTCACTTGTTTCTGTAGGGCCTGACCCAGAGGAAAGGCGATTACAGAGAGGAGAAAGAGGCAGCATGATGCAGCAGGAGACACAAAAAGACCTTGGTAAAGTGATCTTTCTCTGCTGGGAACATTCTTTCTTCTTGCCTCTTATTGCTGTTGGTTCAAATGTAGGAAATGAAAGCTTCTGGAGGAACTCAGGTCTCCCAGTGGGAAAGCAGTTGTGAGAGAATTTCCATGTCTGTATGGTCTGTAGGAAGAGGGCAGTGAGGAAGGAGGTGTATCCAAGACCCAGGCTATCCTTCAGGCCTGTGGGAAAGATGAATGTTCTTGCTCTAGAATTTAAGTGAAAAAAGTTGTGACAGCTAAAGAAAGTTGGGCAAGGAGGCACGAGTGAGCCAGCTTCCACCACTGACCCCTTTTCCACCAGGAACCAGGGGAGAGCTGACATACCAAAAGCCCTGCTATCCTGCAGACAGGGCACTAATGACTGATGGGGTTTGTCCATGGCAGACAGGGCTCAGACTCTACAGGGGGTGCCAACCATCACATCATGCAGCAGTTTTGCAGAGGGGTGTCATGCACAGAGCCCAGTGCCTGTTATGGAGGTGGATGTGGCTGGAAGTGCTGAGCAGAATGGCTATTTTTGTGCTGCCACTGTTTTACAGCTGAACAGCTGCTCCTGTGCTCTGACAGCCACCCAGGGAAGTCCAGCATGGCTTATGAGTGAGAGAGCAGTGAACAATGAAATCTGCATGAGAGGTTGTAATGCCCAGATCAGGCCATCAAGTTCCTTTAATTTCTTTTGGTAGTTTATAAAAGAAGCAGTAGAAGCAGAAGAAACAAGAGTTATACATCTACTTTATAAAAATATATGTCTGTATTTTAAATATCTTACTGTTAGGTTTCTCCAGGCACATTGCTTTGGGTTTGTCTGTGACATTACTTTTTTATTTCAGTGTTGTAGTATTTTTCTGGAAGCACTTACTATAAAATCCATAAGTTCTTACAAAGTTCTTTCTAAAGGAAATCCCAGTCTTCTGATGAATTTTGTGGAGACAGTCTGTTATAATTGGTCCCCTGTGTGATTGTTCTGCAGACTTTCCTTTGCTGTACAAGCCAAGGACTTTGCTGAGAAATCAGGCCAAAATGATTACAACAAAGTTATTTATAACAACCAGAAAAATTAAGTCTTATCAAGTGACAGCATTATCTTGTGGTAATAGACAAACTCTTCTTTGTTTGAAAAAGCTAATTTGTATATAAAAAAATTCAGGCTGACAACTGAAGCATAACAGTTGATAAATGGAAGATTATTTGGTTTCCAAGGTTTAGTGAATTTATTGCTGCTCTGAAAGCTCAGACAGACCTTTTACATGCCTAACCAGTGGCCCAACACATAAGATGTTGCAAGCCTCATAATGTTTCCAGAAGCTCCATTTCAGGCTGTTGAAAACCCTTAGTAATGCACCACAATAACTACTTAAAAGGAAAACATACTGTTCAAACAAATCTCCATTAAACTGTCATCTTTACTTTTATACTTCTTTTATTGCTATTATGGGGATTTGTGTGATTTTTTTCTCCTTTTTTGTTTTTTTGTCTCTCCATTAGGAAGAGGTAGCAAGTGACTCCCTAAACAGAGTTTTTCATGGTTTGAAGTGCACACAAACTGAGCAAGCACTGTGCACAGAAATGGAAAGAAGCAGACATAAGGAGACATAAAGGAGACACAGAAGTCTCCTTTTGTTTGCAATTAAGCAGTGTGGAGTCTTAAAGTAAATTCAGCTACAGCACCTCACATACAAAAGTTATGATAAGGTATATCATACTATGACTTAGGTCTGCTTTTTGCTCACAAGCAAATAAACTTCACCAGGGCCAAATACACAGCAAAGATTCTGGCCTATGCATTAATAACATATAAATGTCAAGGTGGAAGGGTAGCAAGTTTATTAGATTGAGATACAAATAATGAATGGCATCATAACGAAGCTTTTCCTATTGAAACCACAAATTAAAGCAAAGCAACACAAAAATTCTGAGCAGGGCATTAGAGGAGTATTTTTTAAAGTTCAGGGGAAAAGCCCTTCCTGCCTTCCTGGGGTTCCCATTGCCTCCTCTCCTAAGGGCAAGGAGTGAAGCATTAAGCAGCCCCCTGGAAAAAGTCAGCCAGGCCCCACAGGAGGGATGCTAGGGGTTGGTGTGGGGGCATCCAGGTAGTGCTGAGAGGAGAAGAGGCACAGTTCAGCTGGTGGGAGAGGAAGGAAACCCAACCCCACTCCCAGGTGTCTGTCAAAGGGCGAGTGGTGACACAGTCACTGGGGACAGCAAGGAAAATATCGGTGCCAAGTAACGAAACAGTTTTCCCCATAAAGCACCACATAAAGGTGGCTAAGCACTGAAGAGGTTTGCCCAGGGAAGTGGGGGTTCCTTGGAGATTTCCCAGAACAGACCAGTGTTGGTTATTCCTGCTCTCTCACAGAGTGGGTGGCACCGGCAGCTCCCCGGGCCTTTGCTGTGCGCTGTCACGGAGCTGTGTCATTGCGGAGATGTTCTGCCTCGGCACAGATACACTGTTTAAAAACCCCCTGCCCTGCAGCAGCACGTCCCTGGAAATGCTTCCAGCTGCCCTTACTGCCCGTGCCTCTGCAGGGCCTGCTGAGCGTGGAGGCTGATGGTGAAGGTCAGAATATCCTACAAACTGCAGTGTCCACCAAACCTTCACCTCCTGCCAAGTCACTGTTCGTGACTGCAGGGGAAGCGAATGCGCGCCCTTGGCAGCCCTGCAGCCTTCTCCGTGCCACGGTTCTTAATCACACGCCCAGCATCTGATGCAACAAGCTTTTCTTCCCACCCTCTGTTTGTCTGGTAGCTCTTTTCCAACTCTCTTACCAGGTTTGGCACTCATTTCACTCCTTGTCTCACTTTGGAAAATCCTCAGTGTGGCACTAACTCCACCTTTTCATTTTCCTGTGTGAAATGTTAGACTAAGTTTTTAACAGATAAATTATTTGTGTCATACTTGCAGCTCCAAGTTGTTGAATTGTTTCTTTTAACAGAATCAAAAGTCTAGGTTGCACCAGGAGAGTTTTCCACCATAAACCCCTGGTGAAAAAAAATTCAGTGCTTTCCATCTAAGCTTGGTGAATGAGGTTGACAATTAAAAACAGATGAGAATATCTTTTGGTGAACACTCTTTTTACCTTGAAAATACTGCAGTATCAGCAGTCCACTGAAAAGCATTTTAAACCATGACACATAAAGTTCTCACAGTGTAAGAAAGGCATTAAACCTTAATATTGGGAATGTCAGTTGCCACTGAAGAGTATGGTCAAGTATTTAATAAGTGATTTGAAAGCACTGACTGAAAATACCCTGTTGTCAGCATTAAAAGGTCATATGCTCACTCTTTAAAAGACAGCAAATAACCAAAGAGTTAATTCTCTTCTAGCTGCACCTCTGTAATAGTTTCTCAATTTTTGCAATATTTTATTGACTTTCATTGACAATGCCAGTCTTGGTCCCTGTTGGAGGGCACCCCATTTCTGCTTAATCAGAAATGTTATTTGATCCTTAAACAGGAAAATATTGAAAAAAAATCGTGTTTTCTGACCAAAAAAATACACATATATTGTAGATACATATCTTATTGATTTTCTAAACAATTATTTAAGCAAAGTCACAGGGGAAACACACAGAAATTTAACCAGAATATAGCCAAGAGGAGGTCTTTTGACATTTTGTTGTATATTTGTTTTTTTTACTTCATAGTGATGAAACCTATCAAAAAAAAGATTTTTTTTTTCAACATTACATATGTTTTGCTTTGTAGCTCTAAGGCTGCAGTGCATATGTGCATGAGGCTCACTGTATTTTTCCTTCAGCTGTCACACTCTCAGCAAGGTATGGAGCAGACTTTGGTAGACGATGACAGCAGGTAAGGCAAGGCTGACCACAAACATAAGAAAAAATTCTTGCATTCATATCACTGGGAGCACAAGCAGTTGCAAAGAGAGAGGAAAAAGCCCTTTCCAGCAATTATTTTATTGTCCATGTGTATTGTTGTGGGAGTTTTCCTTTTGAGCTTCCAGCAATGAATGATATTGTGGGAACTATTATTGTTAGATTTGGGTAATATTTTTTAGAGAAAACATTCAACATGCAAAAATGCTGGGTTTCTTCTTCCCTAAGCCAAAACCGCTTTCCCCAGGTTTTTTATGAAATCAGATCCAGGCTGGAACGGGTAGTCATGGTCATTAGCATTTCGGACAAGTTTCTGCCACCTCCTGAGTGGGTGGCCAGCAAACTACAGCACTCACTTGGGAAATGGGTAATGGAGTTTAACTTCTGCTATGGTCACCAAGGCTTTAAACCTGAATATCCTGCTTCTCATGAGCATACTGTACCCTCCATGTTATAAGAAATACAGGATGGAGTGGAGGAAACATCCTACACCCTCTTGTTGAAGACCTTGAGTAACTGAGCCCAGCACTTGAGGATAAGCTTCACTGACACTCTTGCTGTGAGCTGCTGTTGAATGGAAAACTACTGTAAGTGGGAGATGGCACAGCCCAGCTGTTTTCATTAATCTTCAGTGCTGTGTCCTAAAAGAGAGACACAAAGCTCAGGAATATTGCCTTTCAGCATGGTAAATATGTGTATAGCTGCTGTATGGCATTCATAGAGGCATTGCAGTCCTGCATAATAGTTCCATTTCAAGAGGTATAAAAAAGGAAACCCTTGTATGATGTTTCATAATCACATATTTCATTCAAAATATGTCTATAAAGCCCAATTTTCCTGTCCTACCAAACTTCTGCTCACAGCAAGGACAAGCATGAGGCCAGCATAAGTCTCCCACATCCTTTGTTTGCCTGACAGGCATGTGGCTGTGCAATGAGCTGATAATCAAAGGCTTTACATCAAAACAGCCATAATTTTTCTGATCCCTTCATAAAACATATAAGCCTTACACAAATAATTCAAGTTTGAGTCTATGCTTCCAAGGGAGGTTTGTGGGTGTTTTGGTTTTTAGTGGTTTGGTGGGTTTTTCTGGGTTTTGTGTTTGTTTTGTTTTAAGAATGAAAACATTACCACCTAGTGGCAAGGCTTCCGAACATAGCAAACCTAATACAAAATCTTGGATCAAAAAATAGGGATCCTGAGGTTCTGCACTCAACAGAAGAAGAACAAGGTGAAAAACAGTTATGAATTCAAACAGGTAGGAGAAAACTGGGTGTAGATATGTCGGCAGGGGGGTAAATTCCTGAAATTCTCAAGTTGAATCATGTGGCTTGACAGCTGAAACTGGTATATGCTGGTTGTAAATTTTCATCCGACCTGAACCGAACAAACACAGCAGATCCTGCAATTAACAAATAAGCGTGAGACAAACCTGACAGTTAGGAAGCTGGTCACATATTGTGCTTTTGCACATGGACTATTCAGAGCAAGAAAATTAGGCTCCAGGTGATGTAAAGAAGAGCTGGTGCTGATGAGAGGAGCTCCCAAAGTGAAGTAGCAATCTCAGGAAGAAGTGAGCCTGGAAAAAAGCAGCAGCATGTATCTGGCCTGGAGGCATGACCCAGCAGTGGGGAAGATGGAGGAGAACAGATAGCTTGGAGCCCATAATGCCTTAGCCTGTTCATGAAGAGCAGCAGCACAGCACCAACCAACCTGACTTTCTGCTTGATGCTCCTCAGTCAGCACCTCGTGCCTGCTGAGATGGATGGTGACACTGTGACCACAGTGCTGGGGTCAGCCAGGGAGCAGGTGGCTCAGAAAGAAGACTAAATCTCTTGTTTCTTAAATAAGCCCCAGTTAATCCAGAGCCACTGGAGGTTGTTCGCTGTGTCTCACCCAGGAGAGCACTTTGTTTCCAAATGATCCTTTGCAGCTAACTACTATTCCCAATTACTATGTATGGTTGAATTAATGAGGTTTCCCTTTATGTTATCTAAACTCTTTTGTTTAATTAGACTTATACACTTCCCAACTTTTTTATTTTACTTTTTTTTTCCTACTGACACGCTACCATGATTTTGCACAATCTGTGATTAGGCGGTAGTAACTCACTGAAAGAAGGTGCACATTGACTTCCTCTGGAGAAATTCAAGAACTGCCAGGCTGACATACTACACTGACAGGATTATTAATAACGTTGCTAATTTGATAAATCTGGCATTTTTCAAAGATTCTTCTATAAACAAGCATTTAATGCTTGACTGGTGTCTCTGTTGGAGTGGGTAGAGAGTGGGATTCAGAAGGAATGCAATCTGTGGAAGATGCATATTTGTGAAATATCTCTCCTTCAGCATCTCTCTCAAATGATGTCCCAGTTGTGCAATTCTTCCATTCTGCTTTGCTCTTAAAATTGCATATCCATAGAAGACATTGGTGATAAACAAAACTGGTGTCTCTTTTTGTGAACACTGCCTGGTCCTGGCAGTGAAACTCTAGGGATCAGACACAAATGGAAACATTTGTGTAATTATTATATCAAAACAATGGATTCTTTTTTCTGGCAGGAAAATTATCTTACATGGAAAATCTTTTGAAAGGCTACTATTTGAGAAAGCAACTGATTTTATAGGAGACCACCAGCCAGATCTCTAGAGGAAGTCTGAAATTACTGTGATTTCCTCACATTGTTAAAAAATGAAGTTTACTGTGATGTACAGTGAGAGCAACTAATATTTCTTTTCAGGGAACCTGGTTCTTAACTTACTGAAAAAAAAAAAAAAAAAAGGCAAATAGTACAGGTACTCCTATCTATAGGCTACAATTTTGCAGGCATTTTTCCTGTACCTGGGCACTGTTCTGATCTCCCAATGGACTGGTCTCAAAGGGACTCTGAATATGTTATTGAAACATAAGTGCATGGTACCGACACCCTCGAGTGCAGGAACTTGTCTGCAGCCTTTTGGAAGCTCCAGCCCTCAGTGCTTGGGGGACAACTGTGATGAAGTGCTTGCACAGCTGCCAGGGAGCTGCTGAGCAGAAAGGAAAGCAGGCTTTTCCTGCATGGCCCAAATTTACTATTAAGTTCCCATGGATTAGTGTATCAAAATGGTGACTTTTGATCAGATTGGCATAATTTAGCAGGCTCCCAACACACTTCAAAGACTAAGCTAAAACAAACCAATTAAACAAAACCCCCACCTGTACCAAAACCACACCAGAAATATACACTTCATTAGGGATTCCATATACCTTTCTTTAGGGACTAAACAAAGTGTAGGTAAGATATCTTGTTTAGGGAGAAGAAGGCTCTAAGCGTACTTTATTTGCAGCCTTTGAATGCTCACAGGGGGCTATAAGAAGGGTGTAGAGAGGCTTTTTACAAGGACATGCAGTGATAAGAGGCAATGGCTTTAAACTGAAGGAGGGTAGTTTGGATTAGCTATCAGAAGAAATTCTTTACTGTGAGGATGGTGAGTCACTGGAACAGACTGTCCAGAGAAGCTGTGGATGTCCCATCCCTCCAGTACTCAAGGCCAGGCTGGATGGGGCTCTGAGCAACCTGGTCTGGTGAAAAATGTCCCTGCCCACAGCAGGGGCAGGGGTGGAACCATCTGATCTCCGAGAATCCTCTCCAATCCAACCCCGTTCTATGTTTCTACAAAAGCTATAATTTCCTGTGTAGACTTTTTCTTATCTCAAAATAAAGCTTTCACTCAGTAGCAGTTATCATCAGCAGTCACTCTTCCCTCACACCAATACACACTTAAATAAGGACACAACATCTCATTAGAGAAACAAGAGTTTGCCCAGGGCAGCTGTGGATGCCCCATCCCGGGAAACATTCAAGGACAGTTTGACTGGGGATTTAAGTAACTCGATCTAGTTGATGTCATCCCTGCTCATTGCAGGGGGTTGGACTAGATGATCTTTAAAAGTCCCTTCAATCCAAACTATTCCACGATTCCATATTTTAGGCAAGAGTGACATCTACTGTCCATCAGCACCAGCAGCCCAGAGCGGATGCAGTGTTGTCCCTCTGGCCAAAATCCTCACTGAGAGGGACACAAGTACAGGTGGAAACAGCTCATTTTCCCCCTCAGGTTTTCAGATTGTATTCTCAGAATGTATTCTCAGTGAATGAGAGACAGTATTTCAGTAAACATTATTCAATCATCCAGACTTCTGGTTGATGAACAAAAATGGAATTTGGAGCTGTAATTCCCAAGGCTAGGGCACACAGGACCAAAGCAGTATCACTAGCAACTCAAAACTGATTGATCAAAAAAGTGGAAGCTCTCAATAATTGGGGGTGTATAACCAGAGAGCCAAATCTTCTTTCATTTTGAAGAGGGAAGGAGAATCTGGGCTGTGAAATCAAACTTAAATCAAATACATTGATGCATTTTGACAGTGACAGTTGATACAACCTAATCTGTGAACAGATCCCAAGGTCTCCCTATATGGATGTGTGTGCCCTTTGCCCTGTCCTACACTGAAATACCACAGTGCAGGCCTGAAAAAAAGCATCCCCGTTAAAACCAAACTAGATTCAATCAGAATAAACAGCAGAAATATTTTTCAGACCACAAGTCAATTCAAGTGAGCAATTTCAGGATACAATTTTCTATCTACATACAGGCTGCTTTCTGCATGTGAGTGCTCAGTGTAACCAAGCACACAGACATGCACACAGCCATACATATCCAGATCCTAAGTATTAAGAAAGAATATAAAGCACTACATAACACTGAGGACTAATAAAATGGAAAAATTACTTTCAGCTAAAAGTTTTGGGGTTGTAGCCTCATGAGAAACAGTGAGTGAACAGACAAGTCTGGCTAGTAAACAGAACTCTCTAGCTGTGGAAAAGATTGGATGTAACACAGGGTAGCTTTGCTATAAGATTTGCCTTTCCTGAAGCAGTAGGACACTTAGATGCTTCTCATAGTTGAAGTGATGGCTTAGTCTTACCCTTGACTTTTACAGCTTGCAGACTTCATAGGATCAAAAGATCCTGGAAGCAAGCAGGTTTGCAGGGGCATCAGGAGGCCTCCAGTGCAATTACCTGCTTCAAACAAGGTTGGCATTAATTTCAAATCAGGTTTCTCAGGACTGTAAATTTCAAGGGATGGCACCTGCCCAACCTCTGTGGGTGGCCTGTTCTACTTCTTGGATGTCTTGAGGGAGAAAAGATTTATTGTACCGTGATCCCCAAATGTTTCCGATAAAATTTGACTGGGTGGAGTTTTTGGTTTTTGGCCACAAAAAGGCAGTGATAGAAGCAGTAAGGGAAGACACAGGCATTTTGAAACACCATTGGGCCTGTGGGCCAGCTGAGCATGCAAGGTGAAGACTACACAGACACCAAGAATGTGCAGACACCGACGGACTGGCTCAAGCACTGCTTGGGACTAAGAAATGTTTCACAAGAGGTGATTACTATGCCTGGACCTGCACCCTCATCTACTCTTCCACTGAACATGCTCAGTGTTTGGTAACTGTGCTGGATGAGGATGTCACATGTAAGACTTTTATTCTTGTCTTCCAGTGAAAGGACACAAGGGCAAAGGCGGTCTATGGAAATCTTAGCTTTTTGCCTGAGCTAAACTTCCCTCAGCACGAGACCTTGAAAAAAAAAAAAAACCACACCAAAGACTAACATTTCCTATCTTGTTGTACAAAGCCTCACAAGTATTTTTGGCATTCTTCAATGATTTTGTTGTTTCATTCAAAGAAACATTTACAAAACATTCTAGAAAATAAACTGGGAACACACACATCTGACTTGCAGAGCTGCCTTGCACAGGAAGGGTGTGGATCCATCCAGCATGCACCCATCTACCCTGTTAGGTCCTGCAGTCACAGTGCTGCTTCCATGGGGCAAAGATGTTACACCAAGAGAAAGAAGCAGGGATGTTGGCATCAACCACATTTTATCAGTCTGAGTGCAGGAAGGAAGTGCTCAGAGCAGGAAGGGGAATGAATAGCCGGAAGAACACACAGTGTAGGTGCCTCAGTGGTAAAACTGCTAAGCTGCCAATGCTCGTAGGACATCTGCACCCTGGGAGTTTTATGCAGAATCAAAGGAAAAGGAAAGCTTCTGCCAAAGGAAAAAACGTGGGTGTGAATGAAAATACATGCGTGTGTTTTGTGCATATTTTAAATCCCCTTGATGACAACTGGTGAATGCGCTTCAATGGTAGGCCCTTAAAATCTCTCAACTGCAAGAATAAAACCTCTCTGTTGGAAAAAGAGGGGAACAACACAGGGAGGAAGCATGTGGCCAACCAAGTCAGATGATATTTACTGGGGGAATCAAGGGCATTTAGTATCTGACCTTTGTTGATGCCCATAACACTTTTGAAAACCTCATATCAGTCAATGTGAAATCTGGCAATCTGACAGATAACATCTTTGAAGTCTTCAGTTATAAGAGACCCAAAACATAATGACAGAGTAATTTCAAAGTCATTCTTTGCACAGCATGAAAATTGTTCAAAACTGTTTACAGAGAGATGACACAAAGGATCACATGGAATTTGTATAAAAATACATGCTAAGGCACATCTAAATTTGAGCAAAGATTTTGAAATAACTAATTTATTTAAGAAAACTTCTTTCCATGGAGAAAAAAGCAACCAGGTTTTGCTGAGAATGACAGCAGAAGGATCCCATTTATTTTCTGTCAGAAGGAGGCAACCTCTAACAACTGAATGACCTTAAGGTATTCATATTTTGGCAGCAAGCTGGGGTCAACATAGCCCAACATAGTCACACCTGGAAAGCAGGAGAGACACTCTGACAAGGTCTAGGCTATGCAGGCTTTTCTTGCTGAATTTGTGTGACAACAGTTGTTTTGCTGCACAACTTTACTGCTATGTATGATAAAAGTAGGCAGCACAATACATTCCTTGTTCTGTTGTTGCTGGTGCAGCATCAGCATGGGTTATTTTTGTGATTCTTAGACCCTATTAATTGCAATTTTTATTTCTGTTTTCCTACTCTGGATGACGGTTTCCTAGCCCAGTACATCTCTTTACATTCCTGTCTTTCCACCAGTAAGAGGTGGAGGGGAAGATTTTTCCAATTTTTAGATTTTTCAAGGGAACAGAGATACAAGGATCTCTCCTCCCATCTCTCCCCCATGGCAGGGCAGAAAGTGCTCAGCATCATCACCTGGTGCTCCAGTCACAGTAAGAAGGAATACCTGTGTGCTCAGTGGATGAAGAGACAGAGAGGCAAGAAAGATTCCTTGACTGCTGTAAGAGAATATTAGGGCTTGGAAGGGTGGAGTGTGCAGAACAGTCCACCCTTGACACCCTCAGCAGAATCCTGAGGTAGCTTGGGCAGAGCTGACTGGTGCATGCACACTTGGGGTGCCTGGGGTGTCTGTGAGTCTGGTGCTGCAGGCAGAGACATGGATGGTTCCAGCCACTTTGCCAGAGATGCAGAAACCCAGCAGGGAGGCTGGAGGACCTGATGTTCCACCTCACAAAGCCAGTGGCAGGAAGAAGAATAGGTAGAGAAGCCTAGATGCTATCACAGGATGCCTAAGAGATGAAGCAATCAGGAGGAAGTATGAAAGGGGATTGGATTATTACATTTAAATACTTCCACAAAAACAAATCAGCAATTGCTAAATGGGCTTCTCGTTCCTTATAGCAGAGACACATATGAAGAACTTGAAAGGTAGAAGTACAAACTAGAGAGTGATAAGTCTAAATGTGATTTCAACTGTGGGCATGACTTGCCATTAGAACAAACTATCAAAGGAATAAGAAGATTCTCTCTCTTCAAATCAAAATTGTCCTCCTAGTAATAACTAATAAAAAACCCCCCATGCTTAATACGAGTTATGGGAATTCAGAGCTATAATCCTATGGCCTTGGGTGCACATGGTCATGGGGATACAACCTTTTAGACTGTGTTTTCTAGAGCCTTTAAAGCCTATGAATCTGTCCTGCAGATTTGTCTGACAATATCATCTCATGTTTCTCTGTGACTGTACTAATACTTATGCAAAAGACACTCATGGCTGGTTCAAAAATTCCAAAGGTAAAGTACCATGTTACTACAGGCAATTGTTTCAGTAGCTATCCACCCTCACAAAGAATTACTTATTCTTCACTGCCACCCTGGACTGGCATAGCTTAAGCTATGCTGATGCCAGGAATCTCTTCCAGTGAATGGGATCATGGCTATCACCTGTTTCTGTTTAAATATGCTCACAAATAAACTAATCAGAGAGAATCTCTAAAGCCTCAACATCTTGCAAGGCATGTCACAACATCTCCCAGTACTCCATTTATTCCTGAAGCTCTTTTCCAGCTAATCACAACTTTTCAAAACCTTTTCCTGAATCATAAACACTAAATCTGAGAAGAAGAATTGAAGAAATTATGCCATTTTAATATAATTTGAATTGCAATGCCAGAACAACATTCAGTCTTTTTTCAAAATAACATACCAGAGCAGAAAATTGTTTCTTAGGCAATGAATTTAAAAAATAATTTAGAACCTCTATCTCTTATACATTGACAAGAACTCATAAATAAAATGCAGAAAGTCCTTCATCCAGGTGTATAGGGATAAGCTGGGACTCCTGACTTCACAGGCTTGGTCTCTCCATGACTCCCCATATGTCCTTTGTAGCATGTACAATTTCCATGATGCAGAGTACTGAAATTAGTACCATCTGGCATCCAGTCACATGGTAAACAGTGATTCCAACCCTTTCTGTAGACAATGGTGGTTCATATCAGCTATTATTCAGGCATTTAGAAGTCCAAAAGTAATGCTCACTCTCAAGGCTGATGTTATTTATCCCAGAAAGAGTTAAGGAGAATAGATTGTTTATTACAAATAAGCTGAAAGTCGTTCATGTGAAAATGACAAATTTTGAAAGCATCAGGTAGAGAAACAGGACAGTTATGCAATCGTTTAAAAAGTTCTATTTAATAAACAGTTTGAGCCTGATTCACCATTATGGTACATAATTGCTCATATCTCCAGGTTCACATCTTTTATCATCATGAGAAAGTAAATAATACCTTCAAATGAGATCTGAGACGAAGTTCAGAGTTGGAAAACATTCAAGTTTTTTTTTCAGCCTCATCTAAATATTTCCCTCTTAAGATAATAACTTTCCTACCTGTTCAAAGAAGTTTGCAAATATTTAATTCAAAATCAAATCTGGAATACTTGTGCTTTTGAAAGTGCTTTCCTTTTAAAAAAAGAGAAGCCTGGAACCAGCTTAAAGCTCACTGCTCTGAAACAGGGTGGAAGTCCCTGCAGTCCAGTCAGCACGAGTCAAAACCTTTTGAAGAGAAGATCAAGCAAAACATGCAAATGCTAGCCCTACAGGAGATTTCTGCAATCATAAAATCATAGGATTGTAGAATTATTTGTATTGGAAGGAATCTTTATAGATAATCCAGTGCCAAACCCCATGTAATGAGGGCACCTCCCACTAGACCAGATCCCCATTCAACCTGGCTTTGACCACTTCCAGGGATGCGGCATCCACAGCCTCTCTAGGCAACCTGTTCCAGTGCCTCACCACTCTCACAGTAAAGGATTTCTTCCTTAGATTTAATCTAAACCCTCCCCCTTTCAGTCAAAAGCCACTCTCCCTTGTGCTATCACTACCTGTCATGATAGGGTCACAGCAGGGTTATTGTAGCAAGAGCTACATGCTGGAAAACACAGTCATCCCACAAAATCTTCAATGTCCGTGCTGTGGTTACACCAGCACCTCTAGGTGGGCCAAGCTCCCTCCAATTCACTGTGCACAGGCAGTGAAACCCCTGTGGTAAGACACACAAGAATAAGCACTTCTTCCATCTCCAAAGGAAGAGGAGATTTGTGGCAGATCCTTCTTGAGAGCTGGCATCTTGAGAGCCATCACATTCAAGGAAATGCTGGTCTTTCTCCTGGTTTTATTGCCTGGTTATTTGGGGACCATAAAATGCTCCCAATCACACAGTGGGCTGTGTATTTTTATTAACCATAACCAAAAGGAGCACATAGTTTTACATAGGCTTCTTCATTCATATAATCATGGAATAGTTAAGGTTGGAAAAGCCCTCCAAGATCACTGAGTCCAACCTTTGACTGAACACTACCACGCTGACTAACTTAAGACTAAGTGCCATGTCCAGTTGTTTCTTGACATCTCCAGGGATGATGACTCCTGCACCTGCTCCCTGGGCAGCCCATTCCAACATCTAATCACCCTTTCAGTGAAGAAATTCTTCCTAATGTCCAACATGAACACCCCCTGGCACATCTTGAAGCCATTTCCTCTTGTCCTATCACTGGCTGCCTGGGAGAAGAGCTTGCTACAGGCAGCTGTAGAGGTCCTTTCAGGCAGTTGTAGAGGGTATAAAGTCCCCCCTCAGCCTCCTTTTTTCCAGACTAAACACCGCCAGCTTCCTCAGTTACTCCTCACATGAATTAATATCTAGACCCCTCTGAGTGAGACTCATGTTCCTTCTCTGGACACGCTCCAGCACCCCAAGGTCTTCCTTGCAATCGGGGGCCCAGAACTGAACACAGCACTTGAGGTGTGGCCCGGGCAGTGATGAGGACAGAGGAGCAACCACTGCTCTGCTGGCCACAACATTGTGGATACAGGCCAGAATGCCACTTGCCTTCTTGGCCGATAGCACATTCTGGATCATGGCTAGCTGGCTCTTGACCAGCACCTCCAGATCCTTTTCTGCCAGGCAGTTTCTCCATCACTCCTCCCCAAACCTAGAGTGCTGTGTGGGATTGTTGTGACTCGAGTGCAAGACCTGGCACTTGGCCTCACTGAACCTTTTAAAGTTGACTTCACCCCATAAATCTAACCTCTCCAGATCTCTCTACGAAGCCCTTCCTCTGACCTCTGGAGAAGTCAGCAAAAAAGTGATGGAGTCATGTAACATGGTCAGGGTAGTTGTCTGTCACCCATGCAATCCTGTTCTCCATCAGAACCTGTCTCTGGCTGGGCTGCCCTCATGATCACATAGTCCTAAATATCTCTCCCAGCCACAAGACCCATTTGAGCTCATTTCACAGTCCTTGCTCTTCTCAGAGCCAGATCCATCCATGCAGAAGGTCCCACCAGCCTCCCAGTTTGGAGAGCATGGATATCTTTGCTGTCCATGAGAGGCAAGGGTTTGGTCTCTGCTCACAGCATCCACCAAGGTCTCTGCAGAGAAGTTCCTGCCAGTTCAAAACCCTGCTCCTTCCGCATCCTCCCCCCCCATCTCCCAACCCTCCTGTGCTCTGGTACTCAGAGGATGGGTAATTCCTTCAGACAGGCACAGAGCTGGTGCTGCCTCTCCCTGCCTCACTGGCCTGCCTCCCTTACTGCAGGCTGGAAGCAACCCTAGCAAACCCCTCCATCCAAACTGGTCAGGCTACCGGCAGGCCCAGCTGGTTTTGAGAGTGAGACAGGGTGTCTTGGGTTATGTAACCAAAAGAAATGTGTATTCTATTTCATCTGTAGAAAGCAGTTGGGGGATGGTTTCTTTTTGCTTTATCTGTTGTAACTCCAGCGGGGAGGAAGATGGATGCCTTCTGATAATAGACCATCTGGTAAAACCAGGTGGGGCAGAGTTTCTTATCTCTTCCACCACTGTCCACCCTCCAGGGGATATTTTCTGTTAATGGGCCATTAAGGCTCACCCGTGACATGACACATTACACCATCCCATTATGAGATGCACCACCCAGTGGGGAGGAGCCAACCATTCCCTACCCAGATAAAATGGGGCACATGGACCCCAGGCATCCTCTTTTCCACTGGATTCTCAGAGAAAGACCAGACTCATCTCACCACCACTGAACCTGTCTACAGGATTATCTCTACTCCAATAGATCAACATCTGTCACTCCAGGAGGACTTACTTGGACTGGTTCCAACACCTTGGCCAACAGGGTGTCAGTTCATATTCCTGACTCTGTCAGGGTTTTCTAGGACTTTTGTTTGTTTGTTTCTTTTGTATTACAGCATTTGTATTTTTTAATATTCCTAGTAAAGAACTGTTATTCCTATTCCCATATTTTTGCCTTAAAGCTACTAATTGTGAAATTGCAATAATTTGGACGAAGGGGGTTTTGCATTCTCCATTCCAACGGAAAATTTAGTTTTCCCTGACAAACACCTGTCTTTCCAAACCAAGACACAGGGTAGATCCCTATATCCCAAGCAGGTGTTGGAGGCCAGATAGGAGGACAGGTGACACCAGGACAGCCCTGCTACTTGGGGACATGGCAGTGAGTCTGCAGGTAGTCTGCAGGTGAGAGGGGACAGAGGTGCTGTCACTTAACACCATGGAGCCCACACTGTCATCACCTGGCAGAAACCGGGGAACAGAGTCAGAACGTTCCCACAACTTGCCTGATAGCCCACGGGGGCTTTCCCAGCCAGTCTCACTCCACAAACCTGTGGAATTTAAAAGCAAACTCTGCTAGCTGGTGTAAGATATTTAAGAAACCAGCTGTGAAGAGGAGAGAAGGCAACACCAAGGGTTTATAGGTAAAATGCATATTTTGATTTAAAGGTAGGAACTTGGAGACAGGGCAAAGTAGGGAGAGATGATGGAAAATGGAACAAATTAAACTTATCTGGGATGCATCCAACACTTGAGTTAAATCACATGCTCTTTATGCATGAAAATATCTCCTGAATTATAAAGGGTAAGGGAAGGAGTGCTCACATCTTGATCCCTAAGTATATCATTTGTGTCTTTTAAATCTAAGTCAGCTGAAGAGTTGAACACTGCTAGCCAAATTCTATTTAATTTATTCAGCAACACATCTGTGTGAAATATAGTCCAATTACAGGCACTAGGTTACTTTGCCATGGCTGCAGCCATTTGGCTTTTATTTCCAGCAGGCTGTAATTAAATTATCACAATGCAGAAGCAGACAAGTTTCCCTAATACGTGACTGCAATTAAAGACATGCAATCACAACATTTTTTGAAGAGACTCCAATCAATTGGTTACAGTAAAGAACATCATGTAATAAAGCAGTGACTCCACCATTAAGACTGAAAGAAGGTTTCTATTTCAATAATCTAGTTCCCTTCTAGTACGAGTTCTGCTTTTGGATAATTTATTTAAAGTTCATTATGTGTCTACAGCATATATCATTTGCCCTCAGCTTGGGCTGCAGAAGTGCCATTATGGCCAATTACTTAGTGTGATAAAATCTGCCACAGTACAAACTGTTCCTTAATTAGATTTAAGTTTTGTCTAAATTCTATTTGTAATTCAGACAGCAAAATAACAAGGCCAGCAGCAAAGACTCACTGTCTTCTTCCTTTGGTCCCTGTTGTAACTGGCTGTAACCTTAGGGCAGTTCAGAACTGAAGCCCCGCACCCACGTGCTTTTCTTGCAATCCTTGTCCCCACTTTGAGTTTCCATAACCAGTGCAGGGCTTGGGGTGTGCTCTGCCCTCTGAGGGAGTTCCTTGACCTGCATCCAGCCAAATATAGAGCACATGGATAGTAAGGGGTCCAAAAGCCCCTGAGGGCAAGTGGCTGCCAGTAGAGACTGCAGGGTTGAGTGTTACTGATGTGCTTGTTGGTGATCCACAGGCATTTGCCCTCTGGCCTCTACAGTTTGCTACATGCTGGTTAGTGGTGAACAAGCTGCTGACAGAATGAAAGTCTCACAAAACCACAGAGAAAGTGGTGCAGCTCCCAGCTCCCAGCCATGCCCTTCAGCTGGCTCAACAGCTGTGCACTGTGAACAGCGGGATGGACACGGCCCTGGTGCTCCCAGCCCGAGGGAGCACAGCAGAGCCTGTGCAGGATGCAGCTGCTGCTCTCAGCCTGGTTAACCATTAGCCACAGCAGAGGCTTCAGGTTTGTTTGGAAATGATGGCATTGCTGCATAATAATGAATTAGGACTGGATTTTCTAAACCACTCCTGCACCATCCCCAGACATAACAAGATGTTTAAAACTTTTTTGCTCTTTAAAAACCTACATATTTTCAAGCTCCAGCTTCAGTTTTCAAAGTATTTTAAATATATTTGAACCAAATGTTCTATACAAATTCGAATCCAAATCCTTCAACCTTTTTCTGTGCCATCTCACAAGTGAGGGTAGAAGCTACAGCAAGAAAATTCAGAGTGAAACAAGAAATAGAAGCAGTGATTCAGTAGGATCCATTTTAACAGATCCAAGCCACGGTAATTTGAGGTCAAGCATCATCCCATAAGAAGCTACATTCCTCTGGAAAAAAGATGCTAGATGTATTCATTTTCTTCCAGCAGAACATCTGCTCCATTTTAGAAGAGGGCACTTCCTCACAGAAAATGCATTTACAGAATATCATGTTAGCAGTTATTTGCTATGTGCATCAGTGACCATCTATTTTCTGATGTAGAGACTGAATGCCAGGCTGTCTTTACATTCCTTGAACCTTGTTCATGTCCCGTATTTTATCTTGCAATTGGATGTTTTACAAAATTGGATGAATTTATTCTAGTGTTTCAGAAAAGTTCTATCTAAGACTAATGTCAAAGCAAAACACCATTTTAAATTTTTACAGGAATGGAAATTTACATAGCAGCTAATGACAAGCCTAAAAATAACTTATTTCCTGGCAACATCAGTCTTGTTAATGAACTAAAATAATGAAGTATTCTACTATCTACAGTGGTTTCCAAGAAGCAAGAAGAAAAATGTTAACTAACTCCAGCAGCAAAAAGAACGTGAAAACATTTCAACATCCACCCTGTTTTGGTTTTGGTTTGGGTTTGTTTTTTACTTAACCAACAAGGCTGCAAATGGACTTTTGTGGAACACTTAGGTTCTGGAAATTTTCATCCATGCTTTTGGTCAGTAGCACAACACAACTAATCCTACTTCTCCATTTGGCCCCTGATGAGAGCAGAAAGTTAGGAGGCTGCTGACCAGCCTGGCCTTCTTCTTGCCCTTGCTGACAGTGATTCTGTGCTATGTGCTCATCATTTGCACTTTGGCCACTTGCCCCTCACATGGGCTTGCTACAGACAAAAGGCTCTCAGACTTGCTGTTGTCCTCTTGAGGGTCTTCTATGTGTGCGTCTTTCCCTTCCATGTCTTTCGGGTGGCTCTGTTGCCTAAGATCGGAAGAAAGACTTTCCAAACAATATTATAACTTATAACATAAACAGCCATCTTTGAATGAAAGCTCAGGTTAACTACAGTTGTTTCCAGTCAGCTGTCACATGGAGATTAAACCCACTCTGCTTGCTATGTCTTTCGGCCTCTGGCTCCACTTAACACATGTGGCAACTTATTGCTCTGTGTCATGGTGGGAGACAATTTCCAGCAAGCCATGGCCTCTCCTTCAAGGTGTAAGTGGAGTAAATACATCCAGGAGCAAGTAGTCCAGGAGCAGAAACTGCATGGCCGAGTCAGAAATCACATTAAAGGTGTGAAGGAGTCCCTTGAAGTAAAATCCAGCAAACCCAGGGTGGCTCTAAGCTCCTGCAAAGACAGTTGTGTTGATACGATAGCAAGAACTGAAGCTGACTTTGCCCTCTCCCTGCAGCAGAGCACTTGTCAAAAAGATGTCTTGGAAGCAGGTTTATATACACCTGTCTTAGCAACCAAAGAAAGAGGAGGGGAAAGACAAGATTGTAAGCCACCTTGAAGGTGAAATTTAAAACCATCCAGCCAGATTGCTCCCAAAGACATTAGGGAATCACAGAGTTCTCTAGCTCTAGGCTTTTCTATTGATTACAGGAACAGGAGAGCTTAGTCTGGACATGAGAATAACTTCCATTGATTTCAGTGTTGTCACTGATGTAGTGCTTTGTTTATCACAGCCTAAGTAAAACACAGGAGATATTGTCATGGTTGCTGAAACCACTGAATTGCACACTTAGAAAGCTCCTGGATAAATCAGATGTTTTCAGGTTGGATGGACCCGATGAACTTCATCATAGGGCACTGAGCAATTTAATGGTGGAATCTCAGAGCTGGCCTAGGGGAGGATGGGAAGAATAGGAGAGGAGGACATACATGGTGACTAAAAGGATATAAGAATATATAAGTATTATATAAGTGTATATAAGTGTATATGTGTATATATATATGTTTGGAAAATGGAGAAAAAATGAATTAAATCATATTAGTCTACAGAAGACAATTACAGATGAGTACCAGCCTGAATCTCTAATCTGTGTATAATCCCAAATCATTTTGACTTCCTACTACACCAAATTAACAGGCTTGTACATGAAGGATAGGATGATGTCACATATCTTTACTCCAGAAGAAGTTTTGACTATCTGAGATTACTCTCTTATGTGTAAGCTAAGGAGACAGTCTGGAGGAAACTACTTTTGCTAGTTGCAGAGTTTATGCTCAGAGTCAAGGTATTAGTGATTTACTATCAGAATAGGGAGAGCCACAGAGTGAGGATTTGACCAGTCTCTCCTGGTTTCAGAGGTATTTAGTGTTTTCATTATCAAATTGGATGATGAAATAAAGTCTGGTTCTTATATTTATATATTTGCATGAAGGTGAGAGGACAAAAATAAGCTGAAAAATTGCAGCTATGATCTTCAGAGACACAGGCTGCTACTAAACAGTGACAGGTGCAAAGTTCTGTGTTTAAGTAGAAATGAGGAATTGTGCAAGTACAAAAGCAGGAAAAAAGTGAAACCATCATTTAGGTAGCAGTTTTGTATAGAAAGATCTGTGGTTTTTGTGAACCATAGGTGTTACCATGAGGGTTTCTCCTAGCTGCCTGAGCTTCATATTAGAGAAAAAGACTCTACCTTCACACGCTCTGTTAATGTAAACAGTAGCTCTGTTTATGGAACATAGCCATGGCTTTGCATTCCATGCTGGGACAAACAAGACTGAGTGACAGTCCCCTTGACGAATGTGGTTGGAAGGTAGGAACTCCATCTTCCAATCCACAGGCTTCCTTGCACCTGTATAAAGGTGCCCCCTTTAGTAAATAAAGGGGCTTCCTGCCCTGACCTCGATGGAACCCACATCTGTGTCCATGTCTCATCTTTCCCTGTGAGCCTCACGTCGTGATACATAGGCTGGACAGGAGCTGACAGTTTCAGTGGGCTGACAGTGTCTGCAGTGGCAAAAAGAGCAGATGTAAAAATAAAAAATAGTGTTTATGATGCCTCGTGGGTATTTAAAATACTTTGTTAAAGGATCATCCATCAGATATGTCTTTTAGAAGCACTGCCACAGGCCTTTTGACATGTTTTCTAGTTTAATTTGTCTTCTTCTGTGCTGTTGTCAAAGGCCAAATTTTACAGGTTGCCAGTAGATAGTGATCAGTCATGGTCAAGCAACTTGGTTTCATACATGCATGGTTAATGAAACCCCAAAAGTTACACAACACAAGGTGATTCACACAAAATAAATCTCTTCTGACATGGATTCATAAAATCCCAACTCTCCAACATGGACAAAAAGTACAAACATGCTGCACAAATTCTCTTCCTCTTCCACATCAGTGAAAGAACAAGATGTGTCTACCCCTTACACATATACATCTGCAGAAGTGGATTAAAAATTATCTTTTTTGCTCTGTCAGAGCATTTTTAATTTTTGTTCTCAGAAGCTCTTCCTTCTCAAGCCCAAGCTGAGCTTATCACACACAAGCAGAAGCTCTTCAATATAACTACATGTTCAATATAAAATGGAGCAGCTGAAGGTAAAAATTATGAAATGGAAGTTTTCAAGGCTTTCCATCTTTAACAGCAAAAGTGACAGTCTCAGTGACTTGGATAGGGGCCACTTCTTTGCCCCCTTTCTCTCTTTCCTTAATATAGATGTTATTTGGTTGCCTTCCTCCTGTCTCACCTGCTCATCCATGATGGTTCTTCATTTAGTTTGGGCTAAACTAGCTGTTTTTAAAGTGCCAAAGTGGATTAGGGGATGGTCCTGGAGCTGCAGTTCACTAGTGGGGAAAAATCTCCAGGAGAAGGTCAGCCATGTCTCCCAGTAGCATGGCTGGGTCTGGAAAAGGAGAGAAGTTTAACCTTAACACAGACACTTGCAAAGGATTCAAGGACTGTTGAGGTGCTTTGCAGGACTGAGAGATCATTATCTCATGCAACTCATTCCTTCTGCTTACTGTGAACCTCAATGGCTTCTATTTTTAGCTGCTGTTAAGTTTACTGCTGAAACAAGGATAAGTGCTTCAATTGCAGTAAACAGGAGACACTTTTCAAGCCCTGTACACAGTGTGACAAAATAGCTACATAAATTACTACACTATTGCAGGCTAATTCACACCAGAGCCATGCTCCAGTGAGCAGGCCTCTATCAAAAGTCTCTGGTAGGTTTGTCTGCAAGGACAGTCACCTCAGCTCAAGTACCTCCCAGCCGGCTGCTCTCTGCCTGGGACTGCAGGGGGACCAAGAGAATAACTGCAAGGAAAACCTCTCAAGGGAATGTTAACTCAGATCACGCTAAAGGTGAAACTTTGGAGCTGCCAACTGTTTTTGGAGACAAGTCAAACTTTATTCCTCACAGTGACTCATGTACTGTCACAGATTGCAGCAAAGGTGTTTTCTACCTTTGTTTGTCCAGGGAGGAAACCAACTTTTTTTTTTTTTTTTTCTCTTTTTTTCCCAATACTTGTGTTCCCAAAAGAAATGAAAGCAAAAATGCCTTCCTCATATTCAAACCTCCTAGAGAGCAAAAATACTGACAGTAATGTTCTGCATAAAAGAGAATTGACAAAATCTGCTGTAATCGGGCTGCTCTGTGGAACACCTAAGGAGAGGGTTGTTTAGCAGACTGTATGTAGCATCAAAATGAATAGCTGGGTAAAGACCTAGTGGAGAGAAAGGCTAAAACAGCTTGGAAATGGTCTACTTTGACAATGTGTTGGATATGGCTGTGACAGAAGGCTTCAATTTTGTCCTGATGTAATGGGGGGTGTGTGTGTATACATCTATCTATATTTATATCTGGGGTGCTGCTGCAGCAGCAGCAGTGTGAGAGTGCACAGAGCCATGACCCAGCACACGGAGTGCAGAGCAGTGCCAGGCTCACCACTGAGTCATTTAGACCTCACAGAGAGGCTGCCATTTTGCTGATAAGGCTAAGTGAGCAAAATGAACTTTGAATGACTGCCTCCATCTGCCAAGACTTTCTGCTGTGAAAACGCAGGTTGAGTGAACCTAAACTTTAAAGCAGCAAATGACAACTGAGCACATCACTGTTCAAATCCTACCAGCTCTGATGTCAGTTTGGTTTTCCCTGCCAGCAGAAAAGGAGAAGAGATGTAAAGGAAAATACTTTGTGTGTTCCCTTATATTTTGTGACAGTAGAGGCATTCAACAGTGCCAGCTGATGCCACTTCACTCTAAATGCCACACAATTGGGTCAAGGAGGGGAAAACTCATTTATACTAAAGAAAATGTGCCTGGTTTTTAAATAGCACCTGGAAAAGAGCAGTACTTCTGACTAAGGTGTCTTTCTGACTTGATGGCTTAGCCTGCAGGGTGCTGTGGTAGAGGGCAGAGTGACTTGGATGACTCTTAAGACAGGAGAAAAATTGCATTCCTGCTTTCAGTCAGAGCTGTACTTTGGCAAAAAGGAGAAGGAGAGAATTAAAGTTGGTAAACCAAGCTGCATAACTTTCCAAAACAATATTTAAAGCTCAAATGATAATTTTTTTAAATACACTGAGGAAACATGATTTTTCAGAGCTGCTGCAGGCAAGTATTATGCACAATATGTTTGATTCATCCTTGCTGAAACCTTAAAAGGCATTTGAATTATAAGGTGCACTGTCTTCTAAGATTACTGCTTGGTTTCTTTACTCCCCAAAATGGTTCATATCACTGATTTCTGAACCAAAAGAGAGATGGCTGCCTGCAAGCTATCATACCAGTGATGCTCTCCACTCTTAAAAGAAAAACAAAAATTCCAAGCTTCTGTGTTTATTTACTGAGAAAAAGAAAAGTGTGGTTTTTAAACTACTTTATGAATTTCCTTCTATTTTCTAAAGTAGTGCAAGAAGATAAGGTGAAGCACAAAGAAATGCAACTTTGCACACAGATGCCAAATGCCATACTGAATGCTAATAAAGCAAGTTAGAAAGTATAGTTCCTGGAGAAATCTTCTTCATGTGTTCTTTTTAAAAATGTTGTATTTCCAGCATGATCCCTGCTGCCCAAGCCAGCAAACCTCAGGAAGGTTACTCAGTCTTTCCCTTTCCCTTCACTGCATCCAGCTTAAGACCCATTCAGTTGCTTAAGACCCATCAGCTTCCTGGAAAAGTGATTAGGAAATTGATTTTGTCCCTTCTAACAGTTCTGCTAAAATTTTTGTGGTTCCCATTTGCCCCTGAATGGCACAAGATAACTGGCTGCATCCCGGGGCCTTTTCAAGACAAATCCTCTTCGTCTGGCAGAATTGGTGTTTTCTTGGAAGATCTGTGACAAAGTGTTTTGATATTACCATGAGAACACCCTGTGATATTCCCACACCTCTCCTCCAATTTTCAAGGACTTTCATGGTGCCAGCCACCGTGCAAAGTGATGCCCTGGAGCTGACAGGGCTAGAAAATACCTTCTCTGTAGGTTCCTCAAAGGGTATCCAAGGTAAAAGCTGCAGCTCTGCTCTGGTTACAGATCTGTAAAGCTGGACAAAAAAAAGGGAGGCAGCTTGGCACAAAGCAGGAGAGCATTATTAGTGGATTTATTTCCAGACCCAAATGATCCTAAAGGGGCAATTTTCAACTGAGTGAGCCAGGCTGGCCCCATCACTTGTGGCCTCAGCAATGAAGACGACCAGGCAGACAGTGACACACAAATGCACTGTGCAGCAATTTCAAGCATAAATCTTTTTGGAAATTCTCTTTTCCCTTCAATTCATGATGTTTTTTATCAACAGAAAGTTATCTTAGCAGACGAGGCAGCAGCACCTGCCTAGAGGAGTTTCCTCACATTACCTTTCTGCTAGTAAGCTGCCCTGAGATATTTATATATCATCCCTATTTTACAGGTGATGAAACTGAAGCACAGGGGAGTTAAGTGACTTGCCTCCAGTCACAAAACAAATTAGCAGCCAAGTGGGGAAAAGATCAGTTCTCAGCCCAGAGCTTTTACAAAGTACATTTTAGGCTTAGGGAAAGATTTTCAAGGGAGTCTTGATTGCTCAGTGGTGGCACTTCAGTAATAAAAGTTGAGTTAGAGCAGTGTCTGCACTACTCAGGCCCTGCTTCATCCCCAATATCATACTCTGTAACTTGGACGGAGCACTCCTGTTTTCTTTCAGAGAAGGTTTTGGGGGACCAGCTCACCAAAGTTAATTTGCTACCACTGTGTGTGACCTTAGACAAGAGCCAGTAATTAATAGCTGTGTTCATCCCATTTAAGTATTCTATCAAGTATTTTCTAATTTGCAGGTTAACACGAAATATTAGCAGTACGCAGGGAAACCTTTCTAGCTGAAATGTGTGCATGGCACACAGGTTGGGAGGTGGCTCCTTGTGGGGTGCCAAGGTCAGAAACAGGTTCCATAATTAGGTAGCTGCCTTCAGCCAGGGGAAGGGCACCTCTGCTGGCCATGTTCGTGTGCCAGCTCTGGGAGAGCACAGGGGTCTGGCTGTCATTCCTCAGAGCTGGGCCAGGCCCTCTCCCTGGAGACACCACTCCAGATCCAGCAGCCCATGTTCTGTCTTCAGAACTTTTCTTCTAGTGGGAGAAGAGCAAATGGAATTAAGATGTAGATTTATCATACGTCTTCTAAATTTCCATCCTTCCTCTGACTCAGCATGATTAATAGAGCTACACTTGTTTACCAGAGCTAGATTCTTGTCAGTGAACACCAGTGAAAAGCTAATCTGTCCCCCTACCATAACAAAATCCCAGCAAACACAGTCCCCGTCCTTTTTGCCAAAATACAAACCACATCTCACTGAGGGAAGGGAAAGACAGGAATGGGGCATCATCTTTGCTGGGAACTGTACCAAGATCGGCCATGCAGTAATTCCAGGCTGTGCCCAAGGGGCTCTCCCCTTCCGTACTTCTGCAGCTGGGATCTGCAGGTGCTATAATTCAAATTCCCACTAGAGGGTAGACAAAACTTTTAAAGTAAAAGGAGCGCTCTAGAAAGAGAGTATGGAGGAAAGCAGCGTCTGATTTGGAAAAGCAAATCTGTGCTTGAGAAGCAGCAAAGACCAGGAAAAGGAAGAATATGTTTATACCATCTGCAAGAGCAAGGTGGGAGCATTGTTCCAAATTTCTCTGAAGAAACATAATCTCTGCTTTATATCTTTAAATCAAATACAGCTGGAGCGGCTATGTTGTTATAAATATGTAAACTGGCAATCAGATTTACAGAAAATATAGATTTGTGATTTTCAGAAATACAGTTGGTTTTAGCCCTGCAGATGTTGTCTTACAAATACTGATAGCAACGAATTAAGAATTTCAAATATTTAGAAAGGATAAATACAGGGAATTAGAGTTTATCCACTTCGGGAGTAAATTCTCCCCCCACCCCCGCAACCCCTCGGTGGCCTAGCCAGAAATGTCAAATGGTGTATTTCTCTCCATATTATTGACCAATCTATTATTGCAGGTAATGATGGCTTGTGTTTTCTCCTCACACATTTCTCCACTGCTGAAATGCAGACAGGTTTCTCTGAACCTTGCTGTGGGAGGGAAAATATGGCTGGAGGCATCAACACATCTTCCACTTCTTGCTCTCCCTGAAAGAGCAGTTTCTTTCCAGGTGAGATTGCCTGTCTCAGGGAGCTCCCTGCTCTGCAGATAAGGGCACTCTGAAAAGGTTTTCTCACCACATATCTGACCACTCCAAAACAAGTTTTCACACAGATTCAACAAGCCAATGCTAAGGAATTTAAAGTAATTCAGAGTTTATTTTCTGAGTTAATTTATTTAGTTCTAGATCAACAAACATGTCCTAAGACCCTGAAGCATCACCTCTGTGAGCTAAATAACTTTTTTTGAATTTGCTTGAGTCTTCTGAAATACAACTTGTTCATGCTGAGAGAGGTAAGAACCAAAGAAGGCCCAGCAAAGCAGCAGAGTTCTCAGAGGCATTCCTGCAGCTGGGACTCCTCTCACAGCTAGGATAACTAAGGGCTGAATTAACTGTACTTCAGCAGACCAGTGTGCCAGTGTTTGGTGTCACAAGCACTGCATTTATCTCATCTGCCCCCTAAACAGGTGTGGGCTTTTGAAAGGAAAACCTCTGTTGCCCTTCTGTTTTGGATGGGTCCCATCTGCTGGTCCAACAGAGTCTTGTGGGTGCAACAACTCTCTCTCTCCAGCTGAGTTGCTGAAACTGGGTGTCACTACAGGCAGCAGTCTCCACACTTGTCACATCAAAGGGCTAAACAGGAGATGTGCCCAGACAAGGATTACATTTGTGGCCCTCATGAGCCAAAAGAGAGGAGCCCTTTGGGCAGCCAGATGTGTTTTCACTGCAATAAGGCACATGAATGCATGGCAGAGATTTTCACAGCACAGTATTAGGGACAAAGGAAGAAGAAGTATTAATCCTGAAATACCTCATGCCAAATGAGGCTTGTTATAAATAGGGCAAGGAG
>VXBR01008903.1:0-283150 GCA_013400215.1 Cisticola juncidis
CCTGCACCTTCCCGCACCTTCCCAGAACTTTCTTCCCTCTCCATCCCACATGGAAAGGTTGTCCCATACTCTAATCCTGTGAAATGCTCTCTCCATAGCACAGCTGTGGAAATTGGGTACAGTCCATGCTGTAGTCAGTATATTGTGAATACTCTGTACCCCCAAAAAGGTCACCGGTTGCATTGGTGGCACAGCTCTGAAGAGCTGAGATGCTGTCATAAACCCACCTAGAAACCTGAAGAAAGCAAGAAGGTTCAAAATCTGAAATGCGGAGCAGAACATGAGGAGGAAAATAGACCTGCCAAAAAGAGTAACGTGCTGATGTCATATTTTAAAGTGCTTCAGCAGTTTTACATTCCTGGTGCTCTGCTGACCTGCGCCCAGGGAGATTGGATTCTGTGTGATACCCATTAGCTAATTATCCATGTGGTGTCCAGGCAGTGCAAAGGAAATGGTGGAAAGCATGTGCCATTTCGGCTCGCATTAGCCAGGGTCACATCCTCTGCCTCAGCAGTGTGCCAAGCACAGCTTTGGGGGGAGGAGCTTCTGTGCAGGCTCAGAGTCAGAGAGGGCAGCCCCAGCTCCTGCTCCCAGCAGCAGGCGTCCTGCACACTATTCCAGCAGGCAGAGGATGGAGCTATGCCAGTGTACAAAATATTCACTGGACTCTGGAAGAAGAGTTATGTCAGTTGCCTCATCCCTGTTAGAAGGCAGCTGGCTCAAAAGAACAGTAATTGTTTCTCTTATCTGTTTTGGAGGGAGTCGAGTTTCTTTCACCAGATTTGCATCATTAGGAGTATGCTGTTATCTCTAGTGACCTTGCTGCGGTTGTTCATCTTCCTTATTTAGGGAACCTACCAGCAGCTGCTTCTGTCCCCTATCATTGGCCTTGCTTTCACCCTTGCTTGGAGGATACAGTTTTACATAAAAAATTCAAAGCAAACACTAGAGGCAACTCAGAGAAGCTCATTTAAGTCAAATACAGTGACTGAAAAAAACCCCAGTAATTGCTGAGGGAACAGGAGAAAGAGTAGAATTGTGCTGCTATGGCTCATGATATGTGTGCATTCTATGGCACTCTTTAAAGACCTTTCTTCTCCCTCATTTGCTACTTTCTGCATCCATGTCTGTGAGAAGTGCTGTTGATGAGATGTCTTTGTGGAGATACTAAATTACTTTGAAGTTTCCAAGGAAGGAGGGAGGGAATCCAGACTACGCTACAGAGGAGAAAACAGTGCTGTATAGTGGAGGAGAGGCTATGGAGTGGGTAGCCAGACTGTCATCACTTCTGGTCTTCGAAAAAAGGCTTTGAGGGACAGACATAATCCTCAATCCTAATTATGAGAAATTCAGCAAAGAGAGTAGGAAGGACCCGTCTGAAGGATCTGAGTCTCTGAATGAACAAAATTGAATGAACAAAGGCAATACAGATGATCTTTATTGCAAAGCTCTGTGTGCCACACTTTGAGTCCCATGAAGAGCATCAGAAGAGCATCACTGAAATTATATTTCATGGTAGTAACAGCTGGGAGGAGAGATTGTTCAGACCAGGTAAAAGACATGGCTTTTGCAAACAAGCTGGAAGTATCTGAAAAAGAAAGCCTGTGTAAAACTATGTAAGATGAAGGAAAAAGAAAGATTAGTGACTGGAAGAATATAAACAAAACAGGCAACAGCAGAAAGATGATTGCAGAGAGGGAAGAGTAAGGACCAAGGATAGGACTGGGAAAAAAATGGAGGAATGAGAAAGAAAAGCATATTAAAACAGAAATCACAGGGGAGGTTGCCATAAAAGCAGGGTGAGAGAGTGGAAGATTTAAATCTGCCAAAAGTCCAGGAGGTACTGAGCACTTGTTACAAGATATTACCAGAACACCTTGTCTGATAATCTGATCATCATCGTTCTCAGTACAGGTGACATTTTCTGCCTCTGCTTTCTCTAGCACACAGAGATTTGAAAAGTCATTTTAATACTACAGTCATCCATCACTCGTGAAATCTGGTATTGTTGCCTGCAGTGCCGTATGCCGCAGTATCTTCATCATGGGTCTTACTTCATTTTGCTACTGCTTCTGTTCTTTCTGTTTGGTATTTCTGGTTCTTCTCTGCTTTCTAACATGAGATTTGCTCTTGTGAATCTTGTGCTTCATCTTCTCCATAATTTTTTTGACTTTTCTATTCCATGGAGTCACACAGAACTTTTTGCCTTTCATGTGGAGACTAACAGAGAAAGAAATGATTGTCAGTTTCAAAGAAAAAAAGTAAAATTCCCAGCTTTTAAAAAATCGTCATAATTATCACTCACCTATGAAGACCACAAAGTTAGACTTGGTTTCTCTTAAATTATATTTTATGCTGTGTTTATTTATTTATTCTGGTTTCAAATACATTAGGATCTAAGTTTTACATGATTAAACTCACATTCCAAAATCTGCAAAAAGACTTTACTACTTCAATGCAAAAAGAACCACAGTGCAAAGCAGTACATTTCTACAACAAATAATTAAGCAGACTGTTGTGTTATTATGACTGTCATGATTATTATGCAAAAGTCTAGAAAATCTACCAATTTAATCCAAATGGGGTGATACTGTACCAGAAAAAAATTATATATAGTTTATGTACAAAAGTAAAGCTGATTTAATGAGTTTAGGCAAGGGGTTTAGGGGATAAATAATTGAAAAAAGCAGAGGAGTCTTTAAGGTGCTTAAGTAGTTTTTCAGTTTTGAAAATAAAGCAAGTGTCAATGAAGGCTGAATAATATTCAGTCTTACTCCTGAAAAAATAATTAAATTTTAACAATCAAGTTTAAATAGCACAAGGAAGGAAAGTTCTTAAATCACATACAATGTTGTTTTTTGAGTTTATGTTAACTTCGCAAAATTCTACTTATTTAAATACTGCCTAATAGGTTTTAACTGGCAGTATCCCTTTCAGGATACTTGCAGTGAAGGACACAAAATATGTCTTACATAACAGCCTCTAGGTGACACAGGCCATCAGCTTTCTGGATTTCAAATCTCTCCACTCTTCTGAGAATTCCTTTGGGAATTTCATGTGAAATTTTCGTGCAACAGTTAAAGGCCCCAGGAAACAAAGCTATAAAGAGGAGTAACAATGTTAGAAACAACACAGATATAAGAGGGATAAGTCATAGTTTGACTGCACAGAATCATTGAGAGGTCAAGATTGGAAAGTGTCTCTGGAAGTCATCTAGTGCAGCCTCTTGCTCAAGCAGGGCCATCTGGTCCCTGGCTCCTGCTTGAGCTCTGCTCCCAGTCCCTGATAATATGGTTAGCTTCATTAACTCCATTTTATGAGACAAGCAGCCATTCTGTGAAAAAGCACATCAAGTGTTCATGCTCCTTCCCTCTATCAGGCCCTGGAGGTCCTGTGAAACAAGAGACAAATCAATCAGATTTCTATTTGTGTTCCCCCAGCCTACCATCATTCCTCTCCAGATTCAGCACTTAGCATCTCTCTTTGTTGAACTTTGTGAGTTTCCTCTCTACCCATTTCTATGTCAGAAAAACCATGTGATACATCAGCAACTGCTCCCAGTTTGTTACCATCTGCAAACCTGCCACAGGCACATCATCCAGGTCCTCAATGAAGGTGTTGAATACTACTGTCTCCCATGTTGATCCCTGGGTTTTGTCTACAACCCTCTGGACCTGGTTCTTCATTCAGTTCTCTGTCTGCCTCAGTCTTTACTTGTCTGTCCTATATTTTGTCAGCTTGTCTATGATGATATTACTACAGACAGTAATCAAAGCCTTTCCTGAAGTCAAGGTACACAAAGCCCATCTATCTCCTCTTGACCAATAAGCTAGTCATGTTTAATGGAGATGGCTACCAGGTTGGTCAAGCATGATGTCCCCTTCATAAATCCATGATGACCATCCTGATGACCATCTTGTCTTTTAGATCTTGGGAAATGCTTTCTCAGATAATTTTCTTCATCACCTTCCCAGACTGAGATGAGGTTGAGCAGACTACGGTTCTCTGGATCTTCCTTCTTGCCTTACTTGAAGATAGGGGTAATACTTGCTCTCTTTCAGTCTTCAGGAACCTCTCCCACTTGCCATGACTGTTCAAAAGGCAACTGACAGTGGCCTTACAAAGACATCAACCAGCTTCCTCAGCACTGTTTGTAATCCATCCTGTTTGTCCTGTGGCCTTATAAATGTCCAGTTTTTAAAAGTGCTCTCTAGTTTGGTCCTTCTCCACTGATAATAAGTCATCCTTGCTGCAAACATTCTCTATTGTCCCAGGAACCTTTGATTCTTGTTAGTTTGCCTAGCTTGCAAGGTAAAGAGTAAGAAAAAGAAAGGGTTGAGTGCCTCAGCTTATCCATGTAATATGGCACCAGTTGCTCTGTCCATTTCAGCAGTGGGTTTTCATATGCACTCATATTTCTTTTGTTATTTGTATATTTTGTCTTGGGTTGAAAAAATATAACCAAAAATGTGTATTCTATTTTCATCTGTTGAAACTGGTTGGGAGATATTGTTCTTTATCTCTTGTAACTCTAGGTGGGAAGAGGGCGGATGCCTTCTGTTAATGGACACCTGATAACACCAGATAAGGCAGTGCCTCCTTATCTCTTCCTCCACCCATCCTCCTCCGAGGGACATCACCTGTGAATGGCCCATTTAAGGCCTCTCACATGACTGACAGCATCACCTCATTCCATTGTGGGATGATCCCCCCTGTGGGAGGAGCCAAAGCCTTTCCAGCGGGCTAAAATCAGCCATCCCAAACACCAAGATAGCTGGTTTTCCACGGAATTCTTGGAGGAAGACTGGACCCATCTCACCAGCACTGGATCCTTTTTTTCTACAGGATCCTCTCGACTCCACAGAACAACATCTGTCCCTCCAGGTGGACTTATTTGGACTCCTTCCAACACCCTGACAGCAGGGTGTCAGGTCGTATCTCTGACTCTGTCAGGGTTTTCTAGGACTTTTGTTTGTTTGCTTGGTTGGTTGATTTTTCTGTATTTGTATTTTTTTTATATTCCTAGTAAAGAACTGTTATTTGTATTCCCATACTGAAAGCTCCTAATTGCAAAACTGTAATCATTTGGAGGGAGGGGTTTTTACATTCTCCATTCCAAGGGAAACTCCAGTTCTCCCTGACAGATGCCTGTCTTTCCAAACCAAGACAACAGCAGAATATTTTGTCACATGTCACATATCTTGATAGATTCAAATCCAGCTCAGCTTTGTCTTTGTTTTCTTAACCTCATTTCTGCACAATCAGAAAACCCTATACTCCACTTGGGTTACCTGGCCCTTCCTCCACTCCTGTGTTCCACACACTGTTGTTAGGTTCTGGTGCAGTTAAAAGCTCTAAGCACATCCAGCCAGGCCTCCTGACACATTCCCTGGGTTTCTGTTTATCAGGACAGACCTTTCTAATGCTTGGAGGGGTTGATCCTTGCACATCAGCCAGCCTTGCTTGACTCCTCTTGTATCAAGGATCACATTCCATGGGAATCTTCACACATCCAGAAGAGATTGTAAATAAGCCCTTATTAAATCTAGGGCCATAATCTTGCTTTTTGCTCTTCTCTCTTCTCCTAGAATCCCAAACTCCACCACTTTATGGACACTGCAGCCAGTGTCACCTCTGATTTTATGCCCCTGACTAGGTCTGCCCTGTTTGCAAGTCCAGCTGAGTGCTTTTCTGTGCCAGTTCCTTGATTACTTGTGGAAGATGTCATCAATATGTATAAAAGCTTGTGGATTTCTTCAGCACTGTTGTATTGTCTTTCAAGCAGATATCAGCATGGCTAAAGTCCCCCATGAAGATTAAGGCCTGTGAATCTGAGGATTTTTCCAGCAGTTTGAAGAAGGCCTCATCTTCTTCCTGGTCAGGAGCTCTATAGCAGAACCTCACACCACCAAATCACCCTGTTGCTTTGCCCACTGATTGCCCACCTGTAAGCTCTCAGCCAGCTCATCCTCCATCCCCAGGCGGAGTCCTTGCATCCCTACTGCTCTCTTGCATAAAGGCAAACTCCCTCTCCTTGCCTTCCAGCCTGGTGTTCCTAAAAGCCCATATCCCTCAGCTGTAGCACAGCAGTGACATGAGCACATGTCCTTGAGCCCAGTGAGGTCCAAGCCCTGCACCTGCAGCTGCACTCCACACTCTTGTTTGCTCCCCATGCTGCACACATGAGAGAAAGGGCAATTCCCAGTGCAGCCAGGGGCTAGTTATCCTCACAGCCTGTGCAGTGAGATACTGTCCTCTCAGTTTCTCCCACAAGAGAGATTGGTGCTTTAAATAACAGATTCCTTTACCCCTCCGTCTGCAGGCATATGTAAAGGCTTGTTACAGTAGTATAAAAGTAATTTCAAAAGTTTTATTTTTACTTGTGAAAGATCGCCAATATTAATGACACAGGAAGTGTCAGGAGTATAATTTAAAAGCTCTGCCTTTTTAGGTCAAATCAGACCCATTTTCTTTTGCTGCCTTTTTGAAATTATTAATGCTCTTGCTGGGCTTTGTTTTCTTTTACCCCAAGAGTCCCCATGGTTGAATGTGTCTCCACTATGGGATTATTGCTTGCAGATTTTTTCCTGTTTGCTAACACCATCTTGAAAATAAAAAGTCACTGAACTTTAAAACACAGATCATAAATCTAAGTGGGGGGATTTTTGTTGTTTATTTGGTTTTTTAAGAAAAATACTAACATTTTGGGGCTTGATTTTCTTCTGTGCTAGCAGAGAAACAGATCTTCTAAAAAGGGATTTCCTCCACTAGCTCAAGGTCAAGCAAAGCTGTATTGCTCAGGGATTTATCTAAAATGAAGGTCTCAGGATTAAAACCACACTTCAAAATGAGCACAGCAAGGACCCCTGGGTCCCAGATCTTGAACTAATCTGGGAGAAGTGAGGAGAGAGTCTCCTTCCTATTTGTTTTCATTTTTCTTCCTATCCATGCTTTCTCTAAGTAATAATTTAGCCTTGAATGCAAGAGTCATGAGCTAGAGAAAAAGAGAATAAATTTCAGCTTCTGTAAGCAGGAGATAAGTCTGTTTAAAAATCATCCTGTAAGCAAGACAATTGTGTGCTCTTCTTCTTATAAGTGTACTTGCTGAGGTCTGGAATAACAGATGCTGGCACAGCTGTAGCAGTGAGCCTGAGCAGCCAGCAATGGAATTGGAGTCAGAGAGCTCTCACGCTGCCCACTGCTGCCCACAGGGGGATTTTGTCCCCGTGGGGTTGATGGGAGGGCCCTGGGATTTCACAGTCAGAAGGGAGGTGGAAAGATACAAGCTGGCTCAGCAGTTGTCTCCTCAGCAACCCAGAGAGAAGGACTATAAACAATCATATGGTGCAGAAGGACTAATTAAGTGTTGAGTGCTACCTGTGTTATTTCCCAGTTGTCCTTTGTTTTCTCTCTTCAACAACATACTTCTGGTGAAGCAAGTCAATTGAGGTTCACAAGTGGAAAATCAGCTCATTGAGCACCACTAAATTTAAGGTTTTTTCTGGGTGCTCAAGATAGAGTTGGTAAAACTCAAGTATCAGCTTTTGTCATTGCCAGTCAGCTCCCGACAGAAGGATTCTGTCAGATAAAGACTTGAGGAAGGGTAATTATATTTTAATCTCTGTCTGATGTTGGCTGCTGTGCTTTTTGGAGGGGTCTACTCCAGTACTTCTTTGGGGTCTGGTAAACTAAAATACTTGGCAAGACCAGTATTACTAGTTTCTGTGGAATGGCTGAATATTACAGGAAGTGTTAGGGAGAGTCAGCTGTCCCCTGAACTATTCCTCAAATGGTTTTGCTGATGCTGGGCTACTACCTCTTGCTCTCATCCTACTTGATGTACTTAAAGCCATCTCTTGCTTTGATACTCAGATCTGAACTATCAGTATTTACAGTGCACTATATAGCACCATGTTAGCCATTTGTAGACTTTATAACTGAAAATTATTAAATTAATATTGATGTACTTTTGAAGCTTTGTAAGGGAAAACATACACCTGCTCAACCAAGGAAAATAAAGCAAAATTCCTGATGCATCCAGGTGAGCTTGTGTGTGTCTCACTGGCCACTTCTGACTGACTGCCCTTTTGCAAAAAACTTAATCAACAGGAATTGCATCCTTTAGCAACTTGTTTATAACTGCACATTTAGACACCACTTACATGACTGGAGTTGCCATTTTAGAGCAAATTCAATCACCCACTGCTCAGTCAGTCCTTGACCCAGAGCATTGGACATCCAACCCACACAGCTGTACAACAGCTGTGCCCTGCAGCTTGAGCACAGGCAGCAGGCTGCAAGAGAAACTGGGGAATGCCTCGGCAGAAACCAGGCTGAAATTCTGCATAAAATGTCAATGAGTGGTGCTAAAGAGGCAGGAACATCTCTTATACACATTGAGAGCTTGCTAGTAGATTTTTATTAGAGGTATGTGCCTGGGGAGGCTTTCTTGCTTTCAAATGTATGTATTCCTTGAGGAATTCTGATGTACACTGTTTTTTTGATGAAAAAGAAGCACTCATCATTATTTTTTTCTTTTTTTCATTTTTGTTATGTGTAAGAAAGCACAGCTACAATATGGAAAATGGAAATTGATAATCTGTGAATCATAGATGAATGCATGGCAGGAGGGTCTTTCTGTCAGAGAACATGAAAATGTCACCAGCAACCTCCTGTTGACAGAGACACTTATGAGAACTGGTACCTTTTTACATGGAAGTCAGTTTTAAAATTTATTTTTTCCCCTGTATATGAAGTATGAAAGCAGAGAGACCAGGAAATCCTGTAATTCCCCAAAGCTCAGGAGAACTGATGGTGCTCTCATGGAGCACTGAGCCACCCTGTAGCCCCATTGTTACTATAACTTCATTCTAAAACTGCTAGTGGGAAGAAATTAGGAGGTAATCCTAAAATAGGCTAATCATTTCAGCCCAACCCAGGGCCATGATTTTTTTGGGGGGTTTTTTTTTGTGGTTTCAGCAATTAGATCAGGTTATCAGGAACTGTGGGTTTCCATGGCCTTTTTTGTGACATTTATTGGTCAGTAGGACTTTTTTAGTGCTACTAATTTCATTTGTCTCTATTGTTTAGTGACACAGTAAAAAATACACTGCAGTTTACCCCAAAATTATTTAGACCTCTTATCTGACACTGAGACTCTTAAAGCTGAAGGAACTTCTTGAAAGGACTAAGCTTAGTGTTGGATCTTGAGACAGAAGGGATTCTTCTTGTTGTTATTTCAGCTAATGATATTGTCTATTTTGGTTTTTCTTCCCTAGGAACTATCTCCAGGGAATGACCTGTTGCTTTCAAAGTTATTTAGCACATTCAGAAAAAGAAAAAAGAAGAAAAGGCAAAAAAAAAGGTGAAAGTTGTCTAAGCTGTCCCTGCACAGGACAGGAGGGGTTGGAACTGAATGATCTTTAAGGTCTCTTCCAAACCAGACCATTCTATGATTGGAGTACTTGGGAATGGAGCACAGTGAAAACAAAACCTCTCATGGAACAAGACTTTAACGAGTACTGTCCATTATATCTGCCTTTACATTTTAGTTGATAAATATCAAATCTCTTTGCCTAAACTTTCTTTTTCCATTTCCTCTCTGCTATCTGTCCAAACTTAGTGTACAGAAACTTGTCTTACTCTTCTTCTCTACTTTTTCCATTGTCATTCTCAAATTTAAGAGCCACAGGTTAATCAGCCAGAGAAGGCTGGTTGTCTAGGGTTCAGGCAAAAAATAAGAAAAAGAGTTATTTGTGCATGCTCAGTTTCTGCGTCCACAAATAACTTTTCTGTCCTTCAGTTTCAAGCTGATATTCCTAGGTTTGCCAAATCTTTTAGGAGAACTGTCGTGCCTGATGAAGACCCCTCCTGTGGCACACAGTGGGAGTGTGCCAGGCTCTTGTGCTCCTCTGCAGTTTCAGAGAGGGGGGACTGGGCAGGGGGTAGGACAGAGCACTGGTAAGGACAGACATGGCAGACAGTGGTTCTGACAGCCTCCTCCGTAGAGAATTTAACATGGTAGCACAGGCCTTTGCCACGTGAAGGAAGGCCAGATGGAGGAAAAAAGAAGAGGTGATGCCCTATGGAAATAGATTATGAATTATGGAGCCATTGTGCCCCCAACCCCTATGCTTGCTCTTAACTGTTGGTTTAATTTTGGTCTCTTTTCACTAAACATGATAAAAGCTGTGCTTTAAGTGAGAACAGTGGGGAGGGCATTTTCCTTTCTTCCTTTCTCCATTTCCCTCCATCCAGACCCATTCCAGCTGCCTTAGGCAGGACCTGTGCAGCTCTTCTCTTCACAGATTCCCTCCAGCAGTGAGTGTTTTGACCAGGCCTTTGGTCCCTCCTGAATGCTTCTGGCAGGGCACAGGAGCCTGTCAGCACTGCTGGCAGAGCACGTGGTTCACCTTCGTGAACTGGACTGTTTGGACTGTGAAAGGACGTGCTGTACTTGTTCTTTTATGTAACCAAGAAAACCAGGACAGTTCTTGAATTTACACAAACTGAGGGAGCCCAGCAAATATGGGTAAGCAGGATGGGTTCCCCAACACTTTGTGTGGTCTGAGAGAATGCTTCTCTCGCATGGTCAGATCCACAGATCTGAGGCACTTTCTGTTTCTATGCTGAAATGTGAGACCTGCTGCTAATTGTGCCTCAAGTTCATCCTGAATGGTTGCAGCTCCGCACATATTGCACAAGTTTGGCACACCTGTGCTATTAGCAACAGACCTTAGTGTTTCCTAATGGAATTCTTTTGTGGTTACAGAGTAGGCTTTGTACATCTGGAAAGAAAAACCCACACAACTTTGCATCAATTAATTGTATTAATGTCTTGCTTAGTCAACATGGTATGTATTGGTATGTTCTGGTATCAGTACAGCCATTGCCACAGGCAAGTTGCAGCACTTAGTCCCATGTTGTTTGCTTATGAACACAGAATCCAGGCTCTGCTCTTGAGGGGAAATTCACTATCACGTTACCTGCACTTAATATTAACTACTGTAAGACAGCTTATTTGGCACTCATTTCATAAAGCTGCCAGAAAGTGTTTCTCTCATTTAAAACAAACTTGAGGCTATTTTAAAGAGTTCAGCACCTCAAGGCAGATCTTTTCATCTTAACCTAATGCAAGCCAATAGCTATTTCATTATGCAGAAGGCTCTGATCCTGGTTGACAGGTGAACAAAACAGGATGCTAGAATCCTTGCGAAATACAGCATAGACATAGACTGTGGAAAAAAGGAGGTTGCTTAACAGCTGGACTTGAGAGGGGAACTCAAATGCTGAAAAATGTTTCAATGCATCCTACTATTTTGACTTGGTAATACACACAGTTAAAGCACAGTTCTGAGACAGAATTTGAAAAAAGATAAAAGGGTTTCTAAGCTATAACCATATAACCATAAATAATAACACATAATCTAAAAAGCATACTATATAAAGAATAAATATAAATGAAGTTATGCTTTTCCTGTTTTGCTATGAGGACTGCTGTTAATATGGACATTTTAAAAGCTGGAAGACTGACTGGAGATGGATAGATGGATACTTCCCACAGGTCAGGATTTTAGGATGGGGTTTTATCCATCAAATCATGACCAGTTTTCAAGCTGTCTGTCTCCATACAACATCCTCGGTGCTTAGGTTACAGAGCATCAAAGAGATGCAGGCTGAAAAATGGCAGAAAAGACTGTAATATTGTTGTGGTCAAAAATCCAGTAGTTTCTACTGGTTAGAATTACCGGAAGGGGAAACTTCTGATATTTCTAGCAAAAATAAACATCACATTGTCTTGCAGATTAAGATGCATGTTATGTGAACATAAATCTGGTTTGTTTCTATAAAGAAACACATTTTGATAAGAGAGTACTCATCTCCCACTCTGCACAGACCAGACTAACATTAATGGAAGACCTTCAGCAGGATAAGTCCAGATAACTCCTTTGGGAAATCTCAGACAGTCTTACTTAGTTGTTATTCCTATGCTGTAGCATCTAACATTTCATTTGGATACTATTACTGTATGTAAATTACTAAATTTCTCCCTTCATGTCTTCCATATGAAATACATGTAGGAGCTTCCAAAAGAGAACTTTTGTCTTCTCAGATTGAAATTGAGACCAACCATCTTTGGAATACGATCCATTGTCCAGCCTGCTGCATACTTGATGCAGTGCTGCCACCTTCACTGCAGGTGTGGCACCCTGTAAATCCCTGTCACTGAGATGTGACCATGGAAGATTACCAGGATTTTTTAAAAGCAAAAGTGTAAAAACTTATTTTGAATTATATTATGGGAAATGGGGGTAGTGGGGTAGAATTTGTAGAGGGGGGAACTCACACTCTACAGAATACCTTGATCTTGTTTTCTGGCTTTGCCTGGCTGGGCCATACTTAAACCTGTAGCTAGGTGTGATTTTGGACAACAGATGGCTTTGCTGGCCTCTGTCAACAGCTGCCAATTCACATCCACAAGCAAAGGAATGGTACAAGTTTACATGTACTAGCCCAGATCTTACTTGTATGTCTACTATCACCCTGAAATAAATGGGTGCATAATGGTGAGCCTAAGAAGCTTAAGCCTAGGCAGGGTAAAGCCCAAATCTGGTTCAGCTCAGGAAGGGTGTGCCTGTAACCCAGCCAGCCACCTGAAATTCTGCTCATTTTTATTGTGGGTTATGCCATTTGAGCATTGTAGTCAAATATGGAGCATGCCTGGATGAAAAAAGTTGGGTGGTAAAGGCATTTCCCCTGTGTCAGGTGATTCAGTATAAAAGAACATATTCTAAGAGAACTTTTACTTTGACCTGTGCATGTATGTGTCAGTTTTATTGTGCAAGATCTTTCTGACTGGCCAGATCATATATCTAGAACAAAAGCACTTGCAGAGCCTTCCCATGCCAGCAGGTGCAGTGGCCATTTTAACAGGATAAAATTCTAAGGCAGATTTTGTACCTAGATTGGCTAAATCTTCAAGGAATTCCACAATTCCTACTCCCACTGAAGCCAAAAGAGCCTGAGAAAGGATTATCCTGAAGAAAGTGCTCCAGAATCTGAGTTCTCTGTGAACACAGTCTATTTTACAGTAAGAAATTGCAAATGAAAAGTAAGAATTCAGGCACAGCCTGCCTATTGGTTTTGAAAACTTTAAAAAGTTGTTTAATTTTTACCTTTTTTAAAATTTTATGTTTAAAATTAAGTTTAATTTTTAAGTGTTATTAGATCTCCTGGATCCTTGAGATATGCTGCACTGAACACAGAGTGAAGTTGCTTGCCGGTAGAAATCTGTTACTTGAAGTTTGTCATTAAAAGTTTTTGAAACCTCTGCCACCCAGGGCAACTTCACTTTGAAGGAAAAAGACCAAGTAATTTTCTAAACACATTTCCTTGGGGAAAGGAGGAATTTACACCTGAACTTGAGAGATCCCTTTAAACAAATACTGACATTTTACTAGATGTTCCCTCAGGAAATCACTGCTTTAAGTGTCCTACACCTTCAGAAGCTAAAACCTTCTTGATAATGTATCCTATGACTAACAGCTCTCATGGCTTTTCCTTGCTTAAGACACTTCAGATTACAGTGTGCTCACACATGTTGTGGACATATCAGGTTTGCAGAGGAAATTCTCAGGTGAAGCCCCGATTCCACTGAAAATGCCAATTGCTCTGTGCAGTTAAGACACCCAAGTTCAATTTTTTGAAGAAAAGCAGCACAGACCTTTAAGCTATCATCTCTGGTCCTGTGCAGATCTGTGAAGGCTCAAACACACACAGTTCCAGACAGGCACACTTCAGGTCTTTTTTTCTTTAAGAGATTAAAATATATAAATAAATAAAGTTTTACTTACTCTCAGACGTCTGACTAATCGTGACTGCTAGAACAACCAAAACAGTGACAAATTTCACATCCATTTCTCCTTGGAGCTGCAGGGGCACAGCCACAGGGCAGGTGGTGAGCTGCAGGACTAACACCTGATCCTACCTGCTGGCTGCTGGGGATGAACGTGCCTTAAAGCCCCACCCTGAGCAGCAGCTTGGCGTCAGTTCTGTCCTGTGCAGCACTATGGACTGCAGCAGGATTCCTCCTCTCACCTGAAGACGTGTGGTTCAGTGTTTTGCCAGATGGGAATATAGGCTGTATTCCACACTTCCCCAACATGGTACTGCCTTACAGTCAGATTCTTGTAGCCCTCCTCACTGATGAGGCTCTTCAGCAACAGACTTGCTGAAGGCAGGAGTACTTCAGAAACACATATTTGAGGACTGAGGATTAAGAAAAAACCTCCTCTGCTATTAGGTGTCATCTGCATGGAAGCTACATGTGCAACGCTGTGGGCCAAACCTGCTGTAGTACAAAGAGGTACAACCCCAAGGAGACCCCAGCCTTGCCCTAGCTTTGCATTTACCTAGGCATTTTCAGTCTGTAAGGACCATGTTAGTCCTGTCACACTTGGCTTTCAGCACTGCTTCACTCCCAAACCCCTAAAAAGTTTGCTGTGTGGTTTCAGTCTGAGCTGAACACCGTGCCTGTAAGGGTAGCAAGCAGCTGCTGTGCTCCACCAGAGCCAGTCCAGTGCAGGCTGCCTGCATTTGCCTTTCCCAGGGCTGAACTAGAAAAATCAGTCTGGGAATTTCCTACACTATTCAACCGAGTGCAACTTTGCTCTGGCTCATTACACCATTCTTACTATTCTGAAATTTCCAGACCACACAGCAATCGAAATTATTAACTTCAGTACTTTAGTCTGTACTTACACTATCCCAACACTGGTTTTGCAATTTCATCTAATAATAAATTAATAAAGTGCAATCAAACTTTCTGGCAATCAATGTTTTACTTCACAGCTGTTTGTTTCAACTTTTTACTGTTATCTACCAGGATAAGAGGCCAGGCCCAGCTATTACACTTTGAAATAGAAGTCGGCTGTTAAAATGAAAGAGAGTAGAAGATAATGATGTGTGTTGTTTAAAGTATGATTTTGGGGAAGTCATTTATGTTGAAATCAACAAGTTGATTCATTGTCACCATTTTCATAAAAGCTAAACCACCCTGGCCAAAGCTAAGACAGATCACAACATCTTTATTAAGCTGAACCTACATAAGGACAAGAATATTAGCAGCATTATTGTTCTTCAAAGTAGCATGAGAAGGAACAAACTAGATTAAAAGAAATACAATGAGACAGGTGCTGCTGGAGTAACATGTTAAAAAAACAGCTTCAGTCAGTATTAGATTTTGTATTCCAGTGTCTGGTTGATGCTGCAAATCAGGATGCTTTGTTTCTTTGCAGATAACTAATTTGTTTATTCTGGCAAATGCTTCATGTGGGATGATAGAGTTTTAAAGACCTGATACAGATTACAAGGGTCTTTCCACAGTGAGAGAGTGGAGTACAGGGAGCTGTAGCAGTGGTAGGGATGGAGGAAGAACCAAAGCATTCTGTGTGTCTTAAGACCTGTTCCTGTATGAAAAGTTCCGAGTGGTCCCCAGAGGTAACTCAGACATGGACACCCTCCTAATTCTCAAACCCACATTTATTTATTAGAGTAAATACAGGTATCTGGGTATTATTGTCTCTGCTGCTGGCCAGAAACAACAGCACATTGAATGAAACTCAGTTCTTTCAGCTTGAGCTCAAGTTTTATATCTTATGTTCCTCTATTTTATGTTCATGGTGAAATTTGTAGGTACAGAAAAAAGTAAATGGTCACTTACTTCAACATGAAAGTGAACCAAGGAAACTAGGATTGTGTCAGACCCGGAACATGTTTCCCACTTTATAGAGGCTATATAATGTGTCAACAATTTAAAATGATAAACCTATTGGAACAGGATAAAAATGTAAACTGAGAAAACAATGCTGATTTATGAGATCAAGAAATTAAAAATAAAAACAAAGTCAGAGAACAATAGCAAATATTGTGCTATGGCTCCACATGAATGTGCAGGCAGCCATCCAATTTACAAAGGAAGAAGAAGTTAGCCAAAAATTCTTTTCCAAGAATTGGGCTGACAAGAGTTGACAGTGACATTAGTTACAAATATAGCTGAAAGAAGGCAAAGAGTTTTATTGACATATTGACTTGGGTTGCATTCAAAGCTCAAATCAAAGCACTAACCTGCAGAAAGAAATTTTTGCAAATGAGGAGCTAGTCATTCTTCTATTCCGAGAAACAAAGTAAATGTTTTTTAAAATCCTTTTTGAAGTTCTACCTTTTATTTGTGAAAGTAGAACAGCTAGCAAGGCTAAAATGGACAGATCTTTTAATCTGAGCTCTCAGTTTTTGAGCACAGGTTAATGATTGTGACTTCATCTACTGCAGTGTGCACTGCATTATAATGCTCTCAGTTATATATACACCTTTCTCCAGTTACTCAAGGCAGGAGTAAATGCTCCTTCCTTCACCCTTTCCTTGCAATCAGACAAGGTTCTTTTGTCACAGGAGTGCTGATTGCTGGGGAAGACTAAATCCAGTTTGCCAAAGCAGGGTCATTCATGTTAAAACAAGTTTGAATCTTGACTGTTTCCAGCAAAACTTAATTTGATTAAGGTTTCTAACACACTGATAGATAAATTAGGCTTATCACAGTATGTATTACTCTGTAAATGATCATAATAATCAACTCACACTAATAGGTTTTTTTTTTCTTAGTTTGGCTAAAATCATGAATGGATAGATTTCAATCAATCAATATGATTTCAATCAATATGATTTACAAATATACTTTGGACTTCCTAGCAATGCCTCAGTTGTTTATGTGGGTATCAAAACCTGAAGCTGTGGCCTCCTCAGACATCCCTATTCAAGACTTTAAAATGGTTTGCATAACTCTCATTCAGCCTTTTCCATACCAGAAATTTTATCTGTGGTACAGATAATTTTATCTAGGTTTTTTTTTTTTTTTTTGGTTAAAAAAATTTTTTTTTTGTTTTTTTTTTTTTTTTTTTTTTTTAATCTATTTTATCTGTGGGTACTTTATTTTGGGGAAAAAATAAGAGCCCCAAAGAAAACTTTGAGCTATAAAAATTATTAGTGCTTAATATGCAAGTTCCAATATGCAAATTCCAATATGCAAGCCAGATTCAGTCCTCTGTCCAAGAGGGAGGGTGTGGATACATCCACACATCAGGACAGCTCCCCAGCAGCCAGCTGTGGCCTCCAGCACTACATCTTATGGGTACATAAAAGAGGGAAGAAACTCGAGGAGGGACTGGAATGCCCGTTCCCCTTGCACCAGATCAGTGTTCCCACGGATGGTGTTCACAAGCTCCTGCTGTGCTCAGCCTCCCCAGGACTCTCTGGTGCACAGAGGTGCCGCCCTTGCAGGAGCTGCTGAAGGGCTTCTCTCTCTTTGCTGTTGCCTGGCACTCAGGGCATGGATTTCCCATTCCCTGACTACCAGATTCTGACAGAATAGGATAAAAGTGGAGTTCTTTGGGAGAAGATGAAGGTTTTTGTCCTGAAACGACATTTTGGGCTTTACAGACTAAGAAGGCAAAGATGCCACCTCTGGCTCGGTGCTAAAATTTTGGAGAAGTACCTAGTATTTCCATTTATATATTTCAGTAAACTGTTTATTAAGGGTATTTTGAATTCCATCTGGAGCAGCTGACACACAAAGTCATGTACAGACAGACAGACAGACACATATACACCCCCAGGCATTTTACCTGGAGGTGGCTGTATGGACTCAAACTCTTCCTGTGGCAGCAGTTATCATCACCAATGGAAACAGCACAGAGTAAGCTCCTATCACAGGAGGAGGAAAGAATGCTGTGGCACAGGTGCTAGCAGAGAAGAGAACTGGCATTCAAAAGAGAAGTGAAAATCTCTCTGAAGTGAGAACTATGAGAAAACAGGCTGATATAAGTTCTGTGATTCTGTTCCTCTCTGAAGGAATAAAACAGACTGAAGAGAAGATGACCATGAAAATATTGCAGACTAGAGAAGCAGACACCTAGAAAACAATTACTGAAGAAGGGAGGAATACCATTTGATAGAATGCTGTATTAGCATCACGTTGCAGAAGTTAAGCCATTCTGGGAAGTCTCCCCTGAGCTGACTCCCCAGGATTCACCTCAAAAACTTGTTTCAGGACTGCCAAAGAATACATTATTGCTGGTGGACTGAAAATCTTGGCTTCTAATGGCATGGTCCCATCCTCTGAGATAGCAGAATTACAATCCTTTCTGTACAACCAGTATGACATTTAGGGCTGGCACATTATTATGCAGCATTAGAAGAAGGACCTAATTTACTGAGGCAGTGAGCAAAAGGACAAACTGAAGACCCTTTCCTTCTCAATCTCTGTTTAAAAAAAATATTCATAATTTAGAGAACCACAAGGTGGGAGTTAAAGAGAAATAATGGCACATGTATTCCATGGCTGATTGGCTCAGGACAAGACATGATGTTGAGATGCACAAGGAGGAAATAAGTGCATTGAGAATTGTGTTTTTGAACAGAATAAAGATCAGTAATTCTACATGCCTCCTTATTATTTAAAAAATAAACATATCTTCTTGATCACAAAGCTGAGTTTTTCTTGAAACCAAGTAAAAAATTATGACATTTATATGAGTGTCCACACAGCCTCTTTCCAAGTCTACCTCACAAGAAACTTTGCCTTTTGTCATGACAAAGCTGAGTGCCAAAGCCTAGGTACTCCTAAGTTTTGGATTTTTTTTTTTTGTCCTAGGCCTTGACTGACTTTTTGCATGAGGAAGTGAGTCTGTTATTTCAATTCCAAAAGGCAAAAACTGAAATGGGGAATGGACAGAAGGTCTACTCACAAACATGTGAAAGCTCATGTCCTATCTGACCACAAAGGTTAGTGGTCTGGATCAGCAGGATGTTCTGTTACTGACCTGCTTCTCCTGAGTCCTAAAAAACTTGAAATTGTCTTTCTGGACAAGAGGTACCCTGAGCATTTATTCTGATCTCCATATCTTTTAAAACCCAACATTGTATGCATAGAACGATAACAAAAAGTGACAAATGTTCAGTGGAAATGCATTAAGTCAATTTATAAAAAGGGCTGGTGCTGTTCTCTGCCGAGATAAATAAACACAGAAATGTTCTGGTCCTGCAGTTTGCCTGGGCACATGTTTACGGTCAGAGGGCTGACGCAGGACGAGCGCAAACACAACCAGACAAGGTTATCCCAACACGAGTGTGTGCGGGGCACGTGCAGCTCACCGCAGCAGCGCGTGGGGAGCACAGCCTTGCACCCTTTTCACAGGGAACAAATGGGATTCTGATTCTCTTCCTGACCCAAATTCACTGACTCTGGCAGTAGCTTGTGAAGTCATTACCAACCCTGAACTATGATCTCTTGCAACCCTTGTTTATACCAGGAAATTAAATTTCTTATAAACCATCATGCCCTCATGTTACATGTTTGTTATTTAGCTAGCACTGAGGCTTTTATACAACTTCACATGACCTTGGGTCTGCCAGGTAACAGGTAATTGTCCCCTCATTGCTCTGAGTTCTCTGAGGCTGTGCTGGGCTTCTCAGTCTAACACAGCACACTTGGTTCCTAGTTTAGAGCTGAATTCACAGTTCCTTTAAGACCAGTGTAGGCCAAGACTTTTTATGCTTTCTGCAGCCCAGGCTAAGAAATGTGAAGATGACACTAATGAAGGATCTTGTGGCCCACTGTAAAAGAGTGTTTTCACTCTGTGTCTTTGCATAAATTTCCTATCAATGCCCATTCTGTCTCTGGGGCTGTCAGGTAGCTTGGCACAAGAGGAGAAACTCACCATACAAGGAGCAGTCATCCAAAACAGCTTCTTCCTCATGCCATTTTTATGTTTTTTGATTCATTTTTTCCCACAGAATGGAATAAAATAACTTTGGTGTACAGTTCTATCATGTGTTATGATGAAACACAGTAGATATGACTGCAGTTGGGTTAATTTCTACTGTCACATTTAGAAAAAATCAGATTTGCCATGCCTTTAAAGAGGTCAGACTCTACCAACAACAGGACACAGAGAGAGTAAATTTTTGAACAGTAAAATGATGCATGGATTGGATACAGATCCTCCCCATCATTATCTATGATGTCATTGTCTCAGGAAAGCATACTTAAGAAATTCTTTTTCAGCACAAATTTAAAGAAAAAGCACAAAGAATGTGGGCGTATTCCTGACCACTCTCTTTTTGGAATACCAGAAGCATGAACTTCACCAGTCCATGGGATATGGGGAATGCCAACAATTTGAGAAAAGAACTACTCATTTGCATTCATTAGTTTTAGTTTACATTTATAAAATCTGTTACTTGAACTTCAACAAGATTACAATCACTTCCTCTATTTTCATAGTTTTACAGTTAAAGGTTACCTATGTGATATAAACCAAACTCTTTACATTTTAAGACTACATTGAGCACAGATTGTCCTGCTGTTAAACAACATCTAACACAATGAGTGATTGAAACCTGCCTGCACTAACTGGACAAATAAATTATTAATAAGGATATTACTAATAGTATGTATTTATAAATTCTACAGTTTTTGCTCATTAATACTGGAAGAGGTTGGGTTGCTGGATTTGGCCTGCTTTTCCTTTGAATTCGACTTAAAGAAATGTGCTCACTAAATATTCTTCATTTTCAGTAAAGATTACATCATGAAATTACCACAGCAAACCAAGATCATCTCACAGCCAGCAGATAGAGGCTGCACAGATGGAACAGTTTGATGGAACAGGGCTAATTTGACTAGTGAAGATACAAAGGTATAAATCTGCACTTTAAATGTCTTTTAGGTTATGTTACCCACTTGAAGTTGAGCAAGTAAACTTTTTGTTTAATCTTATTTACTCTCTAATACCACGGACGGACTGTATGTTTCCAGTTAAGGAAGGCCCACCCGGAACTGTCCACTTCAGAGATCCAGTCTTTGGGTTGCAACACAAATCAAACAGCAATAAGAAACAAATCTTTCAAGTAAATGCTCACTGTCCTGCCTAGGGGTGGTTCTATGCCCTCCACAGGACACAACACTGTCTTCCTTAATCTCTTTCAATGCCTGTTTTTTTTTTCAAATTATCCAAAGGTTTCCAGTCCATCAAAGACCTGGATGGAAAGAGTCCTGCACATTTATATTTATTGACTAACCTGGGGCATGGAGTTGATTTACTTTGGCAAGTGAATTTGATATCTTAGTTCCTCATCACTATTCCAGATCCCATTTCCTGGCACTGGAAAGTTGTTTGCAAAACCTGCTTTGTTTTTGTAGTTTTAAAACCCAAACTATTTCATCACTTTAGGTCAGCTAGCAGGAAGTGACTGGTACATACCATTTAACCATGAAACTCCAAGCTAGTCCTTACAGATTTTGAAACAAGCTCCTCTCTAGATCAGTCTTTTTCTTGGAAGAACTACATTTCATCATAATATTCTCCATTCAGCTCTTCCTCTTCAGCTTCAAGGAATTTATCTTTGAAAACACTTACCGGCTCAGCTACCCCATTTGTTCATATTAGACAATAAGCTTTTTTCCCTCCTGTAAACTCATTAGGGACCCAGTGAAATTGGATAATTCTTACAAAGCACATTGGAGACAAATGTGAAATGCTACCACCAGGAGACTCATGGAGATACAGAAAAGAAAGGACTAGCCAAGGACTGGAGGAAAGAAAATAAGATGCATGAAGTTTTACTTTAATAAAGTATGAAGGAATAAAACATTCAATAAATAGCATTGAAATGTATTTTCTGTATGCCTCATAACACCTCTGCTCAACAGTTTTGACTTGAAAAGCCTAGGAAAAAGCCTTCACAACACTGTTAAACAAAATTTTCTTATGCATTTAACTCTACAAGTTCTTTTCTTTTGTGTGAAGCAGCTAAAGGCTGGCAAATATAGTTATCTTTGGGATAGAAAGGAAGCAGAAACAGCAAACACCCTTGTAAACATGGCAGGACGCAAAGTATTCTGTTGCTTTTTTTTTTTTTTTTTCTTTTGCAATTGTAGATATAGCACAAATTTGGAAAATTTTAGTAGAAGCCATTCTCATTGCACTGAGAACATCAGTGTTTATTACCTCTGTAGATGTAATTATGTCACTATGGAACCTCAAATGAAATGTAAAGCTTCTGTCTCCAGCAGTGAAGTAAGTCCTGCCAGCTTCCCTGAAATATCACCAGGGCCAGGGAAATGATGTGTTCTCCACTTTCAGTCAATAGTAATCCTTTCAAGAGGTGCTTCCCCCACCCCCTCTCGGTATCACCTACCACCAACAGAGCAACAGAGCATTCTGCTACAATCAGGCAATTCACCTTCACCTGTGCATTTGAAACCTTTCCCCTTTCAAATCAGCTTGGCATATGTGCACACTATGTGGCAATGAGAACAAAGTCACTCAAAGGCCAGTCCTCCTGCAAGGCAGGGAGACAGAACAACTGGGTGAAGAAAAAAGCCAGAGCAAAGCATTCTGTCTTCAAAGCTTTGTTTCCCAATAGACTTTTTCACACTATCAGTTACTTTCTTGCAGAGGAGATTCGCTTAGAATGTGTTAGGTAAGCAGTTTGGACACATTCTGATTAGGTGCATGGCAAGTCCAAGGCATTATCCATCCTTTGTTGAACACCTTTCATAATCATGACAGGTGAAAGCTTATGAAAGGCATAAAAAGTTGTCTTCATCACTTTCAAATCTTTCTATCTGTTCACTCAACAGAGAGGAAATGCTCACACCTGGTGACTAAGAAAACATGCCCTTTTTTACAATCCAGGCAACAGAGAACTACAGAAATGTGCCAACATTCCTCACTTTGAAACAGCCAGCAGGAATATACTTGTAAATAAAGCCACTGCCAAACTGGTTTTCTTATCTGAAATAAGTTTTCCAGAAATTTGATCATTCAACAAGACTTTCAGTGGTTGAAATTCATCGGGGAAAAAAACCCTTCTTTTTTGAAACTCATTATTTTCTTCATAACAGAAGCAGGTTCTAACATTCACAGAAACCACTGAAGCATGGAGCCCCATACAGCACACACTCAAGCCATGGTTTCCCTTAACTAACACTGCAGCACTCGTTCTTTGCACTAAATCTGCAGGTGGCAGCAGTAAATACAGCCCACACCCTCCTGGTTGTGCTGCAGAGCAGTATCGGGGGTTTCTTACTGCAATAAATATTTATCATGACAGTATCAGGTGGTCAGCTTTTCTATATTTCCACAGAGACTAACGAACTAGACTACCTAATGCAAGCTCCACTTCAGGAAACTTAAACAAAGCATCTTCTGTGTAAAGTTTCAAGGGAGAAAAAGGTGAAAACTTTTAACGGGTTTCATGTTCCTAGTCTAAGTCTCCAGACACTGAATCTAGAACAAATTGTAAACTCAAGCAAAGATTTAGCACTGAAAACTTCAGCCGAGATAGATATTCTGGCTGAAGTTGTGAAATCTTTCAAAGAGAAACTCCCATGTTTGGACACATTTTGACAAAATTGTCTAACTTTACAATAAATGTTTCATCTGCATTTTTAAAAGTTAAAAATAATTTTAAATAGCTTGTCATCTCTCTACTTAAATATGCCAGTCTAGAAGCAACTACAGCATCAGTGCCCCTTAAGAAATGCCTCTAGTTGTTTCACTTTTTAATGTTTACATTATTATGTTACGTGTCAAAGAACCCTTAGATATCATAGTCCTTGAAGAGAGTTTCCTTCTCCAGCAAGGGGAAATCACGTGAAGGACAGGAAGACAAGCCCAACTGACAATCCCAATTATAGTAGTTTACTATCTAGTTAGAACAATCTGCGATGACTGGAATGCAATTCCGTACACCAGAAGCGTGTATCTCTTTTAGGAAGACATAAATCACATTTTAAGAGCTACTGAATAGACTGAGCAGTCACACACTGAATAGAGAGGGTCTCTATGATTCTTTACTACTAGACAGAAGTCTACCACTTACATTTGCTACACCACCTGAGGAATCTCGTAGACTGAGACAGAAGGATCATGCTTATCATCCAACCTGATATGAAACAGCAACAGTGTCTCTGCAGCCATATAAAATTACTAGAAATACCATTCAGTCAACATTTACACAGATATTTAAATGCAAGATGCATGATGCTAAAGCATGTGGAATTATTTTTCACCACTGGGAAAAACTGCAAATTAATCATGTGCACACCTTTTTATATAAAGTTCTGAGTGCCTCTGCTTTGCTTATTTGTGTTGTAGAAGGCATACAGGACACTCACACATAAGATGCTGGCAAAGAACTTGAACTTTCACCTTAACTAAACATATCAAATGGAAGAAAAGGTCTATCTCTACATAGACTAAGGAAACAAAAATTACTTATGTTAAAAGGTCAGGCTAGCTAGAGCATTTTGTACCAAAATTCCCTGAGCTACAACCATGTTTCCACAGTAAAACCAGGAAATAATTGTTTGTACCTATATATTGTATACAGCCACGAGAACAAGATGCCACAGATGATTTTGCTGGAAATACATTCATAAAGCTTTACTACTCGAATCTTACAGTATTCACTTGCCCTAGAAAGACCTCAAAGTTTTAAAGCAGTCACCACAAACTTTGCTTCTGAATTGCTGGCAGTAATACATAAAAAGGAGATGGTTTTGATTATCAGCATTCTGAATGGAAATGTGAAACAAGAAGCATTCTACCTTCCAAATTCCTTATGCCATTATTATGTCCACTATCTTTGATTTCATTTCTTTTGCACAGTTACTGTACTGAGCTTCTTTGGCTCATCTGTAAAAACTAATGTGAATGACTGGACAGTGATTTAAGGAAATTACCTCACACCAGGCAAGGAGCCCTTGCTCAATGTAACTTTTAAAGGGGAAAATTAGATCAATGTAAGACTGAATCCCCTTGGCAACAAGAGGAAAGCTCCAGGGATATTACTAGGGTTTGGGTTTAGGGTTAGGGTGGGTGCCTGTGGGTGTTTCAAGGGATGAAGCTCTGATCATTCCTAGATCAAAGGAGTTTTTTTCTGTGGTGGATATAGCAACAGCAATTTGGCCAATTATTCCTGCAATAGTTTCATTATACAAATCTAATTTCATGCAGATTGTTCACTTGTATTTACTAAAACAAATGTTTTCAGTTTGATTAAACAAATCTGTTTTTAAAAACTGCCTAGAAATCTACTGAATGCTTCCATCAAAAGGAGAGTATAATCTCTTTTCTTGTTTTAAATATTCTGTAGAGTTCCTCACACTAAAATATTTCTGCTAAATTGTAGCATGCCTGGTTTTCCCCAGTCTGATGGGAAACTGAGACAAACATTTCTCTTCAATCCAGGAAAAATCAATACAAAACTAGCAAAATAAATGCAAAATGATTATATGAACATAGAAGGGAATATCAGTGTCTGAGATTCTATCTGTATCTATCTATATCTATTGATCTCTATCTCTATCTCTATCTCTATCTCTATCTATATCTATATCTAAGACAAGTATTGTTTAACTTTAATTGTGGATTTAAATAACAGGAAATAGTTCTACAATACAGAATTCAAATTCAAATAAAATTTGAAAATATAAATTCAAAAATTCAAAGGGTATAACATTTGGGAAGTTTTAAGAAAGAACTGAAGGCACCAACTTACCATTTTGAGGAAAAGTGTTACTACTGTTTTTTTGTGAGGAATACAAAGGTACTTCAACTTGACAGTGCTTCCTTTGCTTCAATGCAAGGACCACCTGTAGCACAAAACCTAGTTTGTGGGCTCAGAATTACCAGCTGATCAAAGCTCATGATGTCTAACACTGGGAATACAAAATTTCTTCTGCCCTGAATAAATTTGCATAATTCACAGAATTTAGATTGGCTCCATCACTCAAACAGACATGTACTCTTGTGATGCATTTCACCACTTCACTTCGTACTGAACTGAATATGAAATGATGGAATAAAAAGATATGTGTCCAAAATTAACTAACATTTCCTTCAGACTGAATTTTAACCCCTTGTCTTGCCTTCTGGAACTTTATTTCTATTAGCAAAGGAAACGTTCTTCTCATAATAAGACAATATCAGTGGCCTGTTGTAAAAATTACTTCAGTTTAATTCCAACTTAGCATCATTTTCCTTGGGACATGGGATCAATTATGTATAATTCACTTAACAATACTTTATTAAGGGCACATGATATAATACATACTGCACTGTGGTAACAGTGATACCAGCAATCAGGTGAAAATACAGATCAGATTTTAAAGTAAAATGCAAAGTCATAGGAAACATGTTCACACATTCTGTTAAGGCCACTAAGCAATTAGGAGTAATTTTATCTTATTTCTCCAGGACTGGGGAGAATAAATAGTCTAATGTTTTTCTTTTAACTTGGACTATTAGTTACTACTTTTCAAAGCAGCAATCTGTCAAAGTAAGAAAAAAAAGCACCACAGTTCTATCAAAGGAAGTCAGAAAAATCCTAACTCCCATCAACTTTATAAGTTCAACTTGAAAATATACGGAAAATGTTTGGATTGGACTATTAAAAGAATCACTGAAATACCTAATATTTTAGTGATATGTATCACATATTGTGCACAACATCATTAGCTTGATTTTGCAAGCCATGTTTTGTATAATTCACATGCTTTTTGTATTTTACAATTGCCCTTTATTGTGATGCATGCAGTAAAGCACAAAGTCATTATCTTTTTAGTATCTCACATGGTTTTGCCTCATATGGCAGGTATTGATGCATAGCTGGAAACATCAGTGAATTTGAAATGGACATGCAATACTGGTAAGGAATTGGGCAAGTCACCTGTAGCAGGTAGGTGTTGGGTAATGAGGTTCAGCAGGATGCTCTGCCTGACAGGAGCAGAATAGCTCAAATAATGCCTTGTTTGCAAAGCTATCAGTGGTGAATGGAGTGGGGAGTTGTCCTGGTGCTTTTGGTGCTGAATACTGCTGAAATCAGCCTGAGTTAAACTTAATCCCAGACTTAAACATACCTGACAGAAAGGTGAAGCTGTGGCAGACCTGGTGAAGTACCAGAAAAAGCAACAAACAAGCGGTACTACTACTACTACTACTACTACTACTACTACTACTACTACTACTACTACCTTATCTAAAGATGCTGAGCTGACACAGCTGACCTGGAAACACTGGGTCCACTCTCACTTTTTAATGAGTGGGGAGGGTCTTCCAACAATCCCCTTTCTGGAGCTTTGTGTGCAGGTTCCTTCCTTGAGTTGGGATTTGCCTCAAGGTTATCCCCTGAAGCTGCGAGAAAGAGATTTTCCCATAGTCATTGGTATGGGTGAGTAAAAAATCTCTACTTCACTCTACTTTTTTGCTATTTTTGATATGATGGCTTCAATATTGCTTAAAAAATAGTGGACTTCAGTAGACTGGTAGTTATAGCTACCTACACAGTATAGTAAGTAAGTCTCATTAGATCTTTTAATCTCAGCTTTATCATAATAAGTAACTTATTTTTATATAAATATCTCGTTTGTCATCCTTAATCCTGTGGGACAAAGCTGTGAAAAGGTTCAATAATGCCTATTTAATCCATTTCCATAAACCATTGACAGCGTCCAGGGCTAAGGCTGGATCCAGCTGTACCCAGAGGCCTCTGTGAGGAGTTCAGAAAGCAAGAAGGTCCTGTCTGTGCCTTGTGACTCAAGGGAGGGCTTCTCTATAATCTCTGTAGCTCCCACTCTGCTCACAACACACAGGCTGAAACAAACCCTAACTTCCCCTTCGTACCCTACTCTGGCTACCCACAAATTACAGCAGTACATGCTGTAGTGTCAGTTTACTTTGAAAAGCTGCTAAAGATGCTTAAATGTCGGTTGAGGTGTGAGACTGCCACGTCTGTCTGGAGGGAAAGAAATGGTACAAAGTACTTGCTACTTTAATTAATATGGGTTGGAGTCGGCTTCACCTATTGCTGTGGTAGAACTGTGGTCTAAGAACATGGCCAGAAAAAATAGTGTTTCAAAATAGAACTAAAAGTTACTGTCAAAGCTCACACAGAAATATCTAGACATAAAGAGAATTAAAATATGTAGATTTAAATTCTGAAGATGTACCCATTAACTGATCTTTCAATATAGCTAGAAGAGTACACTACTGATCTTAAGGACTGTGGGTAGACATACAGTTATCAGAAATGCTACAGTCTGAAAGTGAGAAATGTAATTCTACGCTTTGTTCCTATACACATTTCCCTTTGCAAACAACCTGGATGAGGCACAAAAATATACAAATATTATACCATGAAATAAGAATACAGAAAATTTTCTACACAGACTTCAGTGTTCACCCCTTGCACAAAATTTATTCATTACTGGCATTTCATAGCCTGTAGTTTAAAATACAGGATAGTCAGTAAATTAATGCTCCTCTAGTAAACTGTCATGCCTTTGGATAAAAGGCAGTTTTGATCTGAGGGCTCTAAAGCAAGACACTTCTTATGATGTTGCTGGAAAACCCTAAAGGACAGAAATCCACAACATGAGGATAACCCTCTAAGGAATGTTTTGCTCTTCCAATCTTCTTTCCAAGAAAGAAACCTTTTATTCATTTTATAATAAAGCCTAGACAGGCCCACTGTACTTTCATACAAGTTTACATTGGCATACATTTGTAACATGAAGAACAGACAGGACAGGGACTATTCATCTGGTGCAAAGACACAATTTAAAGAAGTGCAACACTTTCCATGATTAGCACAGAGGGCTGCAAAGAGCCTGAAGTATTCTGCAGGCATAGAAAGTTTCTGGTACTCATTAAGACAGACATCCCAGTTATTGTTTTTTTTTTTACTTTATTCTAATATACATTTAATAATGTAAATGTACACATCACGTAAATCCTTACACCCATTGGTAACCTAAGTTAAGCACGTGCTACCTTATACATGCAGTTCCATAAAAATGATCCCCTTTGACAGCTATTTATCACAAGCTGGAGTAGTTAAGGCCCCATCTTTTTAATGGGCAGTGAATAAAAAATTTAAAAATTATTAATAGACATTCTCAGCTCGTACATTATAAACTACACAAGTCTAGGCAGTCTTGTCTAGTTAGACAAGACCAGACAACTTTTAATTTGGGACTCTTTCTGAGAGGTGTCTGCAAATTAAAACTGAATAGTCCATAGTGCAAATTACTACCTCATAAGCTGCAGCATAATAACATTTTTCCTTATGGAACTTCTTTATGAGGAAATTTCTATTTCTGTATAATAACAATATTAATAATAATATTAATGCATTTTATTTTACAATTATGAGGATGACATTGCACTTAATGGAAAATGCTTTACTGAGTAGTAATGTCTTTATGTAAACTTGTGTTATAAGCGATTTTTATTTTCTTGTGTCTCCCTGAATCTTCACACAATTCTTAAATGTTTACTAAAATTCCTTGGTTCCAAATTAAATAGTATTTATAATTAGTGTATTTTTTACAATTAAACAATTTGGCCAACATGCTGTAATACTATAACCAAAGTGTCTACTCCTTTCTAATTTTGAAGCTAGTAATCTATAAATTTAACCAAGCAACTACAGGGGGATATAGAATTCAGTAAAACACTGAGGTTCAAAGAGATGTGGATAGACAGTAAGAAACACAGGCAGTAACTCTTTTAAAATGGTTGAATACAAGAGTCCAGCAGGGCTCCTAACATATAAATAAATTCAAAAGGCTGAGGGATTTTTTAGAAGTGCCACACACTATTGGATCCTCAGTAAAATCTAGCATTTATATAGAACTTCACAATTTTAAAGTGCTATACAAATACTATCTGGATGAAATGTATTCTCCAAAGGCAGAATACAAATACAAAGTGAATGGTGATCAGATGAATGGTACCATGATAGTAAAATGTAATGTAATTACTACAGAGAGGAACTAAGTACTTTATAACCAGCTCACTATGCATGAACTATCATGGAAGACTACACACTGTACAAGAGAAATGTACAGATATAAAATCATTATCATCCATTAAATAGGTTCTGTGACCACAAGAATTGACACAAGAGCTGTAATTGGCTCTACGGCCTTACAACGCCTAACGCAGAAGGTGTAGGAAGCATAGGAAACCCTTCAGTGAGACAGGCAGGTCATCTCAAGTGCCAGCACAAACCACCTTTAAAAGCCATCATTCCTATACATCAATGCGGATTCCATGTTTTATAGACATTAATTCTCTAGTGCCTGTTAAATACATAATAAACGAACACAGATGAGGTAAAGATGCTGTAATTGCCACATACAGCCAATATGGCAAGGGAGGAGTTTTTCCAAATGGGTAGATCCAGAGGCCATGACGAATCCCGTCACGGACATGATGAGAAGTCCAGGATATGAACAACATCCAGGGAAGAAAGCACCAGGAGTCCTTAAGCCTGAAAAGTTGCATGATAAACTTTAATGTCAGAGCCACCACAGGAATAACAGTAGAACAGTGAAGAAGTGGTCTCCGTGGAAGAGTCAGAGCAGCCTGCAGAAGAGAAAAATATTATTGCCAATGGTTACAACTATGACAAGAAAAGTTTCATGAGTGTCTACAGGTGTACTGTCAAGTGGAACCAGAAACAAAAACATACTGTTCCCTTCCATTGCAATTAATTTAAAGCCAATTTTATGCATGAGAGTTGTGTGCTGCCCTGTCTCTCTATTGTATGATATGAATCATGCATCCTAGTAAGTACTATCATCAGCAAAACAGGGAGGGAGAGGGATGAGGAATCCTATTTGTCACATAGTCATGTGGTACACAGGACTTGTATAATCTGCTGCACCGATTACATGTATTTCATTTCAAGATAATTAAAAGGAAAACAACCATGCAATACACTTGAAATATTTAATATGTTTTACTTGAAATACATAATGTGCTCTAATGGCATTTACTTCCAAAAATACATCTTTTATTTTATTACAGTTGTCACCTGTAAAGTTGGTTCAGTTGCACAATGTTTAAAACAGAACAAAAATTTTCAATAGGACAAAGATATGATGAAGTTACATGTACTTTGAGCACCTTGAGACAGTATTCTTCATGGACAGGCAAAACAAAGTTCATAAGCCAAGATCTGAAACATTTGTGACTGGGTTTTTTTGTATCAACAACTTGTTTAACAGTAACTCAGTTGAATGCCTGATATTTGGTTTTAATAAGGTGAATGTCTAGCTAGTGAGATTAGATTCAGCCATTTTAAGAAGTGCTAATGTCAACTTAATATACATGTTTGAGAAGATATTCTGTGGGTGTACTCAGTAGCAACAGCTACAACCATGACCACAAATTCAAACACAGTAAAAAAACCCATAATGGTATTTTTTATTTCTATTCGACAAATAAGTAGATTCTTGTGTCTGCAAGCACAGAACGAACAACAGCGCATTACCAAAAGGTCTACAGAGGTGCTGATGTGATATTCACTGGCTCAATTGGGATACTGGTGAACACTGGGAAAACCTGCAGGAAGGCACCAGAGATGTAATGTGACAGTGTATCTTTGCTGTGTTGAACACATCACTCACTGTGCAGAAGGCAAAAAACCCCATCTCTAACCTGCTCATTCTTCAGCCGAGTTAATCCTTGCAGGATTCAACAGCAAGAGGGCCTGGCAGTGGGACTCTCAATAGGTGCATCAAATTAATGCATAATTTAGATAACTGCATGGAACACTATCTTCTCTGCAAGGAAACTCTGATTAGCCTTAGCCATTTAATAGAGAGACGGGAAATTATGGACTACCTTGAAATATAACAGCTCATGCTTTAAACCACAGCCAACATTAAAAAGCCTGCAGAAAGCTTTGCTCTATTAGCTTCCCACCCCATGCTTGTCTGTGACTCTCCTGATCAGGTAATGGGATTAAAAAGCTCACAAACTGTCTCAACAATTTTTAACTCTAATGTTGTGGACCCAATTCCTTTAAGTTGGAACAAGACATGTATTTTCTTCAACTTCAGTTCTGTTTCACACAAGCAGACTGTTCACGGATCAAAGTAGAAAAAATCTTGTGATGGTGAAATTGTTTATCACCTGTCTTACAAAGAGTCAGATTTTTGTTACTATCAACAAGACCTTCAAAAGGTACATACTACCCTAATTTTGAAAAAAAATGGATATTGATATGTTTCGGCAGATAATCTGTTGACTGGCCTCTGTTTCTGCACTTTGGGAAAAAAACAGTAGCAAAGTCTAAATTAGTCTTTTCCCTCTGGCCTACTAAGGTTAGGTGCCAGCAGCAACACAGTGAGTAAGGAAAATTTTAATGTTACCTATGTACACAGTTTATCAGTATTGGTGCCAAGCTGATGCTTAAATTCTTTTCATATGAATTTCAGATGGCAGGGTTGTTCATATTGCAAGACTGTGTGTTCAATTTTAGCAAGAGTAAGCCCTATTCTGTAACTGCAGTACACCCATCAAGCTTCTGATACGCTCTTGCCCAAGGCCTGAGAGAAGAACACTCTGTTTCTGCTTTTACATTCTGTGACTAAGGAACACTTACGTCCCTGAGTTGCCAAGCCCTGGAGACAGACAGGTAGTTCTGTTTGCTAATATAAGCTGCTATACTCTCTTTCTCTTAACAGGCAAATTTGTTTGCCTTTACAAAGCACCAGATCTTAAAACAAACAAACAAGCCACAAAAAACCCACAAAAACCCCTCAAAAAACTCCCCCAAAAAACAACAACAAAATCCCAAACCCCAAGCCTTTTCCACCTTAAACCTCCTGTAAAAAGTTGCAAACAGAATTTATTTGCAAATAACATTTTCCATTTGCCTACGTGTTCAATCAGGTGCAAGATCATCTTGCAATTGCTGCTCCTCCAGCCCCTCTCACTACAATGAACAGCTGGAGACAGGATACAATAATTGCATGCAGGAGAACCCGTGCAAATTATCTGTTTTAATGCTCATGGCAACACCATACATGTTATGTAACAACAGATGCTCCCTCACTGATATTCTGTGGTGCTTCACAAGCCTCAAGTCTTTAATTCATAGTAAAATACTCAATGTAATGTATATTACAGTAGTAATATTAACAATTTAGTAACATATTCAATGCTATATTAATTGTGCTTGTGCAAAGCTTATTCTCCAGTTCCAGAAATGCTCCTGTACAGCCCAGGTCAGTCATGGGCGGCACATTTCCCAGCAGTGTAATGAATGTTTGCAATCGACTGCATGTTCTAGACTTCCAGAATTTGGTGAATCTTTAGCAGCAAGACAAGGATTTCTCCATGTCTGTTCTGCAACCTGAGTGTCTGCATGCAACATGAGGGCTACAGTTGTGGTAGGAGTCTGGGAGCAGCCCATCACGTCAGTCCAGCACTCTGGACTGATGATGGGCTGCAGGAACTACCACCTTTGGAGTACTGTGAGACAGGTCCTTCTGTACTTGTGTGCACAGTAAAACCACATGGAACACAAAGAACTACGAATTCCAAGTAGTGAAGTCATTGCAGACTTCATACTTGTCGCAAAAACAATGTGGGCAAAAGGTCAGATCACATGGTGCTTGGTACACAAGTATTTATCAGCACAAACATATAAATACCACAGGTGACTATTTATCCTGAACACTGAGGAAAAATAATGATGACCATGAAAAACAGACCAATGGCCAAACAATCCAAGCACTGAGTGGCGTCAGCAGGAACAGAAGTAGGTGACTAGAGTAGGGTGAAGGTAGCAATTGTAGGTAGGAGGCAGTACCGCCTTGTCCTGCATAAAAGGGTTACTTCAGAAAAAGTAACTCATCATCAGATTTAAAAGTGATGATGACAAGCTTAATAGGTGATTGTGTACAGCAGTGCGAAATATACTATTGGTACAAATTAGTAATAATGGTGTGGTTAGTTAATTAGACTTATTAATTTATTAGTTATTTAGTAATGTGTTGCAAAATCAGTAAACATGTTAAGTCTCTTAAAGCTGTTACTCTCAACCATGTAATTGAAAGACAAAGAATAGGACTGTAATACAAATATGTAGTAAAAAAGAATATAACAAACACATAGTAAAGAAGTATCCCATGAAGTAATAAATTATATAAGCGGCAGCCTGAAACTATGCTAAGAAACTGAGAGGCACATCATATTCAGCCAAGGAAAGAAAAATGACATATTAGAATCAGATCTGGCTGGCCAGACTGCACACAGAAGCAAAGTTTATGGGGGTTTTGTTACACCACAAACCAAAGGGACTGTCATGGCACTGCAAGAAGACAAAACCTGTAACAGATTTTTTTAAAGGACAGAAGCATTGTACTTTTGTGCCATGGAAAGAAATTAAACAATCGTATTTGGTTCAAATAAAGTCTCGCCTACAATACTACTCATGGTTTTGGACAGGACCTTTTAGAGGTAATTTAGGCAAAAAAAGCAATATGGAAGAGAGGAGAAAAATAGAATGAGGTTTAGAAAAAATAAATTTATTCCCTTAAGATTATTTTTTTTGAAAGTTACTTAGTTGAGAAGAGAGTCTTTGTAAATACTACTGGCTTTGCAAGTTGTTTTTGCTCTAAGAATTAAGAGACCTACACTGGATTATTTCCTTTATTAGCCCAGTTAACATATGGTAAAGAAAGGAGTTGGTAGGCAAATCACTTTGAACAAGCCTTCAGGCATCTTGTCTTCTCATCTCAGCTAAATACATTTGGCTACTAAAAGGGCTATGATTCTACCTGCTATGTTTTGTGTTTCTGATTAGAAAAACATTTTGAGACAGAGCACAGAAATCAGCTGTCTTTTGCAAAAAAACCCCTTTAAAGAATAAGAGAACTAGATCTAACTGTCATCAACAATAATTCAGACTGGATTAGAAAATGAACTGCTCTCTGCCTGGGAACTGAAACAACAAAGGAAGAAATTAAGTCACAAAATTACAAAAATTTACTTGGTTTCACATAGCAGGGAGAGGTTAGCCTACACAAGGTTCCCCCTCATGGAAGGTGTAAGTTTATTTAACCTTGCTTCACTGCCAGTTGACAGGTCACCTCCCAGTTCCATGACACAATTCAATAGTCAACTTCTCAAACAGGCATCAGTGAAGTATGACATCTAGTGGTCATAATTAAGAAAAATACTGGTAATAATCTCAAATGCATGAAAAAACAGTAATAAAATCTTAATATTTTCTAACAACCAGCCGTTAATTTACTTGCATTCACTGATTTTAAGAGAAGAAAAAAAACAGATAAGAGTAATTAAAGATTCAAATTCCATTCCATATTGTTTTTCAATAATAACGTTATACGACCCATTAACCAAGCTATTTTATAATTATAGAGCATTTTCATGTGCAAGAAGTACAGAAAAGGGGAGACCTAGGGACTGCTTAGGGAAGAACGATGCCAGGCACCCAGACATGCTGGAGCCTGGCTGCCCATGCTACAAAATGGTGGTCAGTGGCATCCTGGGCTGCACTGGGAATGTGGCCAGCAGGCTAAAGGACCTGATTCTTCCCTTTCTCCTCAGCACTGGTAAAGCCAAGAGGGGAAAACTGACCAAGTGCACAAATGAAAGGCATCTTTCCTCTACAATAAATAGTGATACCGTACATAAACAAAAACTATTTTTCCATTTTAAGTCTGATTTTTACATATCAGTGTTTGCCTCTTGCACTTAGCTGTCACCTAAATATCTTTTAGAAATTGGTAAACCATTCTTCTTTAGTTACATAAATATAAAGAACTGAATTTCCTTCCTTCCTTCCTGCCTTCCTTTTAGTTATTTCTCTATGAACAGTGTATATAGTATTATGAGCAAACTAGAGGAGGAAATCTACTGGAAAAGGGTGCCATCATCCAGTAGTACTAATCCTATTGAGAAACTGTCCTAACAAGCAATTCTGCTAATAGATGATGATCCATTCACTTTTTCACTTTTATTAATAAGCAGATGCTTGCTCTTCTACTATTTTTTGTTTGGTTTTTTTTTTTTCAGTGAACAATATTTAAATGCAACTCAGACTGCCTTTTAAAAAGTGACAGTTCACATGTAGCTTGTTCATGGGAGAAATATTTAGGGCTGGCTAAACCAAATGTATTACTTATAAAGACTGAATTAAATTAAACAGAAGCTCTACCATCTACATTTCAGGTATTTCTACCCCACATTTCAGGTATTTCTACCCCACATTTCAGGTATTTCTAACCCTTACTGTAAAGAGAAGTGGAATAATCCATTTCATCCACAAAAGTGTGCAAGGCAGCACTTACCTCCTTAAGCTGGGTAACAAAGCAACTATACGTGGAACAGCATGTCCATGTGCAAAATTCTCTTTTTTTCATTTTAAGTAACAGTAACGGAAGAGTAGATGTAAAATAGTTTTATGGCTTTTAAAATCATAACAATGGCATATTAACATAATTCTTGTATATCTATTAAATGTATTTAATTAAATTATCAATGGAACCTTTTTGTCTAGGACATGGTAGAAGAACAGTAATGTAAACAGTGATAAATTAACAAATTACTGACTTACCTTTAATGACAGAGATCCAGCAAGAAAGAAGTGGTCCACATCAATGACAGAGGCAAGGAAGCCAGCCAGGGCGACCTCAGTGAAGTCACTTTTCTTCCTGAGTCCAATCACTATTGCCCAGGACCACATCCCCAGTATACCATGCACTGCATTGTCAGATAAGGCTCGGAGCCAGTCATTTTGTTGAATGAAGGAAAACTGCAGAAGTCTGTCAGCTACAAAGCAGAATATCCCCAAACCTAGACTGGAAATAACTGATGCCGTGCTGAAAGTCTGGAGAAGAGCATGGGCCTTTTCAGTCTCAGATGCCATGACAAAAGCCATGTCACAGCACACAAAATGTCATCAGGATACACACTGTGCATTGTCCTTTGTATCGTCAGTTGTTCTGTAAATGTCAGAGATCAGAAAGAAAACTATTAAACAAAGAAAATCTATTTGCACAAAACATTTTGATACCACAGCTACAACTGCACATTAAGATGCCAAATTGAGTGTTTGCATTTAACATTCCCAAGGAAATTTTTATTTCAATTTGTTTATTGACTTCAACACTACAGCTCTGAATTAAAACACTTGCCCTGTTTTAATGAGAACCAGCACAAGTAACATGGAAAGCTCTAAGTCCACTTACTGAAATATTACATATTATAAAATAACTTGAAACATATTTATAATAATACACTGAATATGTTTCAAGATTCCTTCTGATCTTAAATACAGGATTTAATCCAATGACATACTTTACACTGTAATAACAAAAGAAGATTCAGTTTGGAGGATTCTTTGGACTAATGCTCAAAATCCCAGATTTCTCTACACAACAACTGTTGAAACAGAGTTTTCAATCTTTAATCCAAACCACTGCTTTAATTTACACTCTTTGCTTACATATGTAGTATTCCCCTGGTACCCTTTCCTGAGCAATGCCTTTTTTAGTTTGGAGAGTGGACTGTAGAATAAACATTAAGAAAAGCAAACCCACTAAGATATCTTCACTATTTATAATGAACCCAAAGACAAAAACAAATCAATTTAGTGAAGCAAAGTGATTAAAACCACCTCCTTACAGAGCAAAAGTATCTACACTTTTCCTCAGCATGTGCTCCAGCAGAGAGGTTGGCTGTTACTTTCAGGACTTATGTATTGTCTGTCACATTAGCTTCGTAACTCCTCTTTTTGCAGCAGACGTTCTAAGTGCCTCAGATGTTATGCTAGTAATTTTGGGGAGCTGTAGGGACAGACCACAGTTTTAAAGCTTATATCCTACCTAAAAATGGATTCTTCCTATGAGATTACCATTTTTGTCCAATACATCTTGACAACCCTTCTTTATCAGGTAAATTCTTATTCTGAAGGGCCCTTTTGAGTGTATTAAGACTTCCTAAGATGACACATAACAATTTAGGATTTCAAACATATTATAATTCTCACAAGATATACGTATTTCTTCCAGATTATTGACATGCTTGCCTGTTGTAGAATTATCTACAAGACAGAACTACTGGCATCCCTGTAGGAAAAGAAAAAGCCCGCTGAATCATTTATTTAGAAAACATTTAAACAAGTAAAAGAGAAGAAAGCATGAATAATACATGGACTTGGCACAGAGATGAAAAAAGTGGGTCAAGTTTAGAGTCTGTTAACCATGGCTGTGCCTCTTCTGAATGAATGTGTAGACACAAAGTAATTCCTGAAACAATGAAGTGCTGTTTTCTGGTGGGCGGCCTTATGGTACACAGGACATTGCTGAATAAATTCCACTAAAAAAAAAAAAAGGCAATCTCCTCACAAATGTTCCTTCTATATGGCCATCATGTCAGACTGCATTTCATTTTAAATGACCATAAAAGCTGTGCAAGAATCCAATCTGTGAAGAAGTGATGTGGCAACATACCTTTAAAAAGCACACCAGTATTCAGAATCGAACTTCCCCTGGGACTAGGAGAACATTTTTTTTTCCCATCACAGGTGCCTTACTCCAGCAGGAAATATCTATGGTCTATGCCTCAGTGTTGAGCCTCTGTGTTTTCTGAATCCAGTCTGCCCAGTCCACTGCAGGAAATACCAAACCCCATTTGTTCCATCCTAAATAAAAACAAAGGCACCAGTAAGCACTGATATTAGGCAAAACAGTATACATAAAATATGCACAACAGTAAAAAAAAATCCAGAAAGAATAAACATATATTTAATTAATTTGTAAACAAATATAATTGAGCTAAAAGCAACTTCAGCTAAGCTTTGAAGCTCTGTAAAAGAAAGCAGAAAAAAGACCATAAACCAAGAGAAGACCAGAAATAAAAATGGAACATGATAGCAACTAAAAGATAATAAAACACACAGTGCAAAAAGAACAGTTCCAGTCTTCTATGTCATTGCATTTCAATGGATAGAGTAATCCATTTTTACAGATTTCTTCTTGTGTCTGGAAGGTTCCCACCTAATGAAACATTTATGAGTCCCATTTGGGGATCTCTTTTTACATTCCACCCCATTACTTAGTAACCTAGGAAAAGATAGAGAGATCTAGAAATTCATACAGCAACAGAGATCTGTGTCAGTTCTGTGTTAGGCTTACACTTTTACTATCGGTAGTATTAGCATGTGTTCTTTGAGCCAGAATGAAGAACCAGATGCAAAACTGGCTTCAGGTTGACCACAGTCAAGAGCCATGTCCAAGTGTTCTTTTTAAACAGTCTGTTTCAGCCTCCTTTTGAGACAAAAATAGTGCCACACACGCGAAAATCAACTCACATTCCCAGGTACAACAGAATTACCCAGAAATATTCTGCAGATCAAGGGGGAAATCAGACCAGAAGAAGCAAAACTCTGGTCAACCAAAATAATCTCTGAAATTATAAATTTTAATGTAAAACTTGAACTTTTTTTCTCCCTGAAAAATGACGCTTTTCAGTTTCTTTACAAAATATCACAATAAAGTGTTGATTTTTCCAGCCTGTTAATCTCAGAAAGCAGTCGCGTAGCCTAGATTCTTGCTAAAACAGAAAAGTGGGGAATAATTCACACAAGAAAGCTTAAAAACCTCCGTGTAGTCATTCCAGTTCACATGCTGAAGGGAAGTTCTAGGTTGGTTTTACATAATACACAACAGTTGGTAGAGTAACCCAGCTTTGAGTTTGGTTTCCCATAACATTTTTACATTATATAAAGCACTAAGCACAACCTCTGTCTATAGTCTCAAAATGGAATTTTGCAGATATGCTTAATTTAATTTAAGCAAATTACCACAGTAATTCTTATGAACACATAATTGGCACTTTACTGACATAAGAAGGGATTTAAATCAAAACTGTAAATATACTTTTGGGAAAACAACTGACACTAAGAGGTCATGGTGTACAAGCAAAACAAAAATCCAATGGCTAAAATTACCACTTAGAAATATTGCTCTGCTTAATTTTTGTCCCTGTTTTGTATGACTCTATCAGATACATGAATACATATAGGAACTTAATGCATGAAGTTACAGAATCAAAAATCAATTAGGTTGTGCAAGACATCTGAGGTCAAGTCCAACTGAACGACACCCTGCAAAGTATATAGAATTATGCATTCTACACAAGAAGTTAAAAGACTGTAATCCCTTACAATTCTATAAGCTCCCAAACCCCTCGTTATTTGATACTGGATGTTAATTTATATTAAAAACTGCAAGAAGCAGAATTAAGACACCAGCTCAAACCTTTAGCGTACAATCTTGTGGAAAAGGAGATCCCAGCCTAAGACTGGGACAGCATTTTTGAGAGAAGAACTGACAGTGCCAGCATTTTTGAGCCAGATAATTATAACACATTATTGGAGTGATCATGCAAATATTTTTTGGCGAGATAATTACAATGCATTACTGTGGTGATCTAGCCAATATATTCGGGCCAGATAATTATAACGCATTTTTGGGGGGTTGGAGAGGGCAAGACCCCTCTCCAGGGGAAGGAAGCGGTAGGATTTTACCAAGACGCTGAAGAACAAACTAAATTAAACCGAGCAGGAGATTAACCTGGAGACCCGAGATCAGCAGTAGCGTGAGGGGAGGCGCGGGNAGCCCACCTGGAGCCGCTGCTGCATCCGCCCTCAGCCCATGGGCTGAGCCGCCCGATCCCGGCCGGAGCGGGCTGGGAAGCCTCAGGAGCGGGCTGGGGGCGCTTCGGGAGCCGGCCAGGAAGCATGCGTGGCCGCGGAGCAGGCTGGGACCCGCGCCCGCCTCGTCTCCTCCCATCCCCGCCCGGGGCGGTCAGACGGCTGTGGTTGTGAGGGGGAAATGTCTGCAGGATTGTTAAACACAGGATTTGGGTGTTCGCACTTTGGTTCTTTTAAGTGCTGGCAGGGAAATTGATGATGAAAGCTGAGTGTTTTGTCACGAAGGACATGCTGCGCCACTGACAGACCACAGAGCAGAGAAGTGTCTTCTGCCCTGAAATTAGTACTTATTTACTCAAAAGAAAGCACTAGGCAAAGCATTTGGAAAACATTTTATTCGGTATTAAGACTTCTTGGTGTAAGCAGCTGAATAAAAGCACGTTTCTACAGTGAAAACTTCCCATGTCTACCGTGGTCATGTCACCAGCGATCTATCAAATTGATTCGAACATAAACATTAAAAGCAGCACTGTCAGCCAGGCCCGATCTATTTATACAGCAGTGCTCCATTATCTCAGCTGTTCCCTTTGTCTCAAATAAAGCACTGGTGTTATGATCGGCATTACACTGGCACCTGACAGACTTCACCAGGATCCTCTCTGCGCTCAGAGGCTCCTCAGACGCAGCCGGGACAGCTCCTGAGAGGGCACGGAACTTCATGTGCCCACAGCCTTCACTTCCCAGAACCAGCAAGCAGAGATTCAATATCCTGAATGACTTTGGAAGTTTTTTCCAAAGCCTCTAAGACGCAACCTTCACTGAGTTCTTCCATCTCACCCTCGTTTTCTTTTTTCCCAACAGTGATGCCAGATTGATTGCATTTTGCAGGTGTCCTTTTCAGAATGTTGCTATTGTCTAATAAAACTAGTGTTACTTTGTTAAGAAAAAAAATCAGACTCTTTCTGAAAAGAAAAATTAGTCGCTGCATTCGTATTCATCATTCTGCCTTGCAAAGTCTCCCACTTTGTAGCATGGTAGTTACATACAGCTAAAAAAAGAAAAAGATTGTATAACTTAAAACATCTACAACATTTATAGAAAAATGTCTTTTACACTTCAATTTATCCAGGAGTTACTCTGAAAACTTCCGTTTAACAGCATGCACTTTTCATACTAATAGAATTGAACACTGGCTTAAAGACAGTTACAGAGTGGCATTAAGCATAATCAGCACAGTGCACATTTTGAGCTGGCTGAACACAATAAAACAATACTAAGGTAGCTGATAAACAGAAAGATACTGTACTGCAACACAAGCCCAAAGGCAACTGTGTTGTTCCTCTTTCAAGAACAGATCAGCAGATGACTCTTAGCAAAACTGATGCAGTATACATTAAATGGCTTTGTTTTCTGGTGACCTTTCATTTTAGTTTTGTACTTCAACACTGTTTTTGTCTTTTTTTAATCTTTACCACAAAATAAGTGATAAAACAAAAAAGATAAATAAGAAAGTGAAGTTGTTTTAAGAAGGGAGACAGTAAAAGAAGGTAAGATCACGATAGAGAGCCTTTGCTGATCTGAAGTGCAGGTTTGAACATGCAGATAAACAGCAGAATATAAAAGTAAAAAAAAATCTTTACAGCTTTTAAAAGGATACAATTAAATCTCTGTATTTTTTCAAGCTCAGCATCAGCAGACCTGTCCAAGAAAACAAAGGTTATTAAATGATTTAGTATCATAAAAGGCTCTCAAGGACATTTTCTGTTTCAGATTTTAATTTTAAACAGTTTCCAGCAATACTGAGAATTTGATCAGCAAAATCAAAGTGGAAAAAAAAGCGTTTTCTCTGTCTTTGATATCAATATTCAATGGCTGACATTGGTCAACCATTTGTTTTTCCAAAAATTTGGTCTCTGCTCTAAGAATAGTCTCTTTGATGTAAGTACATATAAATATAGATAGAATTTTCATTTCATCAGCTCTAAAATGTACCAGCTGAATCTGCTATAATTTAAGTAACAAGAGCAACTGCAATTGATTTCAATTAGCACATTTTTAATATGCCAATATGTTTGCAGATGATGTCAGTAGATTTTTGGTCAGTAGCATGTATTAAAAAGGACAAATGTCAACAAGAGGTACAAGTGTCATTAGGCAAGTTCAAAGTACTGTTTTGGACTGCTTGATATTCTGTTAAAAGCCATCTTAGTCTGGTATCTTTTCTTTTTACTGCAAGACACTATCTTTGTAACATTAACTGTCCTTTGGCAAAGTCATCATAATTCTGATTTTTAAGTAAAACAGGCAAAGCTCAGTGAAACAATCTTCATCTGAAAGTCACGAAACCTTTTAAACACTGAATGAAAAATACAGAACCATATACAAAATAAATAAATATTTAAAAATAAATTTTCATTTTTGACAATTAGAAAATGCAAGATATAAAATTCAAAGCTTATAATATTTTTGAATTTTGTTTTCAACATTATTTATAGTCTATTATTTGGGATAAAGATGAATACCAATTTTCTTCAGTTACAGAGTGTGCAGTATACTCAGCAATCTCTTTCCTTTCATTCAAACTTCTGCACCATTCGATTGCTGTTCTGATGTACCTGTGTTAATATGAAAATTTAAAAAAGTAGTTATTTATGTGAGAAACTCTATTTTTGAGCAAGAAACCGAAGGCACTAAGGAATACACCTGGATCTGAAAGAAAAAGCTATGATTCAAAATCTAGCTTTTTTCTCCTAGATTGCCTTGCCATTTTTTGTCTAGAATCTTCTTCATATTTAGATCTATACAGTTACAGTAAATTATAACAGAGCTCTATGATTTGCTATGAATAGTGTACAAGTGTTAATTTTTGTTTGTGAATATCTGCTTGCTAAAATGCAGCACAGAAAACTTCTGATGATTCCCATAATGAGGGGAATTAGAGCAAGCAGATTAGAAAAAGGAATCTGCAGGTAGAGGTCAATATCTGTAATAAAGCAAAAATTGTATAAAGTGCTGTTCAGTTCTATATATCAGCCCTATAGGACAAATGCTTTTTTTTTTTTTNAAGTAAATGCCAATTTGCAGCTCTAGCGATTTTTCTAAATGGACATTGCCATAACAGTTGTAATGGGATCACAGCATGCAGTGGCCCTGAGTTACACAGGCCAGAAGTAAGATGGAGCTTTTATCATTACATGTTTGGTCCATGCCTACCAGTATATTGTCAGTAAGTACTGTTTGTTCACATAAGAGGATTTATAGAGAATCGCTTTTACATTTAAATAGTTTAAATTAAACAATTAATTTAAATTACCTTTCATAGACTCCAGGATGACTTATTTGTATTAGCTGCTGTAGCCCATCAGGAGTAGTTAACTTACACCAGCCTATATCTTCATTTATCTTGGAAGAAATGAAAAAACCTAAATATTAATTTTCTGCTGCAGGCCAAAGAAAAATAAGCAAGTATAATATGCCAATTTAAGAATGAAATATCTATTTACAATCCACTTAAAAGACTTGCAAATCTGTATTTTGCTAGGGATAGAACCTGCTATAGTCTGTTATGACAAGTGCAGGGGGAAAAAACCTGGCAAAGCCCCACTCTTCCTTTGTGCTGTTCAAGAGTAAATTATTTCTAAACATGCCTCCAAATTCTGTAGAATTTTCAATTCTGCTTTGTTTTTGTATTTTATTGGCATCAGGACTTTTGTTTGGCATCCTCATTTGTTTCCTAGTAACATTTTTTCATGGCAAGTTTTAGCACTAGTCCTTGGTTTAAGTCCCATGTTACCTGGATCTCACTACAGGAAGAGCTGAAATCCCAAACCATAGTCACGGTCACCCTATCCCAAAAAACAGCATGGACTTTATGATCTGAGTACACAATAACTCTTCCTATGCTGGGAATAACCTTTTCATGCAGCAAAACTGGCAACATTTCTCGTCCATCAGTCTCAGATACCTAGAACCAAACAAATACATTAAAAACTTGAAGAAAGGCTATTTACATCATTAAACCTGTCTGTATATGTTCCAGATTTTTAATTCACTTGTTTTTCCAGATCACAGCCAGCTCTCTTCATCATGCAATTATTTCTTAAATATAATTTTTAAATGCATGCTTTTGGTTCCCAAATATCTGCCTTCCAATCTGTCAGGATATACTCACCATTCTTCCCTCCAGATTAAGTCCTATTCCCCTTTAAGTCCTATTCCCCCCCTTATAAGCCTGTATAGCCATCCTTATAACACTACAAGATTTATAAATTTTCAGCTACATACCACTTTCCAGCAGCAGAGATAATAATTATGACTTAATGACAGTTTTGTTTTGCAGCAATACTGAAGTATTCTGAGGAGAGAAGAAAACCCAAAGTATTAGGCATTTAATTCCTATTATGTCTTCTAAGCACTTGTAAATTTTGTTTTGTAAGTTTAAATATGTCCTCAGTGCTAAGATAATTTCCTTTAATTTTTATACCTAAGATAATAAGCAAACTTTGTGAACTTTAGCTCCTGTCCTTTCTAATAGGTCAGTGGAATTAATGTAACGAAGATAAAGTTACTTGGTTGCCTGAGTAATAATGGAGGATATAGAGTATGGATGTCCTGGCACATCTGGAGGTAGGCTGCTCACTGAATACATTTTTTCTTCCACCTGAGTAAAGAGCAGAAAGAAGATGAGTTAGTTACAGGTACTGTAGCATGAAAACACAATTAAGAGCAAGTTATGAAATTTCTAACCTCCCAGAAGCCAACCATAATCACATTTAAATCTGCCACAGAACACAGACAGATATCTGATTGAAAATTGTCTCATTAAGCTTATGTCTGTGTGAAAAATATTCAGATGTTCAGTTTTATTACACTCAGTAAGAACTAGGAAGTTCTCTAGTCAGACAGTAGACAGGTCATTTGACTCCAATTTAAAGGCTGGGTTCCAAGAGTACAAATCTGATCCTTAATTCTGCTTTAAAATTACAAGGTGCTGCATTAGCACTGGAGCTATTCCTCCTCTCCTCTGGGAGAACTTAACAGACAGACACAGAGGCAAAATCCTTTTTCCAGCACTGAACAGCTGGTCCACAGCAAAGCCAGAACAAAACCTGCATCTTCTAGGTTCTGTCTTCATACAGTAGAAAACACTTCCAAGTATAAAGAGATTAAACTGCAATCAGTACATTAGCTTCAAGACTAAACTTCCAAATTAGTGAGAAATGGTTGTTGTAGAATCTTACTCTTGAGTTTGATAAAATAAATGTTACAATGAAAAAGAATTTTCTTCCTGTGTAAAATTTACAAAAATACCTTCTGAAACAGAAGGAATAATACAATCTTTTTGTATGACTGATGGCTTAATTGAAGCATTTACAGGAATTAGCATTATAGTGTAGGGACTTCACACCGCATAGCCAAATGTCTTAATGAAGCTGCAAATTGAAGGAATTTGGAGCATGCTTTTAAATAGTCTTAGTTTTTAAATAGTTTTGTACCTTTTTTGTTCCTTTTTCAACTGCATAACGTATGAAATATTTTCCCAAAAATGCTCCCTCTGACTTAAAAAATGAGTCATCACCAGGATAAATTTCTGTAATGTTTGTCCTACCATGGATAAATCTAAGAAAAACAACAAGATAACAAGATTTTTAGCAAGTATTTAAAATGCTGTGTCACTGAACATGCAAAACAGGTTATTACACCTGAAGAAAACAATAAACAGAGACACATTTTCAGCAACTCACATGTGAAAAATTTCTACTGTTTCATAAGCAGTAGAAGGTACCAATAATTTCTTTTAACACACAATATTAACATTACTAAGCTCTTTGTTAGCACATGGGCATGGGGGGTGGGATTTAAGTAAGCTAAGGAAAGCTTTTTCTGTGTTGAGGTAAACAGCTCTCAAGAGCTGCTCATTTCACTGACCACAGGGCATGGTGATCCTGAAAAGAATAATCCACCTTTCTTAGTGGACCAGCCATACCTTGTGTACTCAGAAAACTACCTGACTGAACAACTCCTGAACAATCTGAAGGTCTTAATTGTGAAAAAAAAAAAACCTCTGAAAAAACTCTCAAGTGCTGCTGAACATTTTATTTAGTTGAGATGAAAATTTAGGAATTACACTGAGGAAAAATAACACTCAGCAGAAAGATTAAAGGTTTAAACATCAGTGATGCTTTCATCAAAGGCTTTTAGGTGCTAATAGAATTTTGGCAATTTCAATTAGAAAATGTTATTGGGTTTTTGTTTTGTTTTGGTATTTTCCATTTTTTTAAAACAAACGGACAAGGTGACTTGCCAGAAAAATCCACAGCTGAATTATGTAGGTCACCAAGACAAATATTTCTAAACTAGGAAATCTTCAGCAGCAAAAGGAGAAAACTAATTTGCAAAGAAACCAAGTACCATTATTGTAAGTGAAATCTGTGGGTTCTCCAGCTGTCCAGTAAACCTTTAAGAAATCAGATAATCAGGTTACTTAAACAGGATATCAGATTCAGACCTGATAATACACTGTGCTAGAAAATGTGAAATCCAATGAACAAACAGCAGAAAATAAGAGACTCTGACATGAATATTGTATTCCACTTCTCAAAGAGTGAGAAAGGGACAAAGTAAGACATTTCATCTTAGATTTTAATTCCTGTACAAATTTAGTCTTTCAGATACAAATGATCTCCTACAAACCTGTAGAAAACACCCTGGTACCACACAACTTTAATTAGCTGAGGGAATGAATACTTTTCCGTATCTTCATTCTGAAAGAAGTCACAGAATGTCCACCTGTGTGTGTAAAATACAATGAAAGCTTCACTAAGCCCATATATTGGTTGTTCTTTTGTGTGTGTGTGTTTGCTGGTAATTATTTCTGTACCTAGGACTGATGTGTGCACACTTATTCAAAAGATAAAGGGTTGCATATTTTGAGAGTCCTCCAATTGCTTAGTGATCCACTTTAGCTACTAAATTAAACTTTTGAACACCATAAATGTTTTTATTTTTAGTGATGCTGAGACACAAAATATGCCATTGGCCCACCTCAGAAATACTATCATTTCAAAACTGAAAAAAAAGAAACCAACCCACCCCAACACAAAACCTGTGTTCTTTTTCAATATTCTCTTTTTCATTTACATAGTCATACAGCATATCAGATTTTTTTTTTTAAATCTGAACTAATTACTCTAGCTTCATTACAGCAGGTTACGGAATGGTGGTTTTACAATGTCATGTTTCATGAAGTTCCTAAAAAAGCCACAACTGATAGTAATTTTAAACTTTTTTTTTTATATAACTAGGATTCAATTATTTCACTAGAGGCTGAAGATTCAAATTGCAGAATTGTAAAGCATTTGTTAACAATTACAAAGCAAACAGTTTAAATTACCTGTGTAGGTGTGGGGCTCTGCAGCTGAGTGGCAAAGCTGTAGGTAAACAAGAAACTGTTTCATGTGTTTCAGGGTCTGCTAAAACATCACGTTCAACAGCTGTACAGCTGTTTTCCTCATATGTCTTCATTACATTTTCCACAGTATGTAAGTTACAGCATTTTAGTGCCAAGGACAAAGGGTATTTCCATTCTTCTGGGCACAAGGAAACAGTCCAACGCTGTGTAACCCATGTGTATTCAGAAGAACAATTTGTGTGGAACAAATGGACTCCATCTCCATCTCTTTGGTGCTTTGGTTTGGTTTGCTCTCTGTATTTACCTTCAGCAAAACCATGTTTATTCTTGTTCTCCATTCTTCTTTGTTTTGATGAGATTTCTGCAGCAGAGTTTTTACTTGGTTTTCCACACTGATCTCCACTTTGACAGCTGATGTTCTTTTCAGCGGAACATGAGGAAGCTGCAGATGACTGGCTGACTTTGCATAAGAACTCCACTGTAAATTCTTGCTGCAATTCTGACAAGTAAAGGTGAGCATAGCCATCTACAGATGAGATCTTCACACTGCCATTGTCTAAACATCTTGTCAGATCAGCTGTCGCAGGGTCAGGCCATTTAATTTCTAAGATATCACTGAGAAGAATCTAATGCAAGAAAAAGGATTGGAATGTGCAGCAAGATAAAAATTACCTGCCTCCCAGACACTGCAACTGGAGCATTTACATTTAAATTAATTCAATCCTTCTAAGGGTGATGTATGGCACGAAATGTTGTTCTGTATTTATCTGCATGTATGAGCTCAGAGGAAGCAAAACATCTTATCATCATATCTGCTTCCTCCTGTACTAAAAGAGTTATGTCTATGTAATGTTTTAATTTAATCCATCCATAAATTAGTAAGGTGCATGGGCAACTCACCAGGCACAACTGTACATGTGTTTCCAATGGCTTCTTCAGCAACAAGGGAGAGAATGGCCAAACTATCTTGTTCATAGCAATTACCAGTGAATTTAATAAAGAATTGAAATAGGACACTAAAAAACAATCAATACCAGACAACAAGGCTGCAGGTAAAACTTAGCTGAGATAAACATAATGTGATCTTAATGGGGAAAGGCAATCCTAACTAACTAACTATGTATATATACATATATGTATGTATGTATGTATGTATAGGAGGATGGGCTCTGAGCTGACTGCCACCAACCAGGACCCTGGTGTTGTAATTCTCAATCCCATGAAAACACCCTCAGTGCTCACCAGCAGTTTAATCAGTATGAAATGTTTGAAAGTTCTAGGAGTAGAACAAGAGGAAACTGAACATACAGTGATATCACTGAATATATATTCACAGTTAACCTGCATTTTGAATAGTAGCTGTTCTGAACAGGCCAGACCACTAACAAGGTCCCCTTCACAGAGCTATCAAAATGTGAGTGGTTGGAGTGGCCAAAAGAGAGCCTAAGCACACCACAGGAACAGGTTGTTTTGAACTCAAGCATAAGGCAGACTGCAAGCAATACAGTCTAAGTGTTTTTGTGCCCATGAAAGTATTGTCACCGATAGTAGTAACAGGCCTCAGGCCTTAGTTTAACTCTGTAAGGCCCTGGGCTGGCCTGTCAGGCTCATTAACAATTTGTTATGAGAGCTGAAGCTTAGTAACTCTTACTTTTTTATGGTGGACTGCTGGAGTGTGGGAAACAGCAAGGGCCTTGAAAACATGGGCGCTGCTTGATAATAGGCCACAGAACAATAAAGTAACAGTAGATTGCTGGAAAAGGATGATCTCAGGAGTTCTAAAAAGACTATTTTGGCTTTAAGAAAAGCAGCAGTTTTTCTCAAACTGATGGGGAAGAAACAAAAGCAACAAAAAGAGGTGTGGAGAAGAAGCCAACCATCATGGTAAGGTGCTTGCTGTGGCCTAGCAAAGTTATCCTTCAGCATACTACCTTGAAGCAGGTAGTCACAAGGGATGCTCTAAGTTAAAAAAAGAAACCCAGCCAACCTCCTAAAGAACAAGATCTTTCCAGACCTGAGAGAAGGTGGAACTTACTCCTCAGTGCTAGGAACAGAGCATCAGCTCTTTGCTGCTGTACTTTGCAGTGAATGCATGACTGGTAAGGACGGATGTCTTTTCATTAAGTATATAGTGACACTGAGTGACAGTGCTTTAGGCAGCTAAACATCAGCATGAAGGGTAAAACTAATGAAGGATCAGTCTAAAAGCTTTAAAACTTTAATCAGTTGTCTTAAGACCCCTGCCATGCTGTGCAGGCACTCATATTCAGTGGGAACACCAAGAGAGATACAAAGCTTCCAGAAATGCTAAATTGGTCTCTGCATATGATGTTCAGTCTGACCTGGAGTGGCCATTCCCACAGACACTTTGGCTCATTTCTCTCATAAACCCCAGCAGCATTTTCACATGGGTACTTCAACAGGGAGATATGGCAGCCTCGGAAAACACCTTCACCACACTGTGACCTCCCTGAAAAGTTTCTACTGTCATAATGTAACAATGTACAAAATCCTAAATTGTATCCTTGCTAGGAATAAACTAACGGTAGTGTGTCCTTCTACAAAGAAAACGCATTAACAGAGGTCTAAGTAACAGTTAAAACTGTAATTTTAAAAGGCAGTAATTTAAGAAAGAGGACAGCTCTGTTAGCCAAACTGCACTCGATAAATCTCTTGTACTCACACACATGCATGTAAAATTAAATTAAATCCGCTAGAGAAGTCAATTTCACAAAAGCATTACAGGTGTAATGTGTAATCCCACCTTTTTTCTTTCTGGAGGTATAACACGTGAAGGCAAGTACGGGCGAGAAGCAAATGTGTTCCTGAAGTCTAGCGCTTGTAGAAGTTGTTCCTGTTGAAGTGCAGAGAAAACCAAACCCTATTACGAGTTTTTACATGCAGTGATGAAATTTTATGCTGATTTCATACTTTCTGTGGTGCTGAGGCTATGAAACTCCCTCCTTTTGTTACAGAGAACTTCTGCTGGGCCCATGGTCCGCGGGCCGCCCCGTTCCCGAGCAGGGAGGCAACCCTGGCACCGGCCAGGGGATGCTCCCCGGGACGGGGCAGGGACGAGGGACAGCGCTCCCATCCCCAAAGGCACTGCCCACAGCATACCCGGTAGGCACTGACGACGAAGGCGACCCGCTGCCGGGTGGTGTGCACCGGCTGGAGCGGGTGGGCGGCCGAGGGGAGCGCCGCTTCGTACAGATACTCGGAGCCGCAAGGAGACAGCAGCAAGCGGGCCCCCAGGGTGTAGTGCACCTCCACCGAGTCGTCCCCGAACAGCACCATCAGCCTTTCCGCCTCCATCGCCCTGGAGGCCGAGCCAGACCNACCCGCCCGAGCTACCGCCGAGCCCCGCCCGAACCCCGGCCGGAGCTCCGCCCCAGCTTCTCCTGAGCCCCTCCCCAGCTCGAGAGGTCGGTGCAGTAACAGCGCCTTCCTGCTCTCTGACGGGAGGTGAGCGCATTCAGTACACACATTTATAAAATAAGCTTGAGGGAACAGCACACGGTATCTTTATGCTTAAAAAACAACAACAACAAAAAAGTTTTAAAATAAGTTTTATTTGCTGAAAGCAGGTCTGTGTGTGTGTCTTTTTTTGCTGCTCTGGAAATAAAAGTGTGCAGTACAAAGGCCTCCTCTTACAGGTACCAGTAACTGTGCCCCTCCGAGAGACGCCTCGTTCAGCAGGGTGCAGAGCAGGGCTCCGCACAGAACTGCTTCTCCCGCATCGCTATGCAGCAAGCCCACAACTCAGCAATTTGGGCGTTCGTTCCCCACCTTCCCACAGAAGCACCTCTGGAAAATCAATAGACAGACTGTCCACAGACAGACTACAGATAAATAATTCTGTGGGGACTGCTCCTTTTCATTCATCATCCTCATGAAGAACCATCATGATGAACCATCATGAAGATGGTTCATCTTCATCACTCGGCAAGATGAACCAACACACAGCTCTGTACCTAGAACTGAGCAGAAGTGCTATCTGAACAAAGACCAAGATGCCAAAGGACAATTTTAATATGATGCCTAGTTGCCTTTTTTGACTATTATATATACCCTCCACTCCCCACCAATACTTACAGTTTAATCAAAGCTGTTTTAAGTGGATTACCAGTTCACCAGCTAAGTGACAATTATTATCAACCCCCACTCCCAGCACTTAGCAGCTGAAGATCCCCACTAGTCCATCTGGTCTCTCTTAACTGCAACGATCATCCCTTACCTGCTTAGGGAAGTACAGGCCTCTCAGATCTGCGCAATCATGGACAGTACAATTTTCCATTCTCAACAGCTGATGTCTCAGCAGAGAGTAGATCAACACCAGTCACAGCCATGCATCAAAATAACCTGGTTCTATTCACAATACCCCTTTCAAATGAGTATTATTCTGTTCAGTACTTGCCTGAAGCAAGTTCCAAAGTATATATTGGGATTATGAATGAATTATGAATACTATTATTTATGGATGATGCATTTATTTTGCTGCCAATCTCACTGCTCTGGTTGGAACCTCAGCATAGGAACTGCAGAAGTAGGTCACAGAGGCTGAAGTAGAGGTGGCAAATCAGCAGTTTAGGGTACAGTGTGGTATCTTCCCTGCATTTTTGTCTGGAATGTCATTTTCTGTTCCTGTATCAACTAATGATCCACAGGCATCAACTGGATGATTAGAACTATAATTCAGTCAGAGCAAAGTTACATACTTAAACTGTTATTAATTCAATGAGTTTTGTGTAGTAGCAAGAAAAGGCAGAATATGATAAGGGAGTAATATTCTGGTGAGAAATAAACATTACTAGTACAAACCCGACTGAATGTCACTTACATTCAGTGCCACAACGGATTATTCTACTGAAAAAAAAATCTGAGCTACGTACAGTTTGTGATATCTGTGATACCTTATGTGATTGGGCCAGTCTTGCTTATCTCTGGTGGTTAATTGTTCTAAAGCCAACAGTTAAAACCAAGTGACCTCATCTGTTACAAAAAAAAAAAAAAAAAAAAAAAAAAATGGAGGCAGTAGCAGGAACTTTGCAGATTTTAAAGGATTTTAAAGGAAAATACTGAGAACAAGCTGACTTCATTTCTGGATACAAAAATCATTCAACAGCAAAGCACATGCAAAGCAGCAACTCGTGCAGCCCATTTTGAAATTACTTTTAACAAAGTGTGATTTTCAAATACTACACATTTTTGCTAAATCACAATTAATTTGTTAAGAGTGGAAAAGAGCATGCATACTTTTGCTGATCTGCAAAGCTTGGGTCTTATGCTCAAACTGGAATGTGAAGCCTGTTTCTTTTCAGAACCAGTGCTAAAGAACCTTGCTTCATCTCTCCCAAATTTTGCTTTCCATACTTTTGTGCCTTCACTGATTTACCATTATGCCATTAAGTAAATACATATTTTAAAAGGTTTACATTGTACATTTGCAAGACATTTTCAGAAACCTGTAGATGAGAAACACTTTACACAGTGCAGTACAGATTTGAAATCTGTAAATGCTAAAATTCAGGTGAAATAACCTTTTAACCTCTCATGACTCATATCTCTATCATATGCAGAACAATGGGCTATTAAGAGTGGGCAGACAAGCAGCAGACAAGGGGATCCTGTCAGTGAGAAACCTGCTGTTGCTTTGCTCTCTCACATTCACTAGCTTGTATTGAAGTTCTGTGAGATTTAAGACAAGGGGGAAAGACTTACTAAAAGATTATCCTGTTTTCTTTATGCAGCAGGACAGAGTTAACACCAATTTTTCCCTGATGAAGTAAAGATTAAAAGCACTCACAATGTTCATAGGTACAGAACATACACTTCTACACTAGTTTGAACAAAAGTCGCACTTTATGATTTTTTAGTATTTTCAGTGGAGGAAAAAATTTGTATTGCAAACTTGACCTGAGCTGCTCTAAATGAAACAATTCCTAGTTCCTGGATTTTTTTTACCCAATGATTTGGCATGCTTCTTTCTACTCATAAAATTACTGTGTCTGCTAGCTGACTGTGCATATGGAGCTGACAACTAACTTACAGAAAAAGAAGACTCACTACAAATCAGGCAAAACTACAACTAAAGTGCAGTCCCCTCGAGTCAGTGTTACTTTACAGTAAAGCATATATGAATGCTTTTTCCTTGGGACTTTAAGTTCTGAATAAATATAATTTTCACAAGACATCTGCTTGTAAAGCCAGCAGAAAGTCTGACCTGTGTTTAGATTAAAAATTTTGCATGAAAATTATGTTCCCTTTAGAGAAAACATGTTTGAAAGCCATCTAGTTTACACATTTCTAGTTTCTGAATTTTAGTCTAAAGACTTTGGAATGCTAATACTGTGTTTATGAACATACTGCATTTTGATACATTTAATTTTTCCAGCGAGAATTAAAAGATTATCATCTCTACAACTATGTACTTTGAAGAAGAGAAAGGAGTGCTCAGTGAAGGAGAGATAGGAGAAGATAAAAAAATTGGTTTTGTTTTAAAGCAAGAAGACAAGGTAATGATATTATGCCAAAGGAAATAACGCTAGTTAAATTTTATTTTCCAAAACTGCAGCCTAAATAAGTATGTTAAATAAACATCCAGAAAACAGTCACTGCTTACTCTACTAGCAGATGCACAACTTAACCAAACAAATAACAGTGAAATATTATCAGAATTATGTACATGCATATTTATAATGTGTGTTCTTTAGAGTAGCTAACTGTTGGGAAATACTTGTGTTTGTTTTTGGTAAGGATTTCTACTCAAGTCTAACCAGCAACAGGTAACAGGAAACAGTTCAACTGAGTTTGGCAACCACAACAATGGAATATCCTAGGAGAACTAACATGATTATGTGAAGTCAAAAAAAGAGCAGTTGGCTTCAGAATGTTAACATTTATGAAATATATGAATTTACTCCAACTACAAAATTAAATCAAACTACATAAAATTAGAAGAATAAAAGAAAGTTACAAGATTGCAAAAGGTTAGACATGTTAGATACATTACTAGAAAACAAAGCAAAAAAAAAGCACTGCACACACTCTTGAGAGGCATGGTTTAGAACATAACTGTATTACTATTGCCTTGAAGAACACAACAAATTACAGAACAGCTTTTTCATGTAGATTTGAAAATAAGCTTATCTGAACCAAAGATCTTGAAAGCACCTCACTTCCAAAATACTGCTTGCTTTTTCACATATCAACATGTAACATATTTATTCCAGGAAAAAAGAAAAGTCTAGACCTCACCCATGTGTCTTTTGAAAGAAGAAGAAAAAGGGAATGAACAAAACAAAAACTCATACACAAAACTTTCACAAGCCACTTTTCATGATTGTGATATACAGAAACAAAAAGTTCTTTCTTATTTGGATCATACTCTTCTTGGGGAGAAAGTGGAGGAAGTAGATGCAAGATATATTGTATGTGGTAAATAGGATGAGTAAATCCCAATATATACTAAAGCAAACAAGCAAGCAAATTCAGATCATTATTCTTTCCCTTTCTTCCTCAAGGGAAGTTTTAAGGGACAGTTCCCCATTAAATTTTAATTTCAATTATAACTTTTAAATATTTTTTATTGCAGCCAAAACATTGTCCAAAAAACATTTTTCACAAAATAAACTATGATATATACACAACATTTTAAGTTACAGGGCATAAGTTTACAATTTTTGGCAGATTCTGTTAAACAAAATGGAAATTGTATAACATTAGTACCTTGAGAAACGCAAGTCTCTCATTTTGGTACAAATGTTTTGTGTCCCCCTTCACTCGCTAAACATACTTAAAATGGTTAAATAAACTAACATTAATACACAGCATCTCACTGTTTTCTCTTATGTTCTGATTCTAGACAGAATTTTTCATATGCTTCTTCAATTTCTGGATCCATCTCATCATCAATCTCATCAAAATACCTGAGGGGAAAAAAATCACCAAAGGTGTTACATACAGATTTTCAGAGCCAACGGATTTTTAGAATTTTTGTAGATGTCAATAATAAAACAAATCTTTATAAATGACTGTTATTTATGACATTTTCTCAAATGGAATGAAAAGGAAAAATCAATGGGTACTAGGAAAAAAATAAACAGAAACCTCAAAGCAGCAGTGTATATATGTACAAATACCTACAGTGTTTGCCACCTTTTTAGACCATTTTATGCTGCCCCATTTTTAAAGACAGAAATAGTTTCCAAGATTACAGAAAATGCAATCATGCAATCCAAGCTTCCTGAAATTTAATAATGCATCTGTAATGATCCATTTACAAAAAAACATAATTACTACCATATTAATGTAATCTTGATTGGTCAACATCCTAGTTCAAAGACAGAGTATCTTAATATAGAAACCCTGCGTTCCTGTTTGTTGATATGTAAAAGAAGACCATAGAAAATGTGTAAGAAAAGGGTTTTTGCTTCAAAGTGTTGTGCATTGAGGAAGCAGTCTACATATTTCTTACTCATTTCTTTGTTCTTGGAGAAGTGTAGCCTTTAGAAGAGCCCTCACACAGAACCCTCCTCCCTGATGTCAGTCATGAGAAATAGCTGACAGAGAATCAGCAGACATTTGTCTAAGCTTTGCTTAAGCTTTCAGCAAAGAAGGTTACAGTCACCTTGCTTGAAGGTTGACTCAGTGTTCTACATGTCACTCTTAGGATTTGCTGTGTTTTTTAACTGCTGCCTGTCTCAAATTTGCATTTTTCTTCTAAGCAGAAGCTCACATGGGTCTCTTTTTTCCCTTAGATGACATCTCTAATATATCTTCCAAAGTTCTTGACATTTCTCTCAGCTGTGTATAAATGGAAAGTTTTCTAATTTACTAAAAATATAGTGATCCACACCTGCACTCTTATCACATGTAAAAACAACAGTGAAAATGTTCTTGTGCATCAAATCATGGTCTGAAAGTTCTCCTTTGTGAGCATAAAGATCAGAGCAATTTATTTTAGACCATATTTCTCCTATTTATTTTACATATTTCTTTCTTATAAACTGGTGCCAAAAAGTCAGACTATTCTCATCTTGTGCTTCCCCTTTTGCCATTAGATCGCTTTTCTTGTTCTACAAGAACACTGAGTCGCCCTCTAATTGAAAGGAACAGTACTTGGGCTGAGGAGAGAAAGTTAACACTTTCTCCCTTTGAAAGACACTGGAAATTTGGTAATCATCTCTTGCTGGGATGTTCACGCACATCAGTCAAACAAATTTAGGTAGCCTCACTACAAACACTTGAAGGCTCGGTGCTTCATTTTGCTTGTAGTTTTTTTTTTTTAAATGCAGAAGTATGTTTGTACATGTGCATAAACATCTGAAATGTAATTACCATACTCAGTAGAATAAACATGAAATAGATTTCAAACTTGTGTTATTAAAAACCAATTTAAAGCCAAATAAATACCTCCACTGTAGAACTAAGAAACAATTACATTATTTAGTTTAATTTTTTTTCAAATTTGGAATCCTAAGTCTGCACTATCACAGCATCATAGTAAAAATAACTATTATTAAAAAATACATCACTAAAAAAGAAAACATACATCTCTCCAGGTCCTGACAGATCTGCTCCATTTTCTTCATAATATGGAAACAAATCCTCTCTTTCAAGCAGCTCTTGGTATTTTTCTTGATAATCTGGCAAAGTAAAAAGGAGACAGAGTAACATATAAGACTAGTCCTCTAAATTAACAGAAATATTTAAAGATTGAAAATTGGCTGGTCAATGAAACCATAAAAGACAGGAAACATTAACAGGAAAAGCCCCTTCTGCAATGTTTTCTCAGGACATGAATGGATGTCTAAGAATAATGCCTAATTTCACAGAGAGCTGTAAAGGCAGTGGCAGATGTCTTTACGTCAGATGATGTTATGCCACATTGTGCTTCGTTAAAGAAAACAAGGATTTTGATTTGATTTTGATATTAACAGTGGACAGACAAAAGAAGGCTTGAATATTTCTAGCTTTCTGGAAAGACCAGATGCTGTGGACTACTCAACAAGTTCTTCTGACCTATATGAACTCAAGTGCACACTCTCCATTTCAAACATCTACCTTATTTAACACAGAATAACACATGAATAACACAGAATAAATCACGTGCTCCACGAAAGCAAGAATTCAGGCAGAATTTTTTCTTTTAAATTGCATAGGTCTTAGATCCTTGAAGAATAACATTTTATGTTCTTCAACAGGTCGTAAACTTAATTATAGCATTTTAAAGAAGATTGAGAAGACAGGTAAGCTAAACTTATGCCATACCTGGGTCTGCTGCAGTGAAAGGAACACCATCAGAAGTGTAAAATGTTGGTTCATTCTAAAAATAAAGTCATACAGAAAGTTATATGTATTCAGAAAGAGGTTTGCAGTTCTGAGTAATGCAATTGTCTATGAATCAAATTTACATGAAATTAAGGAACTGAAACGTGCATATATTCTTACCATAAAATAGTTTGGATCATTTTCAGGGGTAGCTTCTGCGTGTGGAGTTGTTCCATGAACTCTACCCCAGTTACTGGATCGCAGTTCTACTAGTTTCAGAAGCATGTGTTTCACATCTCTGAAATAGAGAAGCATTACAAAAGTTAAAAAGTTTTGTGCCAAGCAAACAATTTGGTTTCTCTTATTGTGCAAATACAAGACAGTCAAGTTCAAAAAGGACAAAATTTGGTCCAGTGTGTAGATAATTTTGAACAGAATTTTATGACTGCGAGTCTAGATGCTTTATATATCAATTATGAGATATTCGCCCTCTCCACTTCCTCTGCTGTTAAGTAAGGAGCTCACATGAAAAAGGAAATTGCTGTAGTTTTTATTGAGCTATTGAGTTTTTATTGAACTTGCAGTACAAGTTGAAGAACAAACTCCTTTTTGATAAAAGGATAATACCGGGGAAAAAAGGGAGATGATCTTCAAATTTTATTTTAATTATCTATTCTATGCTTCTAACTTTAGTCCTCTTCATCATACTGAAATGTTTCAGTCAAAAGTAAGAAGTAATGCCCTCAGTACTTTAGATACCAACACCCACTTCATCCCTAAAATAAGAGAAAATGCCACTTTCTTTTAAGCTAGTCTATGGAGAAGAGTATCATTAAAGAATACACAAATAGATAATTTTCTCAGTTACTTTCCCAGCTGAAATTGATGCCGAAGTGATTTTTGCCTTTTATCTTTCATATATTCTCTATATTCTTTACACATATATTTGTAGTTCTGTAGCCTATTACAATATTTGCAGCTAGCATTTTATCTACTCTGTTGAAAGAAAGACAAAACAAATTCCTCAGCGGCTCCAAGCTGGTGGTCCAAGGTTAGATTCTCAGGGAGTGTTGAAACCAGCTCTCACAGATGCAGTTTCATAAACAATATCGAGTTCCTATCTAAGAAGAGGGGAGGATTTCAGAAAGAGTTGCTCTGGGTAGGGAACTACCTCACCACTTGTGTCTTTACCTGGAGATCCCTTGTTAGTTATGCTGATTTCCTAAACATACAGAAATTTTATACACATTATGCTTGGTGTTCATCTTTGGTGCTTTTCCACCTTGTGAATTGTGTCCCTAAGGATCCTTATAAGGATAACCCCTTTTTTTTCACTTGTGTCTAGCTTGTGATTTTAGGACCAGTGAAAAGGCATCAAAATTAGTTTGTTGTTCTATATCTTTGAAACTCCACTTGTGCCACCTGTTTTGGTTCCTGAAGGAAAAATATTGTCATCCTCCTTGGGGGCAGCTCAATTACAACCCACAGATGTTAGGAGCTACTCTTGGCCTCCCTCCTCATGGCAAGAGATCAGTGTCTGAGCCCTCTACAGGTTTTTTAGTAAGTTTGCAAGAAGCTGAGGATGAAGCACAGCAGAATCTCAGATAACACAGACAACCTCAAGCACACAGATGGTTTTATGACAATTTTATGATTAGTCAACCACTAATATATAACTAATACATTAGTAAACCACTTGGTTTTTTCCAGATTAAAGCTGAGACCTTGCCAAAAAGGTGTGCTTTCCAGAAAAAAAAAACCCAAAACACCAAAAACCAACAAAAATCAAACCACAAAGTATGTTTCATATTGCGTTTATATTTATAGTAATTTGTATGTATTTAATACTGCTACGTATTTAGTACTGTTTGTATTTAATCCTGTTCAATTCAAAATTAGAAGTATATAAACTATGAGATATTGCCCCTATTTTCTTTTTTATATATACTTGCTCGAAGAGCTTAAAGCACTTATCAAAGATATCAAGACCTAATAGGTTGAAAAACCCCAACCAAACAGTGGAACTTGAATCTCTATTAAAAACTGAAATACAAAAATCCCACCCCAAAACAAAATCAACTCAACTGCCAAAAAAGCCACATTACCCTTCAACTAAAAAGCACCTTTTTTTTTTTTTCATGAAAAATGACCTACACATCATACTAATTTTCACAAATGTAAGTTTTGAAGATAAGTTTTTGGACCTGTTCATTGTAATTGAAGATTTTTCAAGGTGTTCTTTCTTATATAAACCAAACACTGCACATAAACTTATCTTCTCACCTACTACAGTTTGCATCCAACACAACATTTTCAATTCTCTGAATCATTTCCTCCATGTCATTCTTTCCTTTTTCTTTCCAGGCATCTTCTAAAACAGAACCTGTCAGCTAAAGACAAGGGATTAGTAATTTTTTAAAGAAAATTAGAAATACCTAAATAACAGTCAACTTAAGAGATTCTGTAGCAATTTATGACACTTGGACTACCTGATGGCTGATGCTCCCAGCTGCCTGTATCTCTTTGCTTAACATATTAATAGACATCCTAAAGAGCTTATTTTTTAACTACACTATAGGAGCTCTATGTCCAATATTTATGGTACCTAGAAGTTCATAGCCACTTGTTTCAGTCTTGAAATATGATTCTGGAACATCTCTTCAGTGACATTGGTCAGACCTTATTTAAATACATACTACTATCCTTTATTTCCTTTAAATTTTATTTTTGCAGCTGATTCCACCAGTTTGCATGACAACAGCAAATACTTTATTGAACTTTAGAAACATTTTAGTCAACTTGGCCAGCATCACACAAGCCAGAGAATTTCACCTGGTTATATATAAAGGAGACCAGAATGATCTGAAGAAGCCAACCTGAACTTTAATACATAAAAGTCTATGAGGCTAAAGATGCTGCCAGGAAAGCTTTAGCAGCAGTTAGCCTAGAACAGCTATGGATGAAAGCCTTTTACTAAAAGAATAGGTACTTCATTGACCAATAATTGCCCACAGGAGGAGTTAAATCAGGAAAAAAAAAAAGTTTGCCACTAATAACAAGCTCCTCAGTATAAATTTTACATGATCAAAAATGCTTGGAATGGCACTTGATGATACAAAGGGTAAAGGGATACAAAAGGTAAAGGGATAAAATCCCAAGAGAAAAGCAAGTATATAAATGCTGAGAAAAGTCAACATTTGCTTGGCATTCATAGCATTCCACAGTGGTCTTACCTTAATCCTGGTAATAGCATCAAGATTAATTAAGAATAAACACTGCACAGCAAACAGAGAAAAAGCCTGTATCTATTACTGTATTAAATGAAAAAGATAAAATGAGACATTTATTGCTTCAGCAGTGAGACCAAGATTTCATGAGGTAGCCCAGTGTAGCTACATGTATATACTCAACAATTGTTGATACTGTAAAACATCAGAAAACACTTGCATGACAAAACAAAGAGTCTCTTTGTTCTATAACACCTTTCAGATACAGCAGTGTTTTATAAAACAATTTAGATTACTGGTTTTCTTCTTCTTTTCTTCTTTACTGCACTGTAAAGCTTCCTGATTTATGTATTGCTTCTTCAAAGGTTCTTCAATGGGCCTTGCCTCAGGGAAGCACTGCCAACATAAGGACTGACCACAGGAGAGAATGTGCTCATTGAGCACAATCTCACACTTGCTGTGAAAGCAACCTCTTTAAACATCCAAACTTCAAATGAAGGTTTTAAATTACAAAAATCTCTCTTCCCTACTCTCTGTTTATGATATCAGAAGAACCTGTCAGAAATAAAATTCAAGACAGAACAGTCTGAGAAGCAGTGGAGTATGAGGAAGCATAAACAATGAGGAAAAACAAACAAGCCAACCAAAAATCTTCAGAAAAATACTGTTTAGCACTTAACCTTCATTACTAATTTAAACTCTTTTCCCAACTACAAGTATAATGATACCTAGTGAAGATAAGAGTTTCTCCTACACAGAGGATAACCATTTTACAAGAAAAGGTATGGGTTATGAGCAAAGAGGTTAATTTTCAACATGAAAGAGGAATCTATATATTTCTACAATAGTAATGACAAGACAGAATGAAGTAATGGTTATTAACAACCTTTTACAATAAAAAATGGTGGACCTCAATGGCCAAGTGTCCTTCAGAACACATCTTAGATCTCACACTTCATTTAGACTGGTTAGTTTTCTCCCACACCAGAAGCAGCAAAATGATATCTAGAGGAACCATTTACTCCTTTGGACCTTAAGTTAAGAACCTTCAGTTCTATGGCTCATTTGTACACAAATGGCCTTGAATTTATTTTTAGAGCATCTTGTTACTTTTTTTACTGGCTCAATTTCCTAATGGTACTAAGGAAAACTAAAAAGAGTAGTTTGCTCTGGTAATTCTGTAATGCATAAACCCTACAAATACTTCCTCATATGCAATTTACCCTACTATTCCCTATATTAAACCTAGGCAGTTTAAAAATTTTGATTTTTTTTTTCTTTTAAAACTACTGTCTCACCTTCAACAGTTTCACTGCACATATCAAATTACTGTCCACGGGATTAGAGAAGAGTGCATTCAGTAATTCCCGAAGGCCTTCTTGAAGAATTTCTGCCCGTGTAACCTGTCCCTTTGTTCCTTTAATCTGCAAAACATATAAAAAACCCCCAGCATTTAAAAGACTTAAGTTTTAGAAATTAATTTGGGCACATTTTCTCTCATGAATGCTGTATGATTTGGTTTGTGATCAGCATAGTTGACCTCTATAAACCAAATACTGTAACCATTTTAGAACACAGACTTCCCTGGAATCACAGAAGGGTTTGGGTTGGAAGGGACCTTAAACATCATCTAGGTCAACACCTACCTCAGTCTGCTGACATACATCTTCTGATGCACGTTATGTTGAGGTGCTCATGCACCAACACCCAAACCCTTCTCAGCAGAGCTGCTCTTGACTGATTCTGCACCCAGCCTGTATTTGTGCCTGGCCCAGATGAGTACCTTGCACTTGACCTTGTTTGCATGGTCCCACCTCCCAAGCCTGTCTTGGCCCTCTGGATGCCATCCCTTCCCCCCACCACACTGACCGCATCACACAGCTCAGTGTCAGTGGAAAACTTACTCTGAGTAATGTCCTTACAATTCTGGCACAACAATGCATGTCTAGAATTTTGTTTCTCTGCTAACAAATTGCCAAGAAAAGCTGCCTACCAAGTGCCTGCCTAAAGGCCCAAAAATACCAGAATCCCAGAACCTCATGCTCTTTTCCACACTGCATTACTTATTCTCTACACCAGTGTAGCATACTTCTAGAAGGAAGTCTTTATATAATTAAAAAATTACAGAAGATGGTTTAAAACCAAATGATATACTCCAAGGAATATGGTATACTTTACCAATGGACAACTTCCCCTGTTTCTAAGTCTTTGAAAATCCTCTTTTTATTTCCAGCAAGTGAAAAGTAGATTTCAAGGACCACTTATGGTCCAGAAATAGAAGTAAGAGAAGGATTTTCCTCATGTCAGCAGAACATTCCTATAGCATTTGTTTAAATCAAACCACTGAAATAAACAAGTCAAACATACATTTTAACTACACTACAGCAGGAAGTGAACTTGGTGAATGCACAGACATTAAAAAAGTGTACATATTTTTATACATATCACAGATACAGAAAACAAATCTAAATACAAGACTGCATAGTTCATACATGAGCCAATGACTCAACTATCAGAAAAAGCCTGCATTTTTAATTCCTCATTTTGAGGATTTACACATCTGCCTCAAGGGTTGTTAAAACCTCTTATTTGTACCTGAATACTGAATTATACGTGTTATTGATCATGACCTGCTTCTGCAAGGCATTTAATAACATTTAATATGTTGGTTAAGTATAACCATCTGGGAGTTTTGCCAGTAAAAGAAAATATCAAAAGCTTCACCGGAAAGATGTTTGTGGATGGTTCTTCCCACAAATTCTTACACTTTAATTTTTATACATTTCTCATCTAATGATTTTGTCCTTTTTTATTTATGTTTCTTGGACAAATGCATTATAAAGAAACTGTTTTAATGTCCTTTTACTTAACTGCTCTCTGCCTTCAGAAAACCACCTCAAATTATTGTCCATTTCCATGTTTACCTACACACAACAAAAAATTTATGAAGAACCATGTGACACCCAACTTTCATCTTACCTCTAGGTTAAGATAAAGTTCAGCTAAGAACAGGACAAAGGCATGAAATTGTTTTCGAGTAGTCTCATCCCCTTTGGTAGCTTCATCTCTGTATTCATACTCAGTTCGACACCTGTAAAAATTAAAACACAGTTATACCATCTGTAGCCATTCCAACATATGTAACATGCTACTCACTTAAAGGAATGCTGATAAATTATGAACTGCATGAAAACTGTTACATGCTGAATGCTGGGATGTATGATCTGTGGAGGCAATGAGAGGCCTTCAAAAAGAAACAGTGGCTTTGCATCCTTCTAGAGGAACACATACAATTATGTGATTATGTCTTTAAGCAATGGAGATAGCTGATGCAGCAAAATTATATTCAACAACTTACAACATGTAAGTTACACAATTTCTGCAATTGAATATGGCTCCAGGATGTGCAACAGTAACACAGGCAGCCAAAAAAAAAAATGAAGTAGACATGTTCTACTCTTCAGGGGACTTTCCACATTGCCATAGATGCCTTTACACTTATTTACTAAATTCCTTATCTTGCCATGCTAAGTGACAGTGATACATAATTCATGACAGCCATCTGAGTGGTGTTAAATGATACCCCAGAGGGAAGGGATGGCACACAAGAGGGACCCTGACAGGCTTGAGAGGTGGCCCTGTGCAACTGGGGTTGCACATGAAGTTCAAGGAGGTCATGAAGGTCAACAGGGCCAAGGGTAAGACTCTGTACATGGGTCAGGGCAATCCCAAGCATTAAGAATAGCTTAGGTAGGGAAGTGGTTGAGAACAGTCCTGTCAAGAAGGCCTTGGCGTGTTGGGTGATGAGAGGATCAGTGTGACAGTGCATGCTTGAAGCCCAGAAAGCAAATTGTATCCTGCATCCAGAGCCCGTGGGCAGCAGGGGAGGGAGGGGATTCTGCCCCTCTGCTCTGCTCTGGTGAGACCCAGCTGGAGCTCTGCATCCAGAGCTGGGGTCCCTGCACAGGTAGGACACAGACATACTGACTGAGACCAAAGAAGGCCACTGAGCTGACCACAGGGCCTGAGCAATTCTCCTATGGGCACAGGTTAAGAGAGCTGGGATTGCTCAACTAAGAGAAGAGAAGAGAAAGCATGGGTGACACCTTGTAGCACCTTCCTGTACCAAAAAGGGGCCCACAAGAGGACAGGAGAAGGACTTTTCACATGAGCATGTAGTGACAGGACAAAGGGTAATGGGTTCAAACTAACAGAGGACAGGTTTAGACTAGATATTAGGAAGAATTTTTTTACTGTGAGTGTGGTGAGGCACTGAGATAGTTTGCCCACAGAAGTTGTGGATGCCCCATCCCTGTGTTTCAAGCAGGCTGTATGGGGCTCTGAGCAACCTGGTCTAGCAGAGGGTTCCCTGCCCATGGCAGAGGGGTTTGGAACTAGGTGATTTTTAAGGTCCCTTCCAACCTAAATAATTCTATGATTTCCTAAGTAAATATAAATACAAAAAATAGGATTAACATACTATGGCAGTGAAGTAAGTTTTCTAGAATTTAGCAATTATACCAAATATACACAAGTTTACCTAACAGTACAAAAACAAAATTAAAAAATATTTTGGATAAAAGGAAACCCAGACAAATTTTGATGTATTCTGAATGATTATGTAATGGATTGAGGAAATAACAGAGAAACTGAAAAATCTCATGAGCTGCAATACAAAATTTTGGGTCAAAATTTTGTTGAGAAACAGAAGATGACCTCTCTGTGGCCACATTATTAGGTTGTTTATCTGCACACACCCTCCATGCTCCCAATTTCATCCATATTAGCAAGAAAACATAAGCAACTTTAAATTAATGGCTTCAGGGTGCTAACATTAATGTTATTCATTGGGTTAGCTTCAAAACCAAGAACCAGAAAATGCAACATTAACAGGCATTTCCCTTCATGTTCAAGTAACACACAGTTTAAAAAATCATAAGTAATAACTTTGAAAGAAAAAACCCAACTGAAAACAACCAACCAACAACAACAACAACCACCTAAGAGAAGGATGAGTATTTTAAGCTTTTGCATGCCCTGGTTTTAACTATTGCTTCACAGTGCTTGCACTACATCAAGGACTCTTCTGCTTCTCACCCCACCTCACCAGTGAAGAAGAAGGCTGGGGTGAAGATGAGGGGTGACACAACTGACCCCAAACTGACCACAGATATTCCATCCCATGTGGCTTCATGCTCAACATATAAACCAGGAACAAAGCTGCCTGGGGGCTGCTGCTCAGGAACCGTGGGCATCATGGGTGGTGAGCCCATCTCTTGTTTTATATATGCTAATTCTTTTATCACTGTTATTATATTCCCATCCTTTTCTGTTCTAATAAAATATCTTTATCTCAACCCATGAATTTTATTTTTTTCGCCCCCGGTTCTCTTGCCTATGTCATTGGGAGGGCTGGAGAAGTGAGTGAGGGGCTGCAAGCTGTTTAGCTACCTGGCAGGTTAAACCACAACATTACACTCATGGTAAAAGACCATTGGAATGCACTACAGTAAAAGTTTATCGCACTTTTGCTGGACTGAGTAAAAACTTTTCAAATAAGTGGCTGAAACCCTGAAGCTTAGAAAGCCAGATGTCTAAAAACAAAAGGCAAATTTCTAAAGAATTCTGAAGTGTCCAAGTACAGTATTACTTCAAATGTCATGCAGTAATACTTGAAAGATATATAACAATCAACTACAAAGTCTAATCATTATTAAGCTAAGGTCTCTAGAAAGCTTCAGTAACTGAAACAGAATAAATTTATCCTTCTGGATTTTATACAACTATTTTATAATACTAAGGCAGTTAGCGAATCAGCGTTAAAACCTTACAAACAGCAATGCCAGGCAAAAACCAGAAGCACTAAAGAAAAAACCAAAATTAAGTAAGTACTGGCAAGACTCAAAGGACAAAGACAGTACCTATATATGCATTTGGTATAGTTTTAAAGTAGATTAACTTTTGAATTTGCACTATTTTGGGGATCAGTCTAATATACTCAGTGCAAAAGATCCACAGAACTTCAAAATTAGTCTTATTTTTATATTTAAAAATACTGGAATATTTTAAAATGCATGTATGTGCTCATACATATATGTGTACATGTGCTCAATACTCAGCATGTTGCTGTGTTCAGGTAGTTCTCAACCTATACTATTTTAAATAAGTATCTCTTTGAGTGCAACAGGAAGAATCAACACACAAACCAGAAAGATGCAACTGAAGAGAATAACAGGCTTAAAGTGACTGATACTGACCTTTGAAGCAGCAACTGTCGGAAATTCCCACTTTGCGGATTAATGGTTAGATGGTGAGATAGATAGTTACACAACCGTGCTCCCATGTATGAAAAATTTGGAACAGATGTGGCCTTCCAAAATAAAAATGGAAAAATAAATTATTTATAAAACTAGTGATTAGGCTATCAGAAAAATATTTTTAAAGCTTTTTTGAAATCCATGCTTAATGTTGATCAGACAACTCAAGAGCAGAAAATTAATGATTAATAATTGCTATTTGCCATGTTCACTTCTGTGAACTTCAACAATTTGCTATATGCATTTCAGCAGAACTTAAAAGCTAATTATATTGTGATTCTGTGGCTCTAAAAAAACAACTACCATTATGCCATGTGTCTTCATGTAACTCTACTTCTGCACTGCAACCTACAACTAACAAATGTCCCAAAGACATCTTATACAGAAAAATCAACAGTGGATATTAAGATACATTTTCAATAACACATACTCTCTCATGGAACCATGAGTACATTCAAACAACATCATAAAAATTCTTTCTGTCTACAAGCTGCTTATTCCATTATCTCTTTTTGCCATGGTTAATACCCAAGGAAAGAGTGTAAGAATGTGGCAAGTAAAGAGCAATACTTTTTCCTATACATGCTCCAGCAGTCTGCAGAATAGCAAACTTTTGAATCAGAGAGTAAGACTACACCATTACAATTAACAGCTCTTGATGGATCCTTTTATTTCTAAAACAAATCCTGTTACTGCTGAACACTGCTATCTACACCTTTATTATCTAGAAAAAGGTGGTATGAATGATTCTGGGTAAAAAATCTTCTATTTTAATCTGATAATTCAAAATTTAAAGAGGTGGCAACTGTTCACTCATTTTCAATACTCATCTAATAACACCTGAATTTCAGATTATTTCTCAGATGCAGTTTCAGTTAAAAGAGGTTCTGCTGCAAATAACTTCACCAGCTCTGCCCAAAAGAGAATGAGGATGCTAAGAACTCAGTAAGCTTCTCCTTTGGCTTTATCATCTTTGAATACTTCTTTTACGTCTTGATCATCTCTCAGTGCTACAGATATGTTTGCATGTTTGAACTGTTCCAACATGTTTGAAAAAAAAAAAAAGTCCTGCTAATGCAATTATACCTAGCTACATCTTACAGGTAGAGAAAAATATGCACTTAATGTAATTCTACTATGTGCATAGAGTTGCTGGAAAAAAATTAAGTATCTTTGGAAGATACAGCAAAGTAATCAAGACAGCAAATGGAATTAACTTTCTAGTAACAGGCATGCTAACTACCTAAAAAGACTTTGGTACTTTGGTTCAACCAGTTGCTCTGACTAGAACAGGCACCCCTTTTTAATACTTTTTCTTAACAAAAAACCCCTGAACCCAACAAACCCCCAGCAAACAAAAACTTTATTAACCAAACACCTACACAAATTCTTCAAACCTCCTCTGTATTTTTTAAACATTATCTTCCTTATTAGCTGGTCTGTACTTGTGGTTGCACCAAACATTGAAATAAACTGAATTTTAGGTATTAAGATCTGGTGTAGCATACACAGACAGAAAAAAAAAACCCTATACCTTCCAAATAATCAATGATTACATTGCAAAATCATATTCTTGGAACAATTATTGGTAGTAAAGACACTTTATCTCCAATTCAAAAAAGTCACAATCTAATCATGAAGGCTAATCTACCAGCACATATCTTGAGAAACTGCAGGTGCTGTAATAGGAACGATCCACGAGACAACAGTCAAGGTTCTTAAACTATGAAGTCAGTGTCCAGCTTTTGTAAGACAAAAGAATTGGCACATCACTCTAGTCAGACATAAATAAGAACATAATGTAATTAATATTTATAAACAGGTTAAGACACCTTACACAGAGGTGAAGGGAAGACTCTACAGTACTTGGGTTTATTTCATTTCAGTAACTTTTCTTTACAAACCTACCATCTGTAAATCTGCTTAGTTGGGTCAAATTTGTATCACTGAAACAGATGCTTAAAAATTTCAGCAATTTTAATTGTTTTGTTAATAGCCAGGAGATAAATACTTAAGCCTCTACTCAAGACAGAATAATAAGCATAGTTGGCTTTGCTTAAACACTATGATAGCCTGTCACACAAGGTATCTAAAATTAGATGCTTTTGGATACTAGCACAGCTTTTTGGCATTAAGCTTTATTTTTCATGTAATTTCAGACTAAAACTGAGCTTCTCAGTTGAGAAAGTCACAGTAAACCCTAACACTGAGCTTGTTTTTAAAGGGGGCCACAGAGGAAGAGGCGAGATTAAAAACTTATGTTAAATGAGAATCAATGTATTTAAAATACAAAAAGTTTAAAATAGCATAACATCCTCTTATTTTCCTTCCAATAAAGTTACATGGAATATTTGAATCTCTTTCTAAACTTTCCTCCATCAGTTGAAATAATGAATGGGAAAATGATGCTGCCAAATGCAGCACAGGTGATCATCATGTCTGACTAAACTGGTCTCAATTAAATTTGCATTAATTCTGTATAATAATGAGAAACCTGAGACTCTACAGTTCTGTACAATGACCAACCAGTCATTCCACTTCCACACACACCAGATTAAAATATTCTGCAGGTATCTGCACTGGAGTAAGAGTCTGCATTCAAGGTAGAAATTGAAAACAACAAATCCGTGAAAGAGTGAGGTGCCCAACATAACAAAGAGCAAGCCAGAAGCATGGCTTCATTCTCTGCAGCAAGCCCAAAAGACAGTAACAGCAGCTCATTTGCTAAGCAACACATATTAAGCTGTTCTTTCCAATGGCTCCCCCAATTAGTGCAGAGTTCAGCTCAAGGTCTCTGTCCTCATTTCCATGGCCATGGTCCATAACCGGACCTAGATAGCCTTACAGGAGTTTTCCCTTTCTCCTATTATGCTGTTCTGAAATAGGTATATTTCAAATAAAGAAAAAAGTTTGGCAATAAAAAAGCATTTCCCAAAGGGTGGTGTGTACAGTAGTTATGAATTTAAGTTTTTAAATACCTAGGAGTTAAAGGTATCTTAGGACTATGAAGATTTTTTTTTTTGCACAAGAGAATAAAAGTGTACAACATTTTATAAGTTTCTTCAGTCTTTACTATATAAATACAGAAATGAAAATACAACTTCCTTTAATTAAGTACCATAATTTCAACTTCAGTATGCTATCCAGATACAAACACACAACAGAGGAAACAGCAAACTGGGAAAAATGCGTAAATTCAAGCATCCCAAATCTGAGCTACCATTTCAATTTACTGAGCAAAAAACTTCCCTATATATTTCAGTCTAAAAGGAAAGAATATCAAATAGTTTAAGTACTGCGTTGATACAATTATATAACAAATACTGGAATGCTTATCTTGGACACTGGGAGACAGAGGCAAAGTGTCCACCTTGTAAGACAGAATACATTACCTGCTGATAGATGAGTTCAACAAGTTCTTGTAAAGCTTCATCTGCAATAACCCAGCCATTCAGAGTCTCAGCAAACTGCTCTATTTCCGTTTCAAAACAACCTGGTTGCTCCGTGAGGTGATTTAGGAAGTCTTGTACATATTCTGCCAGGGTCAGATAGCCATCACATCTATCTTCAAAGGAAGAATCCTACAGAAGTGAAAGAATATACCAACTACTTAAAAACAACCTTGAATAATTTTTACACCTTCTGTCTCCAGAAATAAGCATAAAGCCCTTAGTTTTGAGACTCTGCACACTTCATAGAGATCTTTATTACACAGTTCTCTTCAACATTTTTACAAAGCATATACCTCAACACCTCCTAGACTGTAGACATCAGAAACCTCATGTAATCTAATCTCTTTAAGAATCAGGCAAAATATTTTTACAGACACCAGCATCTCCCAGTAAAATACATAAAAAGATAAGAGTAAAAAGAAATAAATTTCCCAAGTTGGCTGCAAGATTAACTAACAAACAAAGTAAGTTTATCTGTTAAAGGTAGAACTACCAAACTGAGGCTCAACACCCATTCCTGGTGTGGACACTGACTGTACTGTGGATTTACAAAATGTAGAAGGAAAAAGAATGGAAAATTTGAAACAAAGTATTTTGGGCTTAGATAGTGTGTATAGTACTCCAAATATATGCACAAGGGAGAGTAATTAGATAAATACAATAAATACATAGTATTGTTCCCATGTAAGAAGTTGAATCAGAAAAACTGATATTTTAAAGTCAGTGTATTTGCATCTCTTGGCAAATGATGAAAGATCACAAGGCATAAAATGAAACTATTCAAGTGGGATTGTACTAATTTACAGCTACTGAGGTTTAAAACCAGACAACACAAAAAACACACTTGCTTTCCAAAGACAGGAAGGGCTACCCAGTATCACTTAATTGATATTTATGCTTCCACTGATGGAACAGAAGAACACTGATTTTCTCCATTCAGAAATGAATCTATGTGAGAGTATCTAAAGTCAATACTATTCCAGATTATTATAATGCTGGTATATGAAGGGAATAGCAAAGAAAACAGCATACTTTGTGATGTCACTAGTAGTAACACAGTACAAATAAATCACTTTGTCATACTACACAAAAGCTTGTGTAGAGCACCTCATTGGTTTCACAAATGCAAAAAGGAGCCTGAAGAGGCACTTCTAAAAAAATGACTTACAATTATCAATTCAAGACATAAGAGTAACATAAAGAAAACCAGAACTCTCAACTGTTTCACCATTTAAAAATGTTTAAATGACATCTACAGTAAACCTGAGCTAAAATCATAAAGCACTTTTCTTTACTTAGTGTACATAAATATATCAACAAGGATATAACTATATTCTCTTCCTCTTCCTTCTACTCCCTTAATAGGGATTTTTCATTCCTTTGTCTTCAAAATGCCTGTCTCTCCTCTACTGAGAAGCAATATGGATCTGTGAAAATTTTCCAGCTGTGTATAAGCTATGAGAAAGACAGATACACATTGTTGAAAACCACATCTTGATATTAATTTTGTGACTTGAGAAGAATGTGTGGGTAAAAAAAGCAGGCTTTCCAAAATCATTCAGACACATCATAAGTTAGTGAAGTGAGGCACACACCAGCAGAACAGAAGTAAAACTAGAAAGATTTTCTACGAAATTTAATTAAGTAGAAGATATGCCATTTAGTAACACTAAAGACTAAATTATTGTTGTCTGCAAGAAATAGGAAAAAACGTTTGGGTTTATGGAAATAGAGGCAAATTATTACTACATAAAGCTTTTGACAACCTGAAGGTTGGAGGATGAGCACTTCAGAGGTCCTTCCTAACCTAAAGTTTTCTATAATTCTAATGGCTTGGAGTTCATAAACCCAAAACGTAAAAGCTAAAAGGTCTGTGTATGACTAATCTGCTTCACTTAGGGAAATCAGCATTTATAAGCCAATTTCAAACAGCCCGGTAGGAGTTCTGTACAATAAATTTACAAGTAGTTTGTTTCACAGAACTACTACATTACTGTGCAGCTACTGCAGCTTAATCACATACAGCTGAACTAGCATCTTTCTGAACAACCTGTCTGAACACTCTCCAGCCAAGCTCCAGAGCATGCAATTTCTATAGCTAGTAAAAGAAGCTGCTCATTCTGACAGCCATCAGAGTGTTACAAGATCCTCAGCAGAAAGGAAGATATCTTTCTCTCACACTCACTTGGCAAGAATCCAGTCTTGGAGATCATCCTTGTTTTGTAAGGGATCCCAGTAGCATTTGGTATACTGGTGTCTGTGCTGTATACTCTTATTTCCAGTTTGTAACTAAGACACTAAACACAGAGAACTAAGCTCTGTACCATATTCATCTATCTGTACTAAATACACAACTTCAAAAGAAGCCTAGGTTTCAGTAACTACATCAGGGAACTGAACAAATGGGAGAGAAGAATGAGTGATTTAGAAATTCAGAAATATACGACTTTATTAAAATTATTTATACTTGATACTTTAAAAACTAACTAAATTTAACCCAATAGCTTCTAGACATAAAGTACTTGCATTTCTCATTGTTAGATTTTAAAATTTAACATAAAGGTATAACCATGCAATGTATCAACCCAGGTAAAACAAAGCAAATGGCTCTTGATTACTTTTCAAGAGGAAGGGGTTAACAGAAGTCCATATGATTACATATCACGAAAAAATTATAATTTAAAGCCGCCAAAGTCAACTAGAATTTTTCTGTTAATTTCAATAATTACTCCATCAAGCCAGCACTCCAGTTTCTTTTTCTAACCTTTGACAGCTGTAGGATGGGATCCTGGATTATTCACAACAAAAGAGTAACTGATGAGAAGATTATAGATTTGCCTCTCTTTTATTATGTGTCAGTTCATGAGTTTACATACATAAGAGTAGAAGGCTAGATAGCTGTTCAAACTCACCTGATTTACATAAATATAAAACAAAAAGTCTATAGCCAAAATTCACGAGACAAATCTGCTCTTAAGACTCAGTTTCTGTACACGTACTGACTGCCATTTTCCTTTATCTAGTAAATTCACATTTCTACTTAGGAATTTAGTCACTAATAACTTATCATTGATTTGTTCTTTTCTTCAGACTTCCTAGAAACAAGCTTTTTTTCCCTTTAGTTATATGAAATCAACAAGTTTCCAACAAAATTATTGCAAACCCAAGTACAAAAAAACTGTTTCATGTACGAAACCTCCTATGCATGCTGCATGAGGTTAAGTGGCACTCTTATGTTTGGTCTTCTGATGGAAATTACTGAAGCTAAAAAAGAAAAAAAACAGGAGAGAAGGATTGTAGAACCCTAAACCAGCAAAATCTGTTCTAAAACTATGAAGTAAGAATGTCATTATGCCCATCTGATGGAGTGACAGCCATATTATTATCATACAGCCATTCCAAGGAACAAATCTGATGTTTCCTACTGGCAATCCAAACCCATCTAGTCACTAGTTCTGCTGCAGACATCTACCATTTCTCATGGGTTGACTCTGTATGCAAACAGAGAATTCCATGAAGGCCTTTCTTCAAAGTCCTGGTGAAGTTCTCCTGAAAATTCTAATAAACCTTGTAAGCTGTACTCCTTAAACCATCTTGACAGATAATTGATAGTTTTGAGCATGAAAAACTGGAAAGACTGGAAATTAACTGACCCAATATCAAATGTTACATGGGCAGACACAGTAATTATAATGGTGCACAATAAAACAAGAAATCAACACTATTTTGAAAATAATAAATTTTTTTTTGCTATTGAAAAACAACGGTGGATTTTAGGAGAGAAATACAATATCTCAGATTTTAAAATTTAGGGATCTTTATAAATGAAAGCTGAAAAGTAAATTTTACTTTTAATTTTAAGTAAAAAATGAAGTTTCTCAAAACTCTTTTTGTTTCAAATTTTAAAGCTCAAGGTCAAAAACAGTGTAACTGTAAAGCGTGCTAAATTTCTTATTTTTATTACAAGTGAGCCCAGTTTATAAAATTCCTTCAGTTACTAAACTAAAAAAACCCCCACACTTTGTAATAGTGAAGGATGAAAGAAAAATACCACTGTTTTATGTGTATCATATTCTGATTAAAGTCCCTGCAACATGTTTTGCTAACGTTTTCAGAGATATTTTTATTAATAGATGAGTCACATTCATAGCGTATTCCAACAACATAGCAACCAGGAACTCCCACATGCTTGTGTGTTTTTGCAAAACAGCTGAAAAGCAACATTGTTGGCATTGAAACTTTGCAATTTTAAGAGTGCACTATGTATGCTGTTTGAAAGGTTGTTTGGGTTTTTTCTTTCTCTTGAAACTGAAACACTTTATTTATAGAAAACATGTAACCAGTGCTGGGGCAAAGTGGTTATTTTTTCCCTTGGATTATCAATTCACCAAAGCACTTTCACATAGTCATTGTTGTATATCGGCTGTGGGCTTTATTATACAGGAGAGTAACTACATTCAGTAAACAGGCAAAGATGCTAACTCTATGGTAACATGCATTTTACTGGTGAAGAACAGATTTCAAATTACCAAGCAACCATATTTATCATTCAGAGGAAATATTTTTCTACCGGTTATTAAAAATCTATTTGATTCAGCATTCCTTTTTTAAATCACTTGATTGCATTTGTAGAAGTTCCCACCTGTTTAGATATAGTACCAGAGTTTGAGTGCTTGCACAACGAAAGGATATTCCAAGAATTCACAGAGATCTTCCCTGGAGCAGAATTACTGAAGCAGTAACATGGAAGACAATGGAGTAAAAAATAGAAGTACCAGCTTTTATTACATGATGCATCTACAAATTGATCTGAGTCTGGCTGGAAATACATTTCTTATTAGGTGTGTGGGTAGGTAACTGCTAGGAATGAGTCTAACACTTTTTTTGCCCTTGGTGATACAACACCACTGAAGGAATTAAAACGTATGATGTTTTAACTAGCTTAGGCAGTCATGACAAATAGTACCTGTGGCACAGGAAATTCAGGAAAGGCTAAGCCTGTGCTCAGAAAAGCTAAAGCTCAAGTTTTCTCCTATGCTTTCTTCAAAAACCAGTGAATTCTGCATAAAAGTGAAGTTATACTTCCATTTAAAATTCAGTATAGCTGTAACTTCAACAGAGATAGTCACCAAAAAACTCTCATGTTGGATGAGAGTAACCATGTAAGCAATCCTGGTGTAGTCAAAAAGGAATGTGGTTATCTGCAGCAAGCTTTGGCAAAATATCGATATTATAGAGGTTCTCATAAATAGAGATTCTCATGTACATCATAATATTCACCCATTGCCACTTAACATCCTGGCTGCAGCTCTGGAGGTTATCATCAAAATTTTTGCAATCACTTCAGAAAATACAGGATTCAAATTATCTGATATAAAAGATCTCAAGAAAATGTTATTAATTTGAATACAAGTAAATTGGCACATACTAAGGAATCAAGTTAAAACACTCACTGTGAAATTCTGATTGAAGTACTGGTTGTATCCAGGTGGATAAAATTCAGGTGCTTTAACAGACAAGTTTGACGTTGCTACAGGATCCACAGCTAACTGAGGGTCAGCCATTTCTGGTCCAGAATCAAGAACTGAAACTTTATCTTGTGATCCAGATGGAATTCCTGTCTTTTGCAGGTGTTCTGAAAAGTTTTTGTTAAAAACTTGTCTTAGAAATCACTAAATTATTATATATTCACACAGAATAAACACAGAATACATTTTTTTTTACTTGAAGTATGGTTTTACTATAAATATACTTCCTTTAAATACATAGACTTACTTTAAATACACAGGTTTTATTGTTTATTCTTAGGTACAGATATTCATTTAAGCACACTCCAGATGTTTTTCTGTATGATAGAAAGTAAACAGTGTTCATGTGCAAAAACAAGGAGAAGGAAAAAAACCTTCACCATGTAAACAAGTTTTCTAAGAGTTAATCTAAGTAACTAGTAAATCTGCTTATAGTATATTTGATTATCCTGTGATTTTTCATAGATTTTAGATACAAATACAAGATACATTTGGAGGGTCAATAAATGACAGGCATCACTGACTTTTGCCAACACTTATTTTCAACAAAATGCTCAAAGACACTTGGCTATTATTGTCCTTATATACCAGTTGCCAAAAAATTCAATTGAAGTGTTTTTAAAAACAGTATTTTCCACACCTCTTTTCACAGAGTAGCTCCTCAGTTTATTGAAAACAGAACCTGATACCTACCTGAAAAAGCTGAACAACAAACATTGCTTTGTGCTGCTGTTGGGTTGGATTTATTTTTTTGCAAATAGGCTAGAATTCTTCAGTAGGGGGAAGGAAAAGACCATCTGCAGTCAGATTAACAAATGGATAAAAGCACACTCAGATGTGGGGGCACAAATGGGGGGAAAGGACAGAGAGTATTGCAAGCAGCTGCAATACAACATCACACCTTTACCTGGTCCAGGTCCATAACCCAGTAATGCTGGTTTCAGCTGGGATAGAGGTAATTTTCTTATTGCTAACAGGTACAGCACTACGTTTTGGATTCAGTATGAGGCAAGTATCAATAGCACGCGTTTCCCATGCTCTGACGGTGAGCAGATGCATACGAAGCAGGGAGGCAGCAAAGACTGGACAGCTGACCCGAACTGGGCAAAGGGATAATCCATATCACAGAATGTGACGTTCAGTATATAAACTGGGGGGGACTTGGCCAGGAGTTCTCAGCTGGAGCTGGGGGACAGGCTGGGGATCGGTCAGCAGGTGGTGAGCGACTGCACCATGAGTCACATGATTCTCGAAGGTTTTCTTCCTCTTACCCCTCCCTAGTCACCCAGGTGTCCGCCGGCCCCCAGGGCTCACCGCGCCGCCCCGGCTTCGGCGCGGCGCACACACCGCGCACCCGGGAACAGGACCACGCTCCGAGGGCAGCTGCCCGTGCCCCCGCGGCGCCGCGGGGAGCCGCGCAGGGGCCCTACGAAAAGAAAGAGCGGGGAGCACAGNGTTTCACCCCCGCGCAGCGCCGCGATGGCCGCGCCCGCGCCGAGCCCACGGCAGCCTGGAAACGGCGTTTCCAAAGGCATCGTATTCCCTGCGACTGCATCTCCACGGTAACGAGCGGGGCGAGGTGACCCTGGCAGGGCCAAGGCTTCAGCTACAATGGGAGCCCTGCAGCCACAGGTGCATCACGCCACGCTCTGCATACACAGCTGTTTCCACCAGAAAGGGATGGAAAAGCTACAGGCGAAATTCTAAATTCTAAATTTAGCTCCAAAGTTAAGCCTCCAATGTGGCCATATTATTGTACGGTGAGGGCTACTTAATTAAAGTATGTTTGTTCAGAAAAACATGTTTTCATGTATCATTTACGCAAGATGTGATAACAAATGTTCTTCTGATTTAATGTTAAACAAAAACCTTCCATGCCAACAGGAACCAGCTGAAGAACATGGTCCATGTAGTGCATTTTTCCTAATATTTTCACATAAACTGTGAATGGTTCAATTCACATGTCCATTTACAATTTTATTCATCTATTCTTTTTCGATTTCAGTCCAAAGTCTTGCCCTACTGGTTTTGCAGACTCTGTATCACAATCAGCTTTCAAGATGAGGAAGGAAAATGTGATCTGGTGTGCCACAAATAACACCTCAGATGATCCTGCTGAGAGAGTTTATATTTTGTCTCCCTGAACAGCCTGGTGTGTGCTGCCCTTGCCACTTGTTCCTGCCACAGTCAAAATCAAAAGATTGTGTGTTGTTGGGTCAAACTCTGTTCACCACTCATGAAGGGGTGAAAAAAATAGGAATAATGTATGAAACATTAATTTAAAAAATATAAGAGTGCTGTCTAGTATTTAAAAAAAGTCTAGTTGGATTGTAAATTCGTGCCTTTAGAAGTCAAGTTCCTATTGGATTTATTATTACATTGTTACCATTTTCAATTATTAACAGGGGAGGGGCAAGGTATAAAGTATTTATTAGTTCCCCAAGGCAAGAATTGGACTGTTTTTTGGCGAGATAAAAAGGTGTCCAAACATTAAAGGTGTCACACGTTAAAATTAATGAGGTTAATGGGGACAGTGTTCCTAGGCAACCCTTCTGGAAATATAGAATGGTAAACTAATAAATCTATAGTCTGAAACTGGTTTGAGAGCCGATGCAGGATGTTTTGAATGAGTATTAAAAAAATTATAAAACTTCACTTGTACAAACCATCATCAAAACTAATTTCAGTATTATTACCAATTCTTTAACGATCACAAATTAGTTACTGAATTTCTACATTAAAAATATTCAGTGTTCTCGTGTTATTTCAGCTCCAGTTTTAATGCCTATATTATGGCCTCTGTCCACATCTGTAGGCTTTGCCTTACCAGATGGAGAATGAATAGCTTACATTAATGTGAGGATGAAAAATTAAATTCTCTTGCAGTGTATACTGGGATCACTTTTGGATTTGCCAATCTTTTAAGTTAGCAAATCTCATTTTTTAAGGTATACACCTAAGAGGAACTGAACACCTTTAGTTATTGAACAAGACAAGTTTTCACGTTTGGACATAAATGTGAATCCTTTTCACTTAGCAGACATTTTATATCATATTAATTTAATGACTGTTTGGCAACTACTTACCATTTAAAGTGGAATGTGATCCCAAATCCATATTTTCCTTACAGATGCACTACTTAAGTTTGCATGAACTCAATTGTGTTTGGATGGGAACTCAACTTCCTCTCCCTAGTGTAGACACCTAAAACAAAGTTAAGAAAAATAATCAGGTAGTTAATTCCAAAATGACAACCCCTAATACTACCAACAAACCCTTTAGACTGCTTAACATTATGCTTAGAATGTTTTGGCCTGAGTAGCTGTGAATTACACCAAGCCTGAGACCACTAAACTAGCCAGACCTGTCCTAAGCACCAAATGACCGGATGAAAACTTTCACCAAATACAACTGTGAACACTTCTAGGCAGCCACCAGAAGATAGCTTTGTCCTAAGTATCTTACCTAATAATCTAAAACTTAATTCAGGACCAAATCCACACACACCTTCAGTGTCTGGTGCTGAGAAGTCTGTAACCTGTAACACACTGTAACCTTGTCACTGTTAGGAACACAGGCATTTTTACATGCTCTATTTTTTTAGTACTGATAACATACTTCTAATGAGAAAAAAGGAGAGGGCTGGTTCTAGCTTTTGAAGTCTAATTTATTTGTAATAGCTGGAATTATTCCTATTGCTACCATGCTGATGAGGCATCTTGTAGGAGTCAATGGTTACCGAGCCCAAAATGTAAAGCACAGGTATAATATGTAGCTCTAAAGCTCTACAGATTTCACACAAGCTTGTATAAAAGCACAGTAATGAACAATTAGTAGTACAGTATCCTATTAATTATTCTCAGGGTAACTCTCATGTTTTCAGTGCTTTACTTGCTAAGTCACCATTTACAAATCTGGAAGCTGTGTGACACCTCCAGCAACATGTAGTTTGCATGAGAAGCTACACAGACTTAAGTAAATTAAAAAAAAAAAAAAAACCAACAAAAAAACCCCCACAAAACAAAACCAAAAAACAACAACAACAAAAAAACCCCACAAAAAACCCACAAAAAACCCAAACCAAAACAAAAAAAACCCACCACCCAAAATACACCTAACCCACAGATCGTGTAAAGTAATACAACATATGCAGGATCGTGTGAAGACAATATAGGGACGCAGTGGGCAGTGTGGCTGTCCTCTGGAACTGCCTCTTCAATCCCATGTGCTCTTAATGCAGCCATGTATTATTTCTACAGCTATAAAATCACAGAAGCACAGAATCGATTAAGATGGAAAAGACCGCTGAGATCATCGAGTCCAGCCAGCCTACGACCGAGCATCACCACGACAACCAGACCGTGGCACTGAGTGCCGCGTCCAGCCTTTCCTTAAACACCCCCAGCGACGGCGACTCCACCACCTCCCTGGGCAGCCCATCGCAACATCTAATCACCCTTCCTACGAATAAATTCCTCCTACCGTCCAAAGTTGAGACAGCTCCCCATTTTCTCTTCCCGTACTGCACCTACCACTCCGACACCTCGCTGCTTCATCACGCATTGTAAGAAATAACAATAATGAAGAGGACATCACCTACGTGCCTGCGGCGTTAACCGCGTCCAACACGCTCGTTTCAGCACGTCTCCCTCGCCTCCCCACGGCGGTCAGCCTCGGGCGTTCGGCGCGCTTGTGCCGCTCTGCCGCTGCCGGCGCCGCGGGCTCGCCCAGGNGGGCCTGTGCGGGGCTCCTTGTGGGGCGTGTGCGCAGTTGTGCGCGGGTCTGTGCGGGCTCGGTGCGGGACTCCGTGGGGAGCGTGTGCGCCGCGTCGTGTGGGGCTGCCCCGGCACCGCCCCGTTCTCCCGGTGCGTGCGGGGCCAGCTGCTGATGGAGAGGAGGCAGCGGTGTCCCGCTGTCGGGGGGAAGGGGGAAGGAGCGTGGCAGGACGGACGCGCGGGAGGACGCAGGTGGCCCGGGAAGGGACCCGCGGGAGCGGGGAGCGGGGAGGTGTCGGCTGTGGGGATGTGCCCCGAGCGGGAACAGTGCACGGCGGGGATCGAGCCGCCCGCCCAAGGTCATTCGGTGGCCGCGGGCTATAAATAGCGACGGGAGAGAGAAGGGGCCGCTGCCGCGGGGGCCCGGTGGGATTCCGGGCGAAGAGCACATTCCCGGCATCTCTGCCCGCTGCCCGGCTTGTCTCGCCCCGAGTGCATGCTCTGCTGAGCTCCCGGGCGCCTGCAAGCTGTGTCCCACCCAGGGTGACTCCTGAGGGAGCTGTGGCAGGGATTGGAGTCGTTTGTTTGGTGCCTTAGGGCGCCGCGGTTTTTTTCCGTAGCACAAGTTCCTTTTTTAAAGCAGCGGTAAAGAGAAAGTGGTCTTGAGTCGCAGAAATGCGATCTCCACGTCGGCTGGTCACGCCATTTGCTTTGGTTAAGACTGTCTTATTTAATTAGGAAAAAACTGATTTTGTTTTCTAGCCAGAAAGATAAAGATGGTGAGGAATGATTGTCTCGAGGCTACTGGAAGTCGACTGGTCCTAAACCTGCTGCGTTTACATGCCTTCTGTCCAGTGTCATTAATAACTCTTGATTTGTTTTCACATTTGCTGTAGGGATTCCATACGTGGCAAGGAATTTATTGTGAGGTCTGGGTGCAATGGCGAGCCTTCTGCGTGTTGCTGTCAGTGGGTGCTCAGCTCCTGTTTTTGGCAATGTGTTCCCACCGAAGGCGGGTTCCACAAAGATGACGTGCTTGCGAATGTTTAGAACCCACCAGGTGCTTGGGTCTCAGGCGGCTCCAAAGCCAGGTAAATTGATTAAAGTACTGTAAATAATATATATAAAAAAAAGAATATAAATCGTTTCTTTTTTTTTCTTTCTTTCAGATCTGCATTAGTACAGAAAAGACTTAAAATAGAAAGAACACTCTTAAATCACGTCAGCAGCATACTTGAGTCAGTTGCAGCATGATTTTAGATTGGCTTTATAGGGCTTATGCAGAAGGTGTTTGTGTTTATTATGAATATTTTGGATCCACATAGTTTTTGTAGTTACAGAGTCTGAACTCCTGCTAATACTTCCTTGCTTGAAGGAAGTATTTAAATGAATGCTTTTCTTAGTTAAAAGCCTGAGTTCCCCATGAATTTTGGTAGTGCAGCTCTTCGTGTGCATGTGAGACACAATACAGACCTCACTTAGACAGCATCTGCAATATGAGTATATGTAGGCATTATTATCTCATCTAATAAAAATCCCTTACCTTTGTTTAGAATACACATTGTATTATTTTGAAAAACTATTGATCTGTGTCTTCATGTCTAGGATTTGTTCGTGTATTTGCACAAACTGCATTTCAGCAGATAATGGACAATTTCAGGTATTTTCAGGGAAAGAAAACTGGGAGAGGGGACACCCTTATTTCCAGTTTCTAATATGAGCCTGGTATATGAAGATCAGAACTGATAATTTTTTTTCTTTATTCTATGCTGTACATAACCTGACAGTTGGAAAACTGAAGAATACCTAATGCAGGTTGGATGCTATTTTTGCCCACTATTACTGCATGGGTTGTGTCTCCCTTGGAATTTAGAGACTCTGCTTCTGTGCAGATGTAAAATCTTAGTCTGCAAAAGATTAATGTGGAGAGTTGGAGTGATTGCACTCATGATGTCTGGTTCTTCCAAGTGTAGACAGTAGGTAACTGCATTAGATACTTGAGAGTATTAGCAAAGTAGTGTTGTTGGAAACAGAAGTGTCTGGTTGTGAAAACATGGGACACAAAAGTAGCATGTAGTAACTCTGAGAAGCCCGTGGTGCATAGAATTTGTTGCAGTACTAACAATGAATGGTGGATTTTGTGGTCCTTTCACCTTGGCTACTGAAGATTTTGGAACTTCCGAAGAAATGTCGTGAGAGGAAGTTTCTTTACTCTGAGGGCTCCTGATAAATCTGTATTGCTGTTGCATGGTGAAACCAGAATTTCTTTGATAGATTTGAGAGGCTCCCAACTTTTTTTTCCCTCGTTGAATACCTGAATGAAAGAGACATCTGTCAGTCTTCATATGGCAGATTGTCCCTTGGTTGGGAGCATAAACTGGAACACAGGAAACAAGGTTCAAAGTTCTTTCTGAAATATCCCAGGTAAGTACCCTTGTTTGAGTTTGGAATCAATTTTGTGTTTGACTTTGACCACAAAGTTCATCATGAAACTGAAGAATGTCTTCTATTTTACTGACATGGGTATGCTACTCTATGTATGTGAATATTCTTGTTTTCAAGAATAACTTCTGAAAAATTTTCCTGCAAGAATGGAGAATTCTGATTAGTGTTGTGTTGAAACATTTAGTGTTGCTCCTTCAAATCTGTTGTGTGGAATCCCTTATTTAAGGACTAGTAGTTTTCTTGAAATGCAGTTATTTAGTATGGAGAATTACAAGTTTGGTAGTCTTTAGGTTGATAATTAAGCTGTCCTTGTAGTATGCTTTGGTAACATGTGATTTGTCATTCAGTAGAGGACAAATCAAGGGTGAAACGGCGATTTAATGACAAATTAGAAGCAGGGCTGTTACTTCTGTTTATTTTCTAAATGGTCTTGAATCAAAATGTAACAGATAGAAAATAACTGAGTTTTATTCTCTCAGAAATTAGCTTTAATTATAGTAACACTTGGTAAAATCACAGTACACTAAGAGTAAGTTTTCTGAAAAGACTAGCGTCACGATGATTCTTCTTAAGGCTGTATGTCTGGGTTTGGAATTGCTTTTCTTGTCTCAGATTGGCTTTCATTCCATCCAGGCTATGTTATGTACAAGTTCAGTAGCTGCCTGAGGAGAAGAAATACAGAGGTACATGGTCAGCTGAAAAGTGGACTTGGAGCATGAATAATTTTCTTACTGCCAGCTATTATGCTGCTGCTTGCTTATTGGAAACAGGAATTTTCATACAGATGTGAACAAGTAATCCCATAATCTGTGCCATATAGTCACTAGGACCAGCTGCTTCAGAAACAAATACAAAGCTTTCTGAAGCCCTGGGAAAGGTGCATATGGAGTGACTGAATTTGAGCTTCCCAGTATGCCTCCAGATTAGTTGGTCCTACAACTCTGTGACTTTTACCCATCTCTATTTTGGGATTTTAAATATCCTTTTAATTTTGATGCTTATTTCTTAAAATTTCCAGGTTTTCTCTAAACCTGTAACAGTTCATTTTCAATTAATTCTCTAGGTAAGCTTTACTTTATTTATAAGCAAGAAATATTCTCCTTTAATTTTCTTTTTTAAAAAATTCCTTATTTATGTAACAGGTGAGATCGAGTGTTCGTTTAATCTTCTGTACCATTTTTTTTCTTTTTGCCAACATCATATTGCTGTTCTTCAGAATATATCCCCATCTTCAGAACAGGTGAGATAGTTTGTTTAAAGGTTATTAGAGTAACAAGAAAATAGGCATCCTGTTTCCAATCCCAGAGCACATGGCATGTAAACAAAACCTCTCCTTTACCTTTTCCCTAAGTCACTCTCTATTGGTTGATACTATTTTGTTGCTGACTACTTCCCAAAGTTAGGTTAAGGATATCAAAACCCTGTATTTTCTGCTATAGTTTTGACTTAGAATCTTCTCTAAGATTCTTATAAATAAAAGTTACATGGAGAAAGTCAGTGTTATAGTTTGTTTACTTGAAGTTTGGATATGCCTTCATTACACAGTTAGGATTATGGTAAGGGAATGAGAAAGTGGCTTCTGACTGTTTTTTCAAAGTTCTAAGTTATGTATATGCTACAGCATTTCACATTTCCATTCTAAGACCTGTGAAATTTAAGGATTTTACTTCTGATAGTTACAGAATCTAAGTACTGTGTACCTTCTACTCAATAAATTAAAAAACTTCATGACTCAAAAAGGTGCTCCGGGTATATGTGTATCAGTCAGTATTTGGAAGATGTCCATGATGTTGTAAAGCAGTTACTAATTAGTCACTAAAACATACTCAAGGCAGTTCTTAAAGAGATTATCTGACATGAAGGATTAGAGAGACAACTTGTAGGCTTCACACTCTCACGTAACTTTAAACTCCTGGCAAGAATAGCAGATGAGCTTCCTCAAAATAAAACCTAAATCAAGGTCCTAAATTTATAATCTTAGGTTTCAACCTTTCAAAACTATTGACTTTGATGAAATCGCTGAATTCAACAAACCAAATCTGTGTTAATTACAAAGCTTCCTCCAGCCAGAGTATTGATCCTATCCTGTTGTGTGTGCCAGCACAGACAGGCAGCTGGGACAGCCACAAACTCCTGTATAGAATTCAAAGGATAAATTTATTTCCATTACTTCGCTAACGAGGTATTGCTGAAGCAGCACATGGGCAGAGGAAAACAAGTGGAGACACAGGCACCAGTAAATCATCACAGACCTGCTGTTCACATGGGCTTATCAAGGGTTATTTCCAGCTGAAAGGGAGCTTTGCAATCCTCCTTGCCAGTGTTCTGCTTTTAACCCTTTCTTCCCAAGATTTGTACTGCAGTTATAAGATAGATCTTTGTTTTTGAACTGTAGATATATGCTCCATTTTGGTGCTGAATCATATGAAATCTCAGGGCAGCCCACTTGAAAAATGTCCTACACCTACTCTAGTTAAAAGCTGGCAAACTGACAGTTTGCTTATGTATTCATTTGCTTTTGTATATATGGGTTACTGAAGTTCTGGTAGTGGGACAGAGAAGAAAAGTAGGTGAGGCAAATGAGACTTGTTGAATATTTATCTTGGATTTGATCTCCCAAAGCTCTGGAGAAGAGCATGTTCGTCAATGCTGGTCTGTGATCATTCTGTTTACTAAATAAGGTGCAAGGACTTTCCATCTGAAAAAGTTGTACTAATTTTTATTGCATGCAAAATGCACCAATAAAGAAGGAAAGGAATGAGGAAACATCTGGCATGCAGTGAGTGTATATTTCTGTCCTGTTACTCCTAGCCATTTACTCTTTTATTCTGGTAATCCACACAAAGAGGCAAATGAGCAAAAGGAAATTAGAAGGATCTATTGCCATTTGAGCCTTAGGAGCTACAAGAAGATTTGCTTGAGTAAAAGAAAAGCTTTAGTCAAATGTCTTTGTGCCTTTACATTTACAGCTATCTATTTCCTTTGTCCTATAATTTATTCCTTTTCCTGTTTGCTCCTCTTTCCCCTCCCTTTTTCCTCCCCTCCTTTCCCCTTGTTTTTCCCTTCCCCTATTCCCCCCATGTTTTCCTTCTCCTTTCCTCCCCTTTGGCATTCTTGTGCTACAAAAACTTCCAAAAGGAGAAAGGGAAGGTAGGACTCTAGTTCTTTTCTCAGTTTCTTTTCTCAGCTTTTTGAAAAGCTTTTTGTATCCTATCCTACTCTAGAGCTACTTCGTTTCTGAAATTCTGATTGGTCTCTGTTATCCTAACAAATTTCAATCTTCTAGGTTTCATTCCTGCTTCTAAAAGACAAGAGAGCTCATTTCCACCGAGTTGATTTAGTGAAAATCAGAAGCAGGACATTATTTTGTAGTAATTAGAAGAGATGGGGACAAAAGTATCTTCTGATGACAAGGGTAATTTGAGTGACAGCAACAGTTACCACAGCTGATAACAAGTGGTTAGTGTTGCTGTGGTAGGTATGGCCTGAGCTGCACGGTGATGTTTAGATTTGGTGTATGTTGGTGGAACAAATCGTTGCAAAGCTGTTACCTTTGTGGATCTGTTGTTTTAGATGTGTACTTTTGCTCCTGTTGTGACTTTATGTTCTATGAATGTACGTTGTTCTGAATTTAAGTGTTGTATTGTGATGATAACATTTTAAATGTTCTCCAACATATAAAGCATCAAAACACTTCTATATTCAAAGTATTTGTTACTATTTTATTGGTCAATTTTCAAAGACAAAGCTAAATTAAAAAAAAAAGTAATTAGAATCATTAAGGTTGGAGAAGACCTCTAAGATCAAGTCCAATCTTTGACACCACCTTGTCAACTAAACCATAGCAGTAAATGCCACATCTGGTCATTTCTTGAGCACTTCCAGGGATGGTGACTTGGCCTTTAGCAACCCATTCCAGTTCTTAACCATCCTTTCAGTGAAGAAGTTCTTGTGGTTCTTCTGAACCTCCTGTGGCTCAGTAAAACCTCCCCTGGTGCAGCAAATAGAAGTAATGAACTTCTTTGTCTGGTGAACTTTAATTTTGTCTTCTTAGATGTGTTAATTTTTTTTAAGTGAGTTAGTAGGCTGAGAAGTATTAGTAGGCATTTAAGTACCAGTTCTTAACAATTCTGTACTGTTTTTTTCAGAACATAACAAGTTGACAATATCTTGAAAGTTTCTAACTGAGAACATTTTCAGATTGTCAACTTTTAGCACATTGTAGTCCAGGCCCAATTTCATAGGTAATTAATTTTGATATTTGAAGTCTAAATCTTGTTCCTCAAAGCTCTTATATTCTACTATGTTTATAACTCTTTTTCACATGTTTCTATCTCAAAGTCAAAATGAGTCCTTCCTAAAATTTGCATTTTTGCCTGGTACAGTTTTTTGTATCACAATACATAGTATTATTGGACAATTCAAAAAGAGATTTTTAATTTTAAACAAGTGTGTCATCCACTTCCTCCCCTTTTTAAGTTTTAGGGTTTCTTTGGTGGGTTTTGTTGTTGCTGCTGTTGCTTGGTCCATTAATATGAGTGACTGCTTAGACTGCTCAAATTATATTTCATTAATATTCATATAGTGTAAATGTCTTGCATAATAATGTCACAATCCAGGTCTAAATTCTGGATAGATGTCGGTGAAAGCTGATGCAGGATTTAGCCTGTGTGTGGGACTGCATGCTGTCAGTGTAATTGAATCTATGTATTAGTTTTATGTAAGATTATTCTGCTTGAGCCTGTGTATTCATAAATAATGTATTTAAACACTTGTTTGGATCAGAGAAGTTTACCTCCCAGATATGAGACTGAAAGCCCTCAAATTGTACTTGAATGAAGCTAGATGTCTGTAATTTGAAAACTTTACCTAAAACAATTTTTGGCTTCAACAGTTTCCTGGTACTACTTAGTGGAGCTTTGAACAAGTTAAGACAAGGAAATAACTTTGAAGAGAAATACTTTTGAAGAAAATAATACTGGATATTCCATTATTCTTCAACTACTTCTGAACTCACATTTTCCATTTCTGTGGCAACTTTTAGAGTAGCTTATTCATGTAGCTATGCCTTTCAGACCTTTTTGTGGTGCATATGTTGCATTCAATAATAGCGATTTTGTATAATTTTATATACATTACAAACTGTAATGTATATTACAACTGTAATTTGATATACGTTACAAACATATTCAGTTAAAATACAGTTCCATTATTCAAGCTCATTTATTTATTGTGCACAATAATCTGGAAGTGACTAGAAAGTGATTTAAATCCTGGCCTGAGGCGCAGAATGTGTTATCTCCAGTACACCAGTTATTGTGGCAATCAGAATGCCAGTTATGCAATCAGAACTGTGTGAACGCCAATGCGTATGAACTGCACCAAACACTTGTTACTGCTTGTGTGGCTGATTGTGCTCACTGCTGACTGCTGAGAGAACAAGGATCTCTAGGAAGATGGTGTAATTTAAGGAAGTGTAAACAACGTTCCTAGAAAATAGTGTTCTGCTTCCTCTTCCCTTAGGAGGGAGAATTGCTAACTGTGACATGTGTCTGCATGTGTCTGTGCAACATCGAAGAGTGTCCCTTATATCAATTAATTAGTGTTTAGTACAACTAATGCTGTCTTATCTGCCACTCTTACAGGAATTCCATATAAACAGCTGACTGTAGGTGTCCCCAAAGAGATATTTGAGAATGAGAAGAGAGTGGCTCTGTCACCGGCTGGAGTTCAAGCCTTGATTAAGCAAGGCTTCAATGTTGTGGTGGAATCTGGTGCTGGAGAAGCTTCCAAATTTTCTGATGACCATTACAGAGAAGCTGGAGCAAAGATCCAGGGGACCAAGGAAGTCTTGGCTTCTGATTTGATTGTGAAAGTAATTACTTTATTAGTATATTTCCTATTACATTGTTTTTGGAGAAATGTATAGGTAATTTTGTTCTGATAATCTGTGGAAAGTTCAGTAAATAAGGTCCCTTAAATTAGTATTTTCCCAGTTGGAATTCAAGTTTTGTATTTTTTTTAATACTCAAGTGTGCACCTACACTAAAAAGTAGTAAATGACAGTGTTGAAAAAAATGTGGATAATTTAAACAAGTTCTTAACTATTTAAGAGTTGCTGTGTTTTATAGAGCGAGGTAGACTAGTTCTGGAATCTAATCAGATGAGATCCATGCTCTAAGAAATCTTTTATCCAAAACTGGTAACATATAACTCTAGCTACTCTTTAAGTAGAGTGGTCTGGGATTTTGAAAATATGATTCTGTAACTTTTCTGCATTCCACAGCAAAAGTGTGTTTAAAAATTTGAGAAAAACAGCTGAAAGCAATCTTAGTTGAGAGGTCTTAGGTTGTGCAGACCTGAAATAAAAAAAAAAAGACCTTTACCTTATTGAGGCTTCCTTCAGTTGCTCAGTTTAAAATTATCCCATCTCAGCATTGAACATACAATTTCTGTGACCTGCTTTGTGAACAATCCTTTTAAGTGGTTTCTCTTTGGAGAAAAGTGAAAAACTCAGAAGTGAATATAGATGAAGGTCAATGTCTGCTGGACATCTGGCATGAAATGCCCTGTATGTAGTCATGCACTGCAACCTAATTAGTGGTTCTAGTCTATAGAGCTTAATTGTCATATCTGTTGAGTAAACATTTTGCCTAAAATGGTGGGTTTGAGGGTAGCTGTCTGTTACAAGAGCAAGTGACTGCTAGTTAGAAGTCATCAGGTCTTTCTGAAGGTGTATGCTGACTATTTTTGCCCTGTCACCAGTTCACCTAGAGCCAATTCCATGATGTGGACTGCAGCTGAGAAGTGCAGTTACTCAGTTCAGATGTGTAAATAGCTTTTGATATACTTTCTTCCTTCTGTAGTTTTTGGATGGGAATGGACAGATTGCAGCCTGGAGAAAGGAAGTGGAATGTGTTCTGATTTCTGTCCTCTGATTAATTTGGAAACTTCTGTCTTTTTTCAGGTGAGAGCTCCTATATATAATTCGTCTCTAGGTGTACATGAAGCAGATCTTTTCAAGACAGCAGCGACCCTGATCAGTTTTATCTACCCAGCACAAAATCCAGACCTCCTGAAAAAACTTGCAGAAAAAAAAGCTACTGTCTTGGCTATGGATCAGGTTCCACGGGTCACCATTGCTCAGGGATATGATGCACTAAGCTCCATGGCCAACATTGCTGGGTATGATTTTTTTTTTTTTGGCATCACTAGCTATAGCTGGTTTAAAATCATGTGCTTTGATATTAGTTATATCTAAAATGATTCTGCATCTCTGTTTTCATGCAGAACTGTTTCAAGCAGGGCGGTGTTCAAATTTCTTATGGTTAGCATTGCAGCAGATCAGAGCAATGCTTTTAAAATAAACAAAACTGAACACAATTCTTCTGATGCCTTGACTGTTTAGTCTAGTACCTTTTTGCTTTCAACTAGGTTATCTTGGACACAGACTGTCTGTCATGGGGATCTGGTGTTGTTAGGAGATAACTAACCCACAATGTTAGGAGATAACTAACCCATGAACAACACTCAATGTGAATGCAGTTGCTATGGCAGTCACAAACAAAAGATCAAATATTGTCAGGCCATATCCTACATGCTTTGCAAGTAGAATTTTAGGTATTGCAGTGAATTCAAATGTTGCTGTACAACATCTTTTTTACTGGCTTATTTTATTGTTTTTAAGTTATTATTTTTTTGACTTTTTACTTCGATGATGTCTGAGGCATAATAAACAGTTGTGAAGGCTGCCAGATTTTGTGCACACAGCGTACATCCATCCACATTAGCTTATTCCTCATGTTTTCATTTGTTAATTTTATTAAAATACAGAAATTTGTAATGTATTTGAAAGTATAGAACATGCAAGGTGTATTCCAAATTTGAGCTAATTTTATGGTATATAGACCTCTCTGCTAGAAATAGGAAAAGGAGTGGAATGGGACTGTTGAACCACAACGCCGTGAGTAAAAATGCAAGCAAATGTGCCCAGTTGTTAAGGAAAGACAAAATTACTCATTAATCTTTATTTTCAGCTAGCTCTTCTGGTGTTAACTTGACATCCAGCTATCCGTTCTTGGATGGGGCAAATGAAGTAGCAAGGTTAAGCTATTTGTCCTAAGCCATATAGCTCTGAGAAGTTTGGGTCAGAGTAGCTTTCTTGAATGTGCTCTTGCTGGCTTAAGTGAGCCAACTGTAGAGTTTCTCTGGGTTTTGTGATTACTTTTTCATGCTTCTTTCCATAGCCTCAGGTTACACACTTGGAAGGTAGTTTTAAGGACTGCAGAGTTAACTTTTGGCAAGTTAGACATTTATTTTTCAGGTAAACTTTTATTTGTGAGAGTGAATAGTTGTGGACATCCAGTATACTGCAGTCCAAAAATTATGTCTGAAAATTCATTCCATGATTTAAAAAAAAACAACATGCAAGAAATATGAACAAAGATACTAAGCTTGTGTTCAATGGTAAAATACTACCCTAGACATGATCTGGTCAAATGTTCATCTTTTAGATTGAGGTAATGAATGGGATTTTACTGAATCTGAGAAGACACTGATATGTATTCATCTTTGATTGACAGTTACAAGGCTGTGGTCCTGGCAGCAAATCACTTTGGTCGATTTTTCACGGGTCAAATCACAGCTGCTGGTAAAGTTCCTCCAGCAAAGGTATATGCAATTAAACACATACTGTGGCAAAAGAATATGTGAATTTCTGAGCAGAGGTAACTGTTGCTAAAACTATGTTAGAAATTTCCTTTTCCTGCCTTTGGTCTGTTTCTAGATGCTTTAGAAATCACTGTAATTATTCTCATACCACTTTTTGTTCACACAGGTTCTGGTTTTGTTTTGGGAATAATAGCATAAGTTGAGTTTTATGTAAGTTTGCTTAGTTTTAAACATTAGATTAGCTATATGGGGTTGGGTTTTTGTTTTCTTCAAAATAGGAGAAGGTAGGGAAGCAGTTAAGAAAATTCAGATATATTGGTAGTTCTGGTGCAATAGAAAGGCTTACTTTATTGGAATTACAGGTGGATTGGGTTTAAAAGAAATGAAAATAGAATTAGGGAAGGAAAAAAGGAAGATAAATCAAGGAGAAAACCTGTGTTTACTTAGATGAACCATTAGCTACAGAAGAGCTGCCTCTTAGATACATGTAATTAGGATTTACAGCTTTTAAACTGTTGGATGTATAGGGCAATTCTGCCAAAGTAAATTTGGTTTTAACCTAATTTGTCTTGTTTAAATGGCTGGTTCATGAGATTTAATCATTCTAGGTCTTGATCATTGGAGGAGGGGTTGCTGGCCTGGCTTCTGCAGGAGCAGCAAAATCGATGGGTGCAGTGGTTCGTGGATTTGATACAAGGTAAGGGTGTGAAAACTGTAATATCAATCTGAAATTATTTTAATATTGTTTATGGCTATACTAAAGTGAAATAATTTGTACTGCACTGAGTCATAATTAACTTCCTACCATTTTTATGCCATCATCAATTCATTTTTTATTAATTTTAAAATATATCTAAAACTTTTCCATTTTCATTTTAATTCCCTTCTTAAGCACTCTAGATGCTTTTATTTTGAGATGCAAGAACATTTCTGTTTAATTCTCTGCATGTTGTGACAGTTCACCTAACATTGAAATTTAGTCTCATTATTTAATGTGCTGTCATATGATGCAAAATAAATAACAGAATACTAACAAGCCACAAGTCCAAACACCTCCATCCCCTGGTAATTTTCCCTGTGAAAATAAGACTTGCTAGTACTTCCCATCTCACAGTGAAAAGACAAGGTCACAGGTTCTGTGCTCATCTCCCATTTTAGGCACCTTAGTTTGTTTGGGCTGTAGATTCGCTAAGTCATTACAACAGAAATGCATGAGGAAAGCTAATTTTACCTAAATTTATCAATGCAATTATTTTTTGCACTGAATACAGAAAGCTAAGGACTTTCATTATGGTCTCCGTAATACTAAAATAAGTTTTACAAGTGTAAAGATTGCAACTAAAACCACTGGTAAAGTCATGGTGTATTTTCAAAGTAGTGGTTTTTTCCTCTCAGCTACAATTTTCTTTTTCTAGAGCTGCAGCCTTGGAACAGTTCAAGTCTCTTGGTGCTGAGCCTTTGGAAGTAGACTTAAAGGAATCTGGAGAGGGACAAGGTGGTTATGCTAAAGAAATGTCCAAAGAATTTATTGAAGCTGAAATGAAGCTCTTTGCCAAACAGTGCCAAGATGTTGACATTATCATCACAACAGCACTTATTCCGGGTGAGTTTTATGTGGAAAATGCTAGTTGTGATTTCTAGGCAAGTTGTCATATGTTGCATTGTGCAACTGCTTGTCCCTGAGAGCAACCAGCGCCTCAAGGGGCCTGGAGCACTCTGCTAATAAAGAGCTGGTGATGAAGGTGAGGAGACAGGGTCCTGTTTGGAAATCCGAGGTGTTGTTGGTGTTGGTTTGTTGTTGGTGCTTGCATCGTGGGTACAGCCTCGTATGTGCTCCAGGGATGAGAGCTAAAAAGGGTCTGAGAGCACAGGGTTATAAATGGGACCACTAGGGCAGGTCTTGAGGTCAGGGTCCAGTAAGAATAGGAAAAAGTGGTGCAAAGGGGTAAATATAAACTAAGGGGACTAATGGATTTACATGAGTGTAACACTGTGGCAAATTTACCCCAATGGAGTTCAAGGGAAAGAGGAACATTACGGCACAGGTGCATATATGGTAACAGGGGGACATAAACTCTACAAACCAATAGAACGATAAAACCTAAGAAATATTAACGTGTGGCTGTAAAGCCCCATGGTTTTCTTCACCATGACCTAAAAGGGTAGCTTTTCCCATTTGTCTCAGTCCTTCCAGGGTTGAGGCATAGCTACCTTGAGGATAAGCCCCTTGGCCTCCACAGTCATATTTTTAAGTTGCAACTGCATGAAAACACAGGGGTTAGTGAATTATGTCTGTGTGAGCATGTACCTTTACACTTCTGTGATTAAGGCCTGGTTTTAAGGTGTGTCGTTTTTTTTAAAACAAACTTTGTTTTCATAGACTATCAGTATGACTCAAGTACCATCATGTTTTTCTCACTAAAAAAGGAGTAGATAGTAATAAAGTAATAATATATAATTTTCTTTCATATCTATTGCATCATTGCTACTTCTGCTTTACAACTTCTGCACTGGAACAAATCTGATTGAAATGGTATTATCCTTTGTAATTTAAACATACTAAGCAAGAACTTAGATTTTAGTGCTTTGTGTTGCACAATATCTTGTATTTTAATAACTGACATGTGGGGTGGGGTTTTTTCTTATGACTGGAATTGTGAGATTGGATATTAAGACTGTCAGTTTGCTGGCAGAATTGGACTTATCTATGGTAGACTACCGTGCATAACTTTCTTGTATGCTTTTGGAGCAGGATGTTCTAGCACCTCTTCTGTCTTTATAAAAAAAATCTTTTGTGTTTTTTTATCCTAGGTACCAATTACTTAAAAATTTTGCTTACAAAATTAAAACTTATATAGAGAGCAAAGAGCAGAAGTCATCTCCTAAGCTCAACAGATAGAAAACTGTATTTTGTGTTTAACTTGCTATGCCTTGTTTTGTCAGGCAAAAAAGCTCCAATCTTGTTTAAGAAAGATATGATTGAATCAATGAAGGAAGGTTCAGTTGTTGTGGATTTAGCTGCAGAAGCAGGGGGAAATATTGAGACTACAAAGCCTGGAGAAATGTATGTTCATAAGGTGAGCATTTTAATCTGCAGATAATTCTCACTTTACCTGAACTTCCACAGTGTTTTGTAAACTGTATGCTGAAAATGAGCAGCTTAATTTTTACTGTTTTTCAACTGCTTTGGGCTGAAGTAGTTTTTTGGATTTACATTTGATCACTATTTATATGCATCAATTTAAATATTTTTAAAGAAATGAACACCTTTGTATAGTGTTAATTTGGTGGTTAATGGATATTAGAATTAAAAGGAGAATTCTTGCTACTTAAACTTCCAAGTCCAGTGTCTACCTCTTGTGAGTTAAAGGTGGGATTTTATATCTATTTCTTGTTCTATCTAAAAAACACAGCAGTAGCAATAGGTTCTTTGACTTGCTTATCACCTCCCATGAATGGAGGTTAACATTCCCTGTCATAGGGAAAGCTAAGCAGATTCAGACTCTCAGTGTTTACTTTAGTAGAAAGTCTCTGGCATACTCAGTACTATTTCAGCTTCAGGGGGATGCTGGCTTTGCTTGTCTTTACCTTCAACAACATGAATATAGAGTGGCCAAAGTACTTGAAGTCTATTGTAGATGTAGTATAAATTTGTCTGGACTGAACTACTTTGGTTTTGCTCCAGTGTTCATTTGCTCAGTTGAGAACATGTCTTTCTGCTTTTTAGGTTTTGGTTTTGGTACTTATGGGAAGCCTGCTAACAATTACAGAAGTCTGAGTGATGGGATTTATAATAGCAGATTTCCTAGGCTGTAATTTGGTAATGCAAGTATATAATACCTTTATTTGGGAAGCATGTAGGACACTGCTGCCATGGTTGTCACTGACACAAGCAGAATTCTATTTGTATATATCAAAGAATCACACATTGCATTTGTCTTTGTGGGTTTCTAGGGCTTTTGATGTCATCGCTTAAAACCTGAAACTAGAGAAGGTAGAAGTGAGCAGATACTTGCATGAAAAGTTTATATGGAACACTTTTAGTTAGAGGAGTATTACCTCTGGGTTTAGTGTATTGGCCTCTGTGCTATGGAACATAGCAGTGATAGAGAGCTACTAGGATTGTGCCAGAGCATTGCATTAAGAAGCCAGAGTTGTGGAAGCATGCATGGATCCCAGCTGGAAGTTGTGGGAGCAGTGTTTTAATGCAAGCCTGCTTTTGAACACTACGAGTGTATGCCAGCCTCAGCTTCATATTCCTTCCTAAAGAATCACTAAGGATCACTAAAGTGGTATCCTTTAGTTCTCATTAGTTCTTTAAGCAGTGAGGATATATTAGGTTACATTTTTACACACATAGGAATTCAGATACACTACTCAGATGCACAGCTCTGAGGGAGCTCCGTTCACTCCACTGGCAGACAGAAAGATGTCTCCAATGCTTGCCTTCCAGAAAAATGGAGGAGATACCAAGCATTAGGCAAATTAATCTGTTACCTAATTGCTTAAAGAAATTAGGTTCTGAGAGAACATAGGATTTGGAGAAGACAAGCTCTGGCACCAGTATATCTTTCTCTTTGTGAAGTCTTGTTGCTAATAGAATTTAAGGTGCTGGATTTGATCATGGTGGATTCTGTAACTGTTATGAGTGATCTATCCCTAACTTAGTAGTGTCAGAGCTGCAGGTAGCCAATTTAGTTTGGGTTATAAACAGAGATAAATGAAACAGTTTGAATATGTATTTCCAGAAGGATATACTGGAAGAGATGATGTTTTTGAGAGATTGTACAAATCCTTCTTATTTTACTTGGATTTTTTTTTCAGGGTGTCACACACATTGGGTACACAGATCTGCCTAGCAGAATGTCTACTCAGGCCAGTACCCTGTATTCCAATAATATTATCAAACTTCTAAAGGCTATTAGTCCTGACAAAGAGAACTTCTACTTTGATCCAAAAGATAACTTTGACTATGGGACTCTGGATCATGTTATTAGAGGAACTGTAGTAATGAAGGTAAGCCAGTAAATACTCTTTTCTTAGTTTGTGAGTAAAGACCTAGCATTTACCATTTCTGTCTCTTCAAAATGCGTTCAGAGATACTGCATGTCAAGAGAGCTCAGAGGTGGCTTGATGGAGCATGTGGGTAACAGCATGTTCATTCAGCTGAAAATTCCTCGGTCTTTTTTTAGTCTTGTCTTCTTCTCAAGGTTAAACTTGATGTGTTTACTAATGAAAAACAGGAAAAAGATAAAGTTTACGTGTTTCATGTGATAAAAACACAGCTACTTAAAACATATTTTACCAGACCAAAACATTCTTCCAGAAAAACATTCTTCCTTTCTTAAAAAAAGTGTTCCTTTTATAGTAAGAGGGGAAAAAAAAAAAAGTCAAACTATAATATGCAGGATACTTATACCTTTATCAGAAAATAGTAAAATGAAAACTCAGGGCATAGACTTCAGCTCTCCCAGACCATTGAAGTGGTGTGTACAGCTCAGTGCTGATAGCTCCAGAGGCCTGAAGAATAACAAGGAATGTGGGATTATCGTCCTTGGTTCCTTTCTGAGGTCTGGAAAGACTGTGATTACAGTTTGCATTTGTAGCAGATTTTGTTATTTCCAAGACTATTATGGTCTTGGGTGGCTCTGGGGGGTCCCTGAGCACGCAGACCCTCAGGAGCGACCCTTCCCCAGAGCTCTGCTGCTCTCAGCTGTTGCTGCTCAGGGCACAGATCTGACACAGAGGCCAGACGGGTCTGGGGTGAGGCTGAGGGGGTTATTGAAGGTGTGCCAGGGCCCAGGACCCTGAGCAGGGCTCAGGCAGGGCTGAGGGGGTTATTGAAGGTGTGCCAGGGCCCAGGACCCTGAGCAGGGCTCAGGCAGGGGTTTAGGAGGGGGTGGGGCAGAACAGACAACCCATGAGGGCACAGCTAGAGAGGGGTCCAAGGAGGGGTTCACATCTTACAAACTTATCAGGGGGAACAGGGGAGGGAAATGATACACAGGGACAAACAGGACATGGAGTAACTAAAGATTGATAGGGAAGGTTCTGGAGAGAGGGGTAGGAATACAGGGGATTGACATCTGGGAAAGGGGGAGGTTAGGGAGAAGACAGGCACCTGGGGCCAATAGGAGAGTCTCTGAGGAGTGGCTGGCTAATAAGGGAAAGGGATTGGCTGATTGAATATATATATAACTGATAGAATAACAATTAGGGTACGAGTCAAAATATAATATAAGCTGAAACAAATAAAGACAGGCATCATTATAGGGAATGGGGGAGGATATGCTTAGGGAAGGCATACAGCAAATCCTAAAGCATAACCACAGTTTCAAGCAAACCCCTTATGATTGCTAACTCACACATAAAACAGAAGGCTAGCCAAGAACCTAAAGCAAAAGCACACTGCAACACAAGACTTTGTTTTAGTTTGCATGGATGTGTTCTATTTAAGGAACTTCTCCACTTTGCTTTTCTCTTGTTTCTGCTCTGGAAATGCAGAGATGTTTCTGCTCTTGTACTATGTTTTCACCAGGTGCTCTTGGACACTAATATCAAATCTTGTCTGAAGAGTGTGTAAACCAGTATGATTAACTTGGTCATGCCTTGCAAACTTCTGCCGATGCCCAGACTGTTCCTGGGCATGGCTGTAGGATGTTAGCACTTGCCTGAATTGCAGAATTAAGAAGAAGAGGCTTCTCTAAGTACTAAGCATCTGCCATGTTAGGCATAACTGTAAATATCTCTTGTCAGGATGGCAAAGTGATTTTCCCAGCACCTCCACCAAACAACATTCCTCAAGGAGCACCAGCAAAACAGAAGACTGTAGCAGAGCTGGAAGCAGAAAAAGCAGCTACTATTACACCTTTTAGAAAAACCATGACTACTGCATCTGTATACACAGCTGGTAGGCAACTTCCATAGCTGGAGAATCAGTGTAGAATTCTTCTTATTTGGTTAATACTTTTGAATGACTCATCATCTAGCTTATGCAATAACTATTTGGGAGAGCAGTTGACTGGCTGGTGTATCCTGGTGCAAAATCAGTGTAGTGTAAGAATTGTTGGAGAGTGAAAATTTACCAAAAGTATTGACATTTCAACAAGTGCTGATTCATTCTCTGTGCATATATGTGTGTTTGTCTCTACTTAAATATTAGTAAAATGCTTAAAATTCCGAAGGGCTCCTGCCAGGACAGTATAAGCTCCTGCTTATACTTTGCAGCAGAATCAGTTCAATGTCTTTGCTTTCTTCAAATTTTACTGTGTTGTGGGAGACTTAAATGACCACAATCTACTGAAGTATTGGAAATAGGGCATTTGCTTTGACAAATAAGTATTGGCTCTTCATTTCATTTTTTACTCTCAGTGCATTAGAACTTCTGCATGAAGTAATTAATTAATTCAGTAGTCTTAATTTTAAGCCTTGTTCTTCATAAATATGCTTTGATACGCCCAAGTAATACCTCAACATTATTGTGACTGCTATATTTTTTCTATAGAGCAGGAGAATGACAGGATTCATGTAGATGTAGAAACCTATCTTTGCTGCATTGTGTGCATGCATATCACATATGTGTGGATTATATTTATGACTTTATCTTCTGTTACAAAAGAAACACTAGCACTGAAAGAACTTTGTGTATCTGCATATTTGTATCATTTGAAAAATGATCTCCCTGATTTTAAAACTAGTCCATGCAGAGAACTCCAGTTTGCTTTTTTGTCAGTTCTGTTGTATACAGTTTAAATATAAAAAGTCAGTGAAAAGTTACAAAGTTTTCCTGTGCTTTCCTTCTAGGTTTAGCTAGCATGTTAGGCCTGGGCATTGTAGCACCTAATGCTGCTTTCACACAAATGGTGACAACGTTTGGCCTCTCTGGAATAGTAGGGTACCACACAGTGTGGGGTGTGACTCCTGCCCTGCACTCCCCACTCATGTCTGTGACTAATGCTATCTCAGGTAAGTAAGCAGCTGTCACACAGCTGCTTGTTTTCTACTTGAAGTGGGCACAACTCCTTTTACCTGAATGAATACTGCTGTGCATGTTTGAGCTTACATTCATAAATAGCAAGGATGCCTGAAACATTTCTCATATTGAGAATATGATTTTTTCAAAAGAAAGGCAAATGTGATGCTGTATCCTTGTAATTTTCATGAGTATTTTTTTACACTTCTTGCTTAAAAGTTTGTTTTGATTGGAGTGCTGCTGCCTCCTCTCATAGACCACATCTTTCCTTCCATCTCACCAAAAGATTGCCCTGAAAATAACTTACCTTTCCTATTTTTTACCTTCTTTTATTCATCTCCTCAAACTATGTGTTTTGAGAGAGGAGGAAAAAGAAAAGAAATCCTTAAATACTCATAAGATTCATAATTCTTATAAATAAGATTTTATGTATCTGTGTTTGGTTATATGTAGCAGATCACAAGTGATCTACTTTGGTTAAAAGCAAAGTTTATTTTATTGGACAAGTACTTGGTTAACTCTGTGCTTGACACACTGTTCATCAAAACTACATTCAGGTACTATCTTTTTTTCTTTTGTAACATGTTTGTATTCCTGAAAAAAAGAAGTGGTATTCTTCCTTTAAGCATTAAGGTGTAAATTAGGAGTCAAAATTTGAGTGGACTGGTACCTGCCCAACAGTGGAAAGAAAATTTCTTATAGCTGTAGAGCCTAGGTTACACAGTAACCTTTTCCAGTAACATTTCTTTCTCTTTTAAATAGGTCTGACTGCAGTTGGTGGGCTGGTACTGATGGGAGGACACTATCTCCCTGAAAACATTGCCCAAAGCCTAGCAGTGCTTTCAGCCTTTGTATCTTCAGTCAATATTGCAGGTATGAATGTTTTCTCCCAAGGAACTTCAAGTACTAGTGTAATTTTTAAATGTCTTCTAGCTATTTAATTGTATAATTCCAGAAATACTAGTCTGAGAATAGCATCTGAGAGCATTTATCAATAAAAGCCTCATCACGCCTCCAATTTTCACAGTAGTTATTGTAGGCATTTTGCATACCCTGTGGAGTAACCTTTTTCAGGAAATATTTAAATGTGTGTTTCCTTTCATAGTATCCCTTGGGTGATGATTATATGCAATATATTTTCCTGTATAACCCAAGAGTAGTTGTAGAGGATTTGTACTTGTGTTAATTTTCCTACTTGAAATACATACTAGTGGCAAAGAACAAAATTCTGTTTCCTCAAACTTTAGAAGTCCTATCTTCAATAATAAAGAAAGAAAGTGAGCACTGTGACTTATAAATACTGCTTTTGCTAGAGTAGGTGGTAAAAGAACACAGTCATAAACTAAGCTGTATCCTACAGTCAGTGTAGACAGAGCCAGAGTAAGTTCTCCTTTTCTTCTGAATTTCTTCTAAAGGCTAAAAGAGACAGCAAGATCTAACCTTTATTAGACCTTTGTTTCCCATTGGTTTTCTAGGTTACTAGCTTTATTGGTTGCTGAATTGTGTGATAATATGGTATTACTAAATATTTCTCTTGTAACTTGGTATGTGCTTGATTTCAGATCTTATTTTTTTAATATTGCTCCTTTACTTTATCCAGGTGGCTTTTTAGTTACACAGAGAATGCTGGATATGTTCAAGCGTCCCACAGACCCTCCTGAGTACAACTACTTGTACCTGCTCCCTGGTGGTGTGTTTGTAGGAGGCTATGCAGCTGCTCTCAGCGGTGGCTATAACATTGAACAAGTAAGAAGATAACTTTGTGGCTCTTAGCCCAGTGCTCAGTGTTATGTTTCTTCATTCCTGTTCTGTTGAGGAGTAAATAACAAATAATCCAAGGTCTTTCCATCAGCTGCATGTTCCCACAAGGCTAATCTGAAGCTGATTAACCGTAAGCTTGCAGTCACATTGCTAACATACTTTAAAATCTCTGTTGTTGTTTGGTTTTGTGTTAACATAATGCAGGTGCTTTTATTTATTGGACTGTTTTCCTAAACTACAGTCTAAATAATACAGTAACTACAGAAATCTGTCTTTGTTTTAAGTGTTTCTGAAAGTTCAGCTTGGCATGGCAGTTAAAAAAAGATGGGATCAGTTTTCAGCACAGCAGGACACACAGGGATTTTACCTATAGCACTTTTTATAGTAAACTTTTGTTTGCATTTGTTTGAATAGTAGGAAAAATCAATCTGTGTTGCCTTGTACATTTGGAAAAAGTGAACCAAACATGCTGTTATGGCAGGGGCTTGTAATATAGTTGTGTTTTTTCAATTATCTGGACATACATAATTCAGTTCATGTAAGTTTGTTTATAGTTTTTGCAAACAACAGTTTTAGAATGCCACAGAATCGTTAATGTAGGAAAAGACCTTTAAGATCTTCAAGTCCAGCTGACCGCCTTGCACTACCACCATGGTCACCACTAGACCATGTCCTCAAGTACCACATCAACAAGTTTTTTGAACACTTCCAGGATGATGACTCCACCACTTTCCTGGCCAGCCTGTTCTAAAATTTGGCCATGCTTTCCATGAAAGAAAAATGTCCTAATATCTAATAAGCCTTCCCCATGAGCAACTTAAGGTCATTTCCTCTCACTTGGTACCTGGGAGATGAGACCAATTCCCACCTGGCTAGAGCCTTCTTTTGAGGAGTTGTAGAGAGTGATAAAGTCTCCACTAAGCTTCCTTTTCTCCAGACTGAACACCCCCAACTCCCGAGACTTGTTTTCCAGATGCTTCACCAGCTCTGCTTTCTGGGCTTGCTCCAGTGTCTTTATTGGAGTGGGGAGTCCAAAACTGGACATAGACTTCAAGGTGTGGCTCTCCAGTACTGACTACAGGGGAATGATCACAGTTTTACTCCTGGCTATACTATTGCTAGTATTTCAGAACCACCTAAACTATTTTGTAGTTCAAATCTGCCGTAACCAAATTCTGAAACTATTCCTATAATGAACAGGACCATTTAGCTTTGGTTTGTGCTAAAGGAAACGTTACTTCTGAACTGATGAGGAGAATTTGCTCTAGTTAATATTCATTCTGCAGATAAACAAAGATTATCAAGTGAGGGAAAAGCTTTGTAGATATCACATTTTAGTTGACCAAAAACACATCCTGTATGACAGTTTCTCAACTTTGAGAACTGTGACTTAAACACATTCTGGAGAAATCAGCTCTTTTGTGCAATAATCAATAATTGTGTAGCAATGCAATTTGTCACTACTTCAAACTGACATAAGTTTTCTTATTTTAAAGGTGATGTATCTGGGCTCAGGGCTGTGCTGTGTTGGTGCCCTGGCTGGTTTGTCTACCCAAGGAACAGCTCGTCTCGGAAATGCTTTGGGTATGATTGGCGTTGCAGGAGGTTTAGCCGCAACTCTTGGAAGCCTTAATCCTTCACCTGAACTGTTGGCACAGATGTCAGGTGCAATGGCACTTGGTGGGACCATAGGTATGTGTATGATGAACTAATAATCTATGTTCCATGCTTGCATATATGCTACCTGTATGTATATAAAATACTGTATAGCTCACAGGTGAATTGACTAACTGACATTTGTGGCTTGTGCAAAACTATTTTGCAAATGTGTGAACAAAATATCATAATTTTCAGGGCTTTTATTAATGCTTCAGAATGTGATAGAGAATGGGCTGACTGGTGGAAAAGCAGGAGCACATCATCTCTGATAGGGAAACTGTGTCCAGAGGTAAATGATCTTGCCCAGCTTCATACTTCTGTTCAGTTCCCGACTGAATACTGCCAAATTCCCTCTTTCACACTGTGCCTGTGTCACAGCAAACAATAAATTTCTCAATATTTAGTGGAGCTTCTTAGCACGTGATATGCTTCAGTCTTTCTGTTTTTCATTATGTCCCCCTTGCACAAAATACACACGTGCAGCCTTCAGTTCAATGCCATATCAATTTCTAGTTGGAACAGGCTTATGTGTGTGTAATCACTGCACACTGAACCATCCTGTACCAACGTCTAGCTGAACAGGTAGGCTGTGTTTTCTAAGACTTCTCTTCTGTCTTCGACTCTCAACAGGTCTGACAATCGCTAAACGCATCCAGATTACCGATCTGCCGCAGCTAGTCGCTGCTTTCCACAGTTTGGTGGGTTTGGCTGCTGTGCTCACCTGTGTAGCAGAGTACATGATTGAATATCCTCACTTTGCCACCGATCCTGCTGCAAACCTCACCAAGATTGTGGCATATCTTGGCACGTACATTGGTGGAGTGACTTTCAGTGGCTCTCTTGTTGCGTATGGAAAACTGCAAGGTGAGACCTTCTATTCAGAATTAAGTATTTGTTAAAGGGTTTTTCTTTCCTCAAGATTTAGCTCTACTTTTAAACTGTTGTGTGATTGGAAGGAAACATTGTATTTCACACCAGGTAAAAGTTTATGTGTTTAATTTTTACAAGTGTACTTTTTTGTTTCTTATTCTGTTTCATTTGTGTTCAACTTTAGTTATGAAAAGTTTCCTTCAGAGTTTGGGCATATTACTACCATTCATCTTGTCTAGAAATAAATGTTGCTTTGGTGTTAAGACACTACCTGATGCTTTTTCTTGAATTGATTTGATTGAACTTTTATGATCACAACTTTGTATTTCTGAGGAGACATTTTAATTGAAACCCTCATGTTGCTGGATTCAGTGACCACTAGTAATACTTCTAAGGTTTTGCTCTTAACACTGCAATCTTCATTGAGGTAGGCAGCTTGCAGTATTGAGGCTGCCTCACTTTAAACCATTCAGACAGTTCACTGTCTATTTACCTGCTGCTCAAACTCCATGCTCCATGCCTCTTGCTGTTTTAGCAAATACGCTTTCTAAGTTAAATTCTCGCTAGTTCCTGATTCTTATGCATGTGAAAGTTTCTTTTTTGCATTTATTTTTAATTTTGTAAGCACACAGCTTTTGAGAAGCTGAGGTAATACTTGTATTAAAAATTTAAGGCTAAGAGCTTCCTGTTACTAATCCTGTTGTTAACTTTGCAATAGTTCCTTTGAGAAACATCTGTTTGCTTTCTTCAGTGTTTGTGAGACCAGCCATTGAAGGAGGAAATATGACAAGGATGGAAAGCTGTCTTCTCTAATAATCTTTTGAAGGATTTGTCAGTAGTATGTATTTCTGGTGTATCTCTGCTAAGTAGTTATTCATTTATTTATTTCTTCTCCGTTATTTTTTCTCTCTCCATTGTAATGCCTCAGTAATTTGTGCGCATGTCTCTGGTGAACTTCACTGCTTGTTTGAGCCTGCTCTCCTGTTTCTGTTTACTTTTTTCTCCCTTTCATTTTCATATCATCGTGATATGAAATACGAAGCTTATCTGTACTAGTGAACTACTGATCTTATGGTATGGAAAAGGGTAGTAAGTCATACACTTTGACATCCCTGCCCAAGACCATCCAAGTCATCCGACAAGTTCATTCTTTCCCTTGAATTCAGCTACATTTAAATGAGACACTGTAATTTCTGTTGTAAGTAATTACTGGGAAACATTGCACTTTGTCATGTGGTTTGAAAAAAACCCAAACCCTAGTATGAAATAAATGTGACTGTCTTTTTAAATTGAATCATACAAGTACTGAACCCCTTATCCCCCTCAAGTTTCTGGAGATGTGGGAAGCTGTGAGAGTTCCATGTGACTGAGGATTATTGTGAAATATATGCATTTTAAAGTAGGTGTGTTTTGTACTTGATGTTATCTGTGTAGTCGAATTTTTCTAACACACAGTTTTTGAGAGCTAATCTTTGTGTAGAAGTTCCAACTAAAAACTTCCTTCTACTGTGTGTCATATTCAACATACAAAGACCTGGAGACAAAGTGAAAGGACTTTGTTGAAGGAAAAATAAAAGGCTTTTCAAAAGGAAAAGAGATTTTTTGGACTATTCTGGTGCACTTGAGTGAAATTAGGAAGTAAGTGCCATTTGAACAAGAATATTTGAGAATTTATTTGAGAAGTTAGAATGTGTTGCAATTCTGAGTCAGCAGAAGAGCTCAGCTCCAAATAACTTGTTTTATCTTCTGCCCTTCCCTTTTTCTGTTTTTTAATTTTTCTTTTGTTGAGTTATTCAGCCTTCTCTGAAGGTAAGAAATAGGTTTCCCTGAATGTACACGTTCATGTCTGAAAATGTTTGATTGCAGGTATCCTGAATTCTGCACCTCTGCTCTTGCCTGGTCGACATGCATTGAATGCAGGATTGCTGGCTGCCAGCATTGGTGGGATGGTTCCCTACATGATTGATCCTTCTTACACCACGGGAATGACTTGCCTGGGTTCTGTATCAGCACTCTCAGCCGTAATGGTAAGTTGAGGAATTGTAGAAAGTGAAACAAGTTACACAAGGACTTTTTTCTCCAGTTTTGCAAGTCTCCTCTTTACCATCCTGAGTCACGGTGGGCATGGTGCCTGCCTGTGTAGTAACTTGCAAGTAGCAACTGACTTTTCTAGATCCAGCTGTAAACCAACTGTTCCAGAGAACTGGAATGCATTTTTATAATTACTTTTGCAACTATTGATTAATGAAGCTTTTTATATGACAAAGTGATATTTGAGAAGACTTTCGGGAAAGTTAATTAATCCCTAAAATACTTAGAAGAGCTCTGGATCTACAGATTACTATGATAACTTCTTAAGATGAGTTCCATGTGTAATTTCCCTCATTCACTCATACCAGTGTACACCAGTGTTGCAAAATTTAACTTCATTATCACCATTCTGTAAACTGAGTCTTGCAAAGACTGCTCAATATGAATACCTTAATGGTATGAACAGTTATATGGAACTGGTAAGATAATTTTGCAAGCAAAAAAAATATGTGACTATGCAGAGCATGAGTATAGTGGCATACCTTTCTGTGCTCTCTAAAAAGCCAGATTTGCTAAGTCCAATCCTCAGGCCACAGCCTGAATACCTACACTGAAAGTACTTGAATAGGTTCTAAGTAACTTGATAGTGGCCTAGAAAGGTTGTGGGTGCCCCATTTCTGGAACTCTCCAAGACCAGGCTGGATGGTAAACTTGATTTAGTGGGTAATATTCCTGTCCAAGGCAGGGCAGTTGGAACTGGCTCATCTTTAAGGTCCCTTCCAACACAAACCATTCTATGATTCTATATTTATTTCTCAGAGCTGCAGGCTGAGTGTCTTCTCTATGTGCTCTCCTTAGTCACTGCTGACATTGAGATATTTCTTTCCTTCTCCAGGGTGTCACTTTAACAGCAGCTATCGGAGGTGCTGACATGCCTGTAGTTATTACTGTCCTGAACAGTTACTCTGGATGGGCTTTGTGTGCTGAGGGCTTTCTCCTGAACAACAACTTGCTGACCATTGTTGGAGCACTCATCGGATCCTCTGGGGCCATCCTCTCTTACATCATGTGTGTGGTAAGAAGTCAACAGAAACTGTGCTTGTTTGCTAGGTAATGCAAAAACTTTTTTAACCCTGTTTTTTTAGGAAGATAAGCCATTGGATCTCAAACTCTTAGGTGTTTATAGACTAGAAAATTCTTGATTGAAACTGTTGGACTAGATGTCAGTTATTTTTCTTTGGTTTGGTGGAAGAGATCTCAAAACTAAGGAAAGCCCTTGCACTGACTTAGGCATCAAGGGTTTGAATCCGAGCTCAAAGAGGTATGGTTACTTGCGGTCAGCTATTTATTTTTTAATCATACAGCTTCTGAAATGTGGCAAGATTTAAGCTACATTTCATATGTAGTAGGAGATACTTTAAATAGTGTGTTCATTGGTTAGCCAGTGATTTACAGTTCAATTTTTTGAGTGCAGAAAGACGTGCTCTTTTCTTCAGGGCAGCTACTTTGGACTACCACGGGGTGGCAGCAGGCTTGCACGATTCAGTGTGTCAGCAAGGCTGAGCTTCAACTTGGTGTGAGAGTTGCATTGCATTGTTAGTAATGATCTCCTTTTCTCTAGAACATTTGTATAAAAGTCTTGTATTCAATGATGGAGAAGTAAGGATCTAAAGAAAACTGTTTGCAGTGCAACAGCAATAGCTGCCAGCCTCATTCTCTGTTGTGTAATTTTGCTTCATTTCTGCCCTTGTGCTCTTGTGGGATCAGTGCCACTGTTCTCCTGTGTGATGTTTTCCTCTGATCAGCTCTGGCAATCATCTTTTACTTCATCTCCACTGATAAATAGTATTGTTACCATGTTAGGAATGTTCAGTATCGTTCTTTTTCATAATTTTTGAGGAAGAATTTCAGAAGAGCTTAAAAAGGTATTTTTATGCAACTATGTGAAAGTGAGTTCAAATGAACAATTCCAGGTATGAATTTCAAAGAATCTTGTTCTTTCCTGAACATTTTCTGTCTCCTTATCAAAAGCAAATCAAATTATGTAGTTCATATATTTAACTGTATACATTCAGGATTTTTTTCAATATCAGTGGAAAAGTAGTGCTTATGGGCAACACAGGTAAAAAACCTCTGTTCTTTAAGGACCAAATTCATGTAAACCTTAGGGAAAATGTGAACTGTTTGGTATGTATTCACCAGTAATTTATCTATACCTTCATTTTTCTTTTACTGTCTCCTTCCTTTCTTAATATTGCTCATCTCTCTTAGTACTCTCAAGAGAGTTTTGAAATACTTACAGAATTGGTTGGAGGAGCCCAGGTAAATAGGAAGCCTGGAGAAGTAGTTAGCAAAATAGTTAGGCAGTGACAGAGTGGCTTTCCTCTACATTTCTCAGATTACAGGAAGTTTAGTTTTTGAGGTAGTGTCTAGAAATCTTGTGCTGCTTTTTATAAACTTAGACAACTGAAGTTCATCATCCAGTAAAATAAAAATTATTTTGTATGATTTCTGCAGAATAAGCAGAATAACATGCTCTTAGCCCAGAATTTTTCTTTTCTGCTATATTTCCTTTAATGGAAATCATTACTTTTAAAACAATGTTACAATCAGGGGATTCAGTATCACTATCTTGAAGCTGCATATTAGGAGATGGAAATGCTCCAGAGTGTCAATAAATTCTGCTTTTGGTGTTTCAACCTGGGCTAATGAAGCAATGGTTTTTCTTTCCCCTTTTTTGTCTCCCCCTCCCTTTTTTTTTTTTTTTAAATTTGATTTCGTTCAATTTGATTTTATTTTGTTCCCTCCCACTTTGGTAGGATTTCTGTCAAAACCAGTATATTTATGGATATTTCCCTAGTACAGGTGAAAAGATATTTGTGGAAAGAACTTAATAGCTGAAACCTTATTTTTACAACATTTTTCAATTAATTGTAGTGATAGAACTGTAGCTAAATCATGTAAAGGCAGTCCAGCTAATCTCTTAAAGCTTCAGTTGATAATTGAGGTAAGGACAGAGAATTTACTGTTGAATTTACTGCATGTACTGTTTGCTCATCCTGTGAATTGTGACTCTTCTAAGACATCAACAAAATATTCTTCAGAACATTTGATTGTTAGAATGTCCTTGGTCCCTCTTTCTTTTCCCCAGAGGGAATACTTGATGATTGCAATTCTGGTATTAGAATCATTATAAGAGGCAGAAGAAACTTAAGGTTGAAGAGGAACCATTAACTGGGTTGATGAAACAGAGCAAGAAGGGGGGCAAACACTGTTAGTCTTACGAATTGTATGCTGGCTACTCATGTGTTAGCTATGTGGTTTCTGTGGGCACAGTAGAAAGCTTACAGTTCTCAGGATTCAGGTATTTGATTTTCCCTGGACTGAAAGCTTCTGATCATTGTTACTTGTCTATGCACAGCACAGAAGGCTTTTTTCCAGTTGTTGGATTATCAGTGAGTGATGAAGCCTGCCCTTTATACCTCTGTATTTGTGGTCTGTGGTGGTAAAGAGAGTGGAAGAGACTACAGATGACTTTTCACACTGTCCCAGCTATGTTGGTTAAGCATTGCTCGATAAAGTCTTTGCTCTTCTGTGCCTTTCACATTTTCTCTTGGAAGGGAAGTTCTTCTTGGCTCTTTGCAGTGGAGCCAGGCAAGAGTGCTTCAATCTCATGCTTGCTTTTAGCTGATTCTCAAATTTCTCATAATATTTTATCTTCTTTATTTTTTCCCTTTGACTTGGTTTAGCTGTTGTCTTTTGGTTTAGATATGTGTGGAAAGTGCTCTGCTTCATGTAAGCTTGGCATGTGCAACATCTGAAGAAGGTATTCTTCTAGGCTGTCTTACCTGACACAACTGCTCTAATGGTGGCACAGATGCCAAAGACTGTGTTCTTAGGGCATGTGAACTATTGTGTGCTGCAGACAGTAAAAGGTGTTGGTTTCACTGTTTTTGTGTGTGTCTCTTACAGTATCTGAAACAGTGATGGCTTTCCAGGAAAAACAAAATTTCTGACATCACCATTCTGCTTATTTGCTAGATGATAAATTTCAAAGAATGACACATCTTCTGAGTCTATAGCAAAAAACCTGTGGAACTGTGTGATTTGAAATGTCAGTGGAGAATGGACATCTCTAAGCACAGTTTTGTGGGGGTGATTCCTCCCACTTACATGTGTGTCTCTCCAGATCCATTCCTAAATTTTTACATGGTTTCTCAGCTAGTACAGAAGATGTATGACTCATATGTGTAATGAAAGAAACATTTTATCCTCTTCCTTTTCTGCTTCTAAAGTTTTTTTTCCCTGTAGTTACAAGTTTTGCCTATTTCCAGTTATTGACAGATATTGCTTTGGAACCACATTAACAAGTAGACATGCCAAAGAAAACATTTAGCCAATGGCTTTTCCTGGCTATGTGTCTAATGGAGCCAGATTTTCAGGGTGTGTTCTTCTCTTAAACCTTCTAGTTAAAATGTCTTATTTTCCCTTGGTGGTCAGCCAGTAAGTTATGGCCCCCTTCAGTTCTTTTCAATGTGGCTGGTTTTGTGTTGCTGATTAGCTGCTTTTGTGTTTTCCTGTCTTGTTAACTCTAGGAGTTTCACTCCAGTACTACCTGTAAGAACTTTGTGGATTCTGTGATGTCATGGAGCAGTGCTGTGCTTACATGCTGAATTGATTAAAAACTATGGAAATTATCTTGCAAAAATGTGTGTGTGTGTGTATACCAATGTAAAAAAAATTCAGAAACTCTGTCATCAAACATGCTTTCTTTCATATTCTTCCCTTTTAAGAACAAAAAGAGACCAATATTTGCTGTTTACATACTTTTGTTCCTTGTTTTGGAGAAATACTGGTTTTCCCCCACTACATGTGTAATGTGATGTGTTCAGAGCTGATGTTTGGTGATTGCTGTGGTAGACTGTTTTGAAGGGCCTGTTTTAAGAGTCTTTGGGTTATAAGAAGGCAAAAACAGCTTATAAAGACTACTGTCAGGAAGCCTTTAATATCTTCAGAAAACTTTCTCAGAAGTTTTTTTTTTGTGGACTTTCACCTTTATGTTTAGATTTCATTTTTCTATGATCAAAACCATCTTGTCTTTCAGGCTATGAACCGTTCCCTTGCAAATGTGATTCTTGGGGGCTATGGCACTGCATCAACAGCTGGTGGGAAACCCATGGAAATTACTGGAACTCACACAGAAATCAATGTGGACAATGCAGTTGAAATGATAAAAGAAGCCAATAGTATTATTATTACTCCAGGTGAGAGTATCTTGAGTTATACAGCAAGATCCTCAGAGGATGTAATTAAAAACAAAAATACCCCAACCAAACAAAATCACAAAACAAACCACAAAAACGTAGTCTGAGGTTGCAACATGGCAGCAACAGATCAAATGTTGACTGGGTCCATGTGATTTATTTTTGTTCTCTGGTCAGTTATTATTTCCCTGTGCAGAGATGTGAGCCACTTCATTTTCCTTTGTGTATGTGTCTTTAAAGTTTGTCCTTTTTATTTGTGTTTGAAATTCTTCAGAACAAAGACTATCTTTTGTAAATTAAGCTTACACCACAACAGCTGGACATAAAATTAATTGAATATCTAAGTACAACTTCAGTACCAGTGGTACCAATAAGTCTATCTGTTAAATCCTGAAAGACAGGATTTTGTTTACACCTCTAATGCACTTGCTCAAGCCTGCATTGGTTTATGAAAAAAAAGGTCAAAAATTCCTATGCAAATTGTAGTTAATATAAATATTGTAATTACAGTAAAAAAAACACTACCCAAAAAACAAAACCTGAATTGTCTGAACTGATTATGTTGTGTGTTCACATTATTCAGTGGCACGTTCCCTGAAAGGAGAACTCAGGTAAGGGATGGTTCAAGACTTCTTCAATTGAATGGCCTGATTATCATGTTAAACTGATTTTAGCACGGGAATGTGAAGAATGCTAAAATACAAAGTAATCTATCATTTTGCTTCAATTTTAACAAGACTGTCATTGAGGTAGGGTTCTAGCTTGGGAAGCTACCTTTGTTTCTAATGAAGCTTTCAATCATCTTCAAGGAGTTTGCCTCTTTCTCCTGTGGTCAAACCTTGAGGACACCATTAATAATATATGCTTTTTATTTTTCTCCCGGGTATAGTTGCTCTGATGAATTAGCTCAGACAGACTGAAAAGATTATTTGCTGCTAAAAGCCAAATCCAGATGGCTAGATTTGCATTAAACACATTGAAAGTCTGAGGGTAATGGTTGTGAAGTAACCTGGCAAGTGCCCTTTTATCAATTTTTCAAAATAATGTGTCTGAAACATCTTCTTCTGACAGAGAAAGGAACATGACTTTTTGTGAAGGTGAAATAAGTGCTTTTGTAGTTTTACTGGTCAAATCACTATAAGTGGCCAGGAGATCAAAAAGAGATTAATTGCAGTGGTCAGGCTAGGAATATATGAGAATCTGATGTCTGGGGTTTTTTTATTTCTTTCATTTATTTGTAATTATGAGAGCATATATTTGTGTGAAAGGTACACTATTGTTTGCAACTAGTCTTTCTGCACTAAAACAGGAAAACAGGTTTTAAAAATTTTGAAATTCTTTCAGGTTACGGTTTGTGTGCAGCAAAAGCTCAGTACCCAATAGCTGATCTGGTGAAGATGTTGAGAGAACAAGGGAAAAATGTCAGGTAAGTGCTTTCCTTGATGAAAAGTATTACAGATGGTTTGGTTTTTTCATTCCACTAAAACCTGTAAAAAGTCTAGTTTTGGTTTAGCTTTGTTGTCAGTATTGACAGAGGCACAAAATAGCAAAATTAAAGAGACCTCTGGATCTTGTCTAGTTAATCCAGTCCCATTGCTCAGAATCAGCTGGAGCAGTTGCCTAGAATCTTTTCCAATTGAGTTTTGAATATCTTATCTCCAGACATGGAGACTGACAGCCTCTTTGGGCAGTTTCTTATCATATTCAGTCATCCTTAGGGTAAAATCAATTTCTTCTGTGTTGCAATTTGCAGCTGTTGCCTCTTGCCCATTCCCTGGATACCCCTGAGAATAATCTGGCTCTTTTTTACTGCTGTCCACCTGTATTTATGCACAGTGATAAGATTCCCTTGATTCTTCTGTTCTGCAGCTAGAAGAATCCCAGTTTTCACTATCTCTCATGGCAGGTGCTCCAAACCATTAAGCAACTTAGGCCTACACTTATGGGGTTCCTGTCAGATTTTGCTATTGCAGGGAAGACTGTTATTAAAGTTCTTCGAGTATCTCCTGAAAAGATTATGGGAGTGTGTGTCTCCAGTCTTATGAATTTATTCTGCTGGAGAGCTGCTCTAAAAAGCAGAGACAGTTCTTAGGTTGCCAGTATTGGCCTCAAGTCCTTTCCTCTTTCAGCTTTTCTGTAGACCTTATAGATTCTGAAAGTACTGAAAAGCAAACATTATGTCTTTCTTGCTGATTGTTTGAAATTTTGCTTGTTTTCTAATTATGATAACTTAATATTTTAAAATCAATCGGGGCTCAGTGTTTATTTTAAACAACGTATTTTGGCAGATGCTGGTTAGCCAGACTCATTCTCTGATTTCCATATGTTTATGTCAATTAGATGGTGACTTCCCTTTGGAATCAGTCCTCTAGTAATTAGCATTTCTTGGTTTTGTTTTTCTTCTTCCACTGCTTTTCCAACCTTATTAAAAAGTTGCATGTAAGCTTTTGCAGCATATTACAGCATTGCATTGGACAACAGCAGAGTTCCAGGGTTTAGCAGCAATAACTTGTTAGTTTTTAACCAGGATTTTTCAATTTTGCATATAAAATTGCTTTATGGATGTATTTGTTTGTGCATACATGGGAACTGAGGGTGTGTGGTGGCGTATTTGCTTCCTGGAGCAATCTTCACACCTTGTTTCTCCGTGTTTAGTAACAGCTCTGTGTGTGTCCAGATCGCATTAAAACATTTGAAGACGCCTTAGTTGTGCAACAAAAAAACCCTTTCATGGCTAATGTGATGACAGTCTTGTATACTTCTGGCTTTCCTTTCAGTGCTTCTGTGGGGGGGTTAGCTTTTTTTTGACCAACCTTGGTGAAATAAAAAAAATAAATATTGTTTTTGCCTTTTATGTTGGATTTGCAGGAGAGAAAAGTAAATGAGTCCTTGAAATAAATGGCTTATACTTGAAATGAGTCAATTTCAGGAAGGGATCACTGCAGTGGTTACCTAGTATTTTAATGAAATAAATCTGTATTTACAGTTTGTGGTAATTCAGGCCTTTCATCACTTTGCTGAGCTCCCATGGTGTTCATTGAGTGCAGCTGTTGTCCTCTGGTTTCAGTAGGCCTGGAGCGCCTCGGGACCCTAATGCACTCACCATCCAGATGTAGTGACACTCTCACACACGCTGTGGAGGGCTGCCAGCATGGACACAGGATTGCATCAGTCTCTAATGCCCATCCTGTGCCAAGAAAAATTGCGACTGTCATATGTTCTGGTTTTTTGCTTCATGGCTCACCACTGATCCAGAGAAGCTGTTGTTTTAATTTGCTTTGCCTATAGCCATAACATTCTCAGTGAAGACTGCAGATTATATAACATGACCTTTGACTAGGGTTTAAATTTAGAAATACAGGAGAGATTTTGGAAATTCTAGACTGTTTCAGTTACTCAGTTGCACAGCTAACATCATCGTTCACTTGAGATGGTCTTGCAGCAAGATCACATCTTTAATGCATTAGTAAAGTCACAGAGAAAGCTGGATATTACTGAGCCTTGAGTATAGCTTTCCCTTGTCATGGATGGATAAACAACAAAACTTTTAATAGGCTAAATCCTATAGCCCTCAGAATCTATTGGGCTTGGAGAGGAAATGGCTGTTCTACAAGTGGTGTTGTATTTCTGCAAAGTTAGAAGTACGTAAATTGTTGAAAGTTCTTACCTTACTAAAGTTCATCAACCACATTATGTTGTTTGTAGAACACTGCTAGTGAAATTCTGATTTTTTTCTGTATAATAAAATTATATTCTATAGTAATTTTGTGTATAGAAACATAATTACAATTTAAAACTGTATGTTCTCATATATGCAAGAGTCGTTGATGCTCTCCATATCCACATCCACTTAACTGTCCTAGTTTTTACCACAGTATGACTTTCCTGAGACATTTTCTATCGACGTGTTTTGTTCTCCTGCATTGTAAGATGTTTTTGATAAGAAAAATGCATTGTTGGTGTGGAAGGACTCCTAAAATTGTGTTGCATGTAGACTTTCGAAATAATTACATAGTTCATAAGTTCATTTTCTGGGAATTCATATTTGAGAGATATGCATATCGCCTCTTTAACAGCCATTCAAAATAGTTGCTAGTAAGTTAGTGTTCTGGTTTGAAGTTTTTTAACCTTTTTTATAAGTAGATGTCTTGAAGGACTTGGATTTCTGTCTTTTGATTCTGGAGAATGTAATTACTTTTGAACACATGAAAACAAGAGTTTTCTACATTTTTGAAGATATGGTAGCATTGATTTAGTGTTGTATCTGTGTTTTTAAAATTTTTTTTTGATACCTCAGTGGTTGAGCTCTAATCAAATGTGTTTAGTGTTCTGATATTTTTCTCCACTCTTTAAATTTTTGAAAGTAACATAACATGTGCATGAGTATCATTACACATTTATCTGCAAATTAATAAATGATGCTGATTACTTACAACTGTTTATGGTATCAGTTTAAAGCCATCATCTGTTGTGGCTCTACAAGAAAATCTAAAAGAATTTTAAAGGATGAGCTGTCCCAAGCAGCTTTAACACACTGTCTAGCTCACATGCACAAAATGGAAGTTACTGTCACTGATGAGTGGCAGCATAAGAACAATGTGTGCTGGTGCAGGTTTCTGGGAAGCTGAGCTATACACAACTTTGTGTAAACACAAAGTGTATACCTGTGTGTCAGTTCCTGGTTTGTTGTAATCAACCTTAGTGTGTGGGTTCTGATTTATTAATGCTGCAGATGAAGGGACAGCTGGAGTCCCAGCAGGTCTGTTTGGCTCCAGTGCTTTATTGCTGTAGTTAGACCTTGCAAACCAGGCAGTGCCTGATGCATTCTGCAAGGATGTGGCTGTAGCTGTGTGCTCCTTGGGGAGTATTTTTGGTGTACTGTTGGTTCCATATGGGTCAGCTCACCTCTGGGTGACCGTACTAGGTCAGTATGTGATGCTTTGTGGAAGCAGGCTCTTGGTTTTTGCCTGTAGTAGGGTTCTTGGGAAAGCTATTGCACTGTGCTAAGATCTGTCTGGATCTTGCTCCTGCTGTCTTAAACCATAGTGGTTGGCAATAGGGAGCCAGTATCAGGTGTCATTTAAGTATGTGTATTTTAGCTAACTCAATTTAAATTTACCTGACTTGACTGCAGAAGAGCCACTGTGCTTGGTCTGTGCTGTTGGACTGGTTTTGGGGCATATATTTCCTTCAGCATGACAGCAGGTCTAAGCTAGCTGGGCTAGCTAGCTCTGTGTGTTGATGCTTGCATCCTATAGTTATCCACAGGTGTGATAAACATTGTACTCTGAGTCATGCTGCACTGCAACAGTTACATGGCAGGATTCAAGCTATGGAATACCTGAATGATGCACTTCTCTATTCATCTAGTTTGTTGGTGGTTTTTTCTCTTCCTGTTACCTAGAGTAATGGATTGTTGATTGTACTGAAAACAGAGCTGCGGAGAGGTGTCTAAATAAAATGAATGAGATGTGAGGAGCTGTAAGTGAGGCAAAACCCTTGGGGAAATATGACATTTAAAGTGTTGAGTAAGCTAAATTAAGCACCAGCAAGATATTACTTTGCTCTCCCCAGCTTTGGTATAATGACAGGAACCTTATCTTCACATTGATGAAGTGATCCTGAAACACTTCTGCACTGGGTTAGGTGCTGCTCTTGTGAGCCATCTCTTTCAGTATTGATTACAAGAATGCTATTTAGCCAGCTGTAGTAAGGATAGATACTGACTTTGTGAGCTGTACGAAAAGTAATTTCTATTCGGAGATTTTTCAGCAGCTTTTCATGCTACAGTTGTGTTTTTGATATTACTAACTTCATACTGCTTTGGCCACCTTCAGTCCTTTCTATCCCCACCCTGCAACTTCAGATGAAGTATTTTCTGTGCTGAAAGTATGTATGTCAGGAGTTTTAGATATTTAGTCTAAATTAAAAATAAAATGCTGCACTTTTTGTATTACTTGAAAAAGTTAAAAATGTAAATTTGTGTGCTGTGTTGCCTTTATAAAATGAAAAGGTATCCAGTGGAGGCTGGTTAAAAAAGTTGAATATCCTCACCTCAAGATGTTTACCTATGAAGTGTGAGTAGCAAGGTGATGTACACTTACTTCAGTACTTGACAACTTTTGGTGGTAAGCAAGCCCCATGTTATGTTGTCACGGTCAAAAGGAAAAAATCTTGTTGAATTCTGTGTTTCAGTGAAATACCAGAATAAGGTTTCAAATCATACACAACATGATTATGATGGTATGTTGTGATTTAAGATTTCTTCTTGATTTATAAACAAATCAATCAACCTAAGGGAGCTCCTGCATTGCTGATGACAAAAGAATATAAAAAAACCTTAGCATTTTTTCATTTGAAAGCATTTTTTCTTGCCATAAAACATGTTTCTATTTTAAAATAATTTCTGTGTTAGTTTTTTGAATATGAATGAGGTTCATGTTATAAACATCTGAGACAGCATATGTAACAAAATGTTCTTGCCGAAATGCACATAGCTTTGAAGAACTGCTGCTGTTGTGAGTTGGAGGCAAGATTGCTGCTTTTGTTAGATATGTTAAGAGCCATTAAGGATTTTCAGTATCTGTTTTGCATGGTTACCTGAATTCTGAATCCTGCTTTCTATTGGACAGGCTGATTTAACTCCAGGGCTGTGTAAATGTTACCTTGTGACATAGTGAGAACTGTAGAGAAACTATAGTTTTTGATTATTCTTTTGGACGTTCTTGCACACCCAGTTTTGAGTTGTACTGGCAAGCCACTGTCATATTTGGTTAACAGACTCTTACAAGCAGACTTTTGGGAGTCACTTCAATATTTGTCCAAAAAAGCTTTTGCATGAGCAGCTTTCTCAAACTCTGTGAACGCACAGTATGTGGTTTCAAGCAGAGTCTGTCAGAAATCTCTAACTACTGATGGTCCATGCCATAACTCTTCCTTCATGAAGATAATTTGTCCCTTTCTTTTCTTCTTTCCTTGCCTCTTGCCAGGAATGGTGAAGTCAAAGGTGAAATTCATTCTCTTGGCAGCTTAGATTTTGGCTTTCCAGCCCTTGAAATAAAATTGTATGTGTATATAGTATTTAATAGAAACCTCACGGGTATTTTGTTTTGTGTATTGCCAAAGCAGCTTTGGTCACAAAGGCACTCAAATAATTTTATTAGACACAAAAGAGAATTTTGTTGGAAAATCTATTTTCACTGCCAGACGAGTGATGAGTTTTCTCAAGGGTACTTCAGAATAAGAGTTCTCCTACTGTACTGTTAGTGATCAAATTTGGTATATTTAATCTGCAGATCTATCTGCAGTACTACACATGGCTTGTGTTACTGAGTGAGTGGTGTGAAACATAAGCTGTTAGTAATTTGTGCTGTATATTTGCTCTCCTTCTGATTCTAGGTAATAGCCTTTGCAACAGGGTTCCAAATGTTTGCTAGCTGAATACAGTATTCCCGTTCTGCTTTAAAAGCATTCCTTTTAAAAGTAGCTTTTATCCCACTGTTCGACCTAGAGCTTAAATTTGTAGTATATCTAGTATTATGTGGATTAATCATATGTCCTTAATTTTCTTGCTAGAGTTCCAATTGTCTCAATTTTATTGTATTAATGTTGCCTTGATGATGGAGTACTCAGTTGCCCATTTAAGGATGTATTTGTACAGTCTTCAATTCACAAGAGATCTGTGTTGATTGGACTGTGACTTGTGGTCCGTCAGTGTTGTGTTATCCACTCCCATCATAGTGGTGTTGAAAATAGAAGTATATGACCATCCATCTGTCATGGCAAGTTGATTTATTGGTGGTTCTCTCCTTTCTGAAGAATTCTGGATTCTTTTCATTTAATTCCCAAGTTACTTGGATTTCTGTTCAGAAATTTCTCTTCCAAAATCCAAGAATTCAAAAATCTGAGGTTTTCTTGACTGTTTTCCTTCTCTTCCAAAGCATCTGGGCTTCTGAATGGAACATCTTCAGCCCCATACAGTGTTAATCTGAGGCACTTCAGGCATGCGTGAGTCAGTATTCCGTCTGGTGATAGCTCCCAAGATGGAAAGACAGAAAGTGCACAGGACAGTAGACATGGATATGCCTTGCTTGTAAGGGTCAGCAGATGGTCAGAAGAGTACCAACAGGAGACAGATTTGCTTCAGCTTTGGTGGTTGCAGCTAATTCAGTTTAACATCTCCATTCTGGCTCTTCCAGGTTTTTACTCTTAGGGAACTACATGTATGCCTGAGCACCCCAAGTGCCACTGTGTTGGTCTGTCTGAAGTTTTAGTAACTCATGAGCAGTGTACTTTCTTTTAAGTTGTTTTTGAGCTGTTTTGGAAACATTTTTTAAAATGTTTATACTTAAACTGCTACAGTTTCTTAGCTCTCCACCTTTTCACTCCTCGTCCCTTTTTTGACCCCTTTTCATTTCCTCCTAAGGTCAATTCTGAGAAGAAAATGTCATGTTAACCTAATTTAGCAAGGCATTGTCTTGTGCTTGAAGTACTCCTTGTGCTTGAAGATTCCCTGTTAACTTGTCTGTTGCATTTAAAGTGCTCATACAAGTATTTCTTTTACATCCTCTAGACATACCTTTGTCAATAAAGTCATTTGCCAAGGGCATCTCTAGATCTAGGAGTGGTTTTGCTTCAGAAAAGTGGCATGGTCTCTTAGCTTTTTCATGGTGATTTTATTTGGGCTGTGGTGTTTGCAGTGATGTAAGTGACCTGAAAAACATGTTAATGTGGATGGTAGTTTTGGAGTTAAAAGGTTCATTTGTAAAAGCCTAAAATAATCTGTCACAAGGTTTGAAATATAGTACTGCTTGGAAGGTGAACTGTTAAATTTTAACAAGTTTCATTTTGTAAATTGCCATTTGTGCTTATACTTAAGAACTTCTCAGCCTTGTAAGTCACAGGTGACAATTTTAACGAACAAAATGCATTGGCCCAAACTTATTAATGGGGTTTCTTGCCTTGTAGGTTTGGTATTCACCCTGTGGCTGGCCGTATGCCTGGTCAGCTGAATGTACTGCTGGCAGAGGCTGGCGTTCCCTATGATATTGTACTGGAAATGGATGAAATCAATGAAGACTTCCCAGGTTAGCATGTGAGCGATAAGTTTCCAGATTGGATGATTTGTTTGATTCTGTTTTTGCACTGCACAGAGATTTTTAACAACAGGAAAACAAGAAATCAGGTTTACCTTTGCAGAGGACTAGAGGTCTTTTTTGGGGGGCTGAATAGGGGGATCTTTTGTTTTAATTGCTTATAGCTGTGAAGTAAATGGCCATGCAGTATCTTGTATTATCTCTGTTACTGCCCTGTCCCCACAGAGGAAAATTACTGTTACTTCTTTAGGTCAGGTATTGTGGATGACTTGGACCCTGACTTGTGCTGCAAACTTGTACAGCATGGTACTGAAAACTTGCATTCTTACATCTTTATTTAAAAGGCAGATTGCTGCTAAAACTGGTAAAAGGTTTTTTAGAAGAATATTCAAAAGAAAACCAGGTGCAAAAAAAATGAAAGTGATGATACTATGTACACTATGTGTGTATTCAACCGTATTTAAATATCAAAAGGATTTATATTTTGTATGGCAGGGTGGTCTAATGAGTCCCTTGGAATTGGGCTGTGGATGTGTGCAGTTTGTTAGAGGTAGCTGGCAGCATATTTGAACTCTCACATAGAATTTGCCTAGAGAAGTTTGTAAAATACTTGGGTGCATGTTTAATCATTAGGGGTTCTTCTGCCTAGAATGTACATCAGCCTCAATTTTCCAATTTTGGATATTCTTTCATCAGTGGTATTTTCTTTGTCTTGCTGCAGAAACTGACTTGGTCCTTGTAATTGGTGCAAATGATACGGTTAATTCAGCAGCTCAGGAAGATCCGAACTCTATCATAGCTGGAATGCCAGTTCTTGAGGTCTGGAAGTCCAAACAGGTGAGATTAACAGAGCTGAGTTATCACCTTCCTTTAGCAAGCTTTTAAAATGTGGTTTATAGGATAAGATAACCAGATTCTTCCACTATTCTGGTTTCCACAAGAAGCTTTTCTCCAAGTTGTCCACAAAATGGTCAGTGCTTTGCTTTGATTTTATAATCATCATCACGTGCTTCAGTGAGACTAATGATGACTGCAATAGAAAAGATCATTTAGAGCACTTCTACTAGAATATGATTAATAAATGGTGGTCTGCTTACATCTGCAGCCCAGAAACATTTCTGTACAAATACCTGTTTTGTTAAGTTTGTAGTTGACAACTTTAATTAAATAATAATAAATAATTTGGGGTTTTTTTTGTCCCCTCACAAAAAACCAACATCCCCACCCAAAACATGCCCACCCAAACAACCAATGTTCCCACGCAAAAAACCAAAAGAACTCCCAAAACAATGCATGGCTGAGTCATATAGGACACTTATACTGTCCAAGTTGAACCAGCAGTTTAGTTACAGTTAACAGTTTTGCTCTCATCTAAAGTACATATACTTGTGTTTCCTTGATGTGAAATCTTTGATATTTTGTTCCAAATGCTGTCAGAGTGGCTTCCATTGTTCTGTGGATTATCCATTCAAGTATTAGTCACAGACATATACATTTATCAGCAGTGTGTAGCTATATATTGCAATTTGAGAAATAAACACAGACACAGTTAAGGTAAAATTTCTCAGTTTCTCTGCTGAAGGTGACAAGGTTAACTAATTTAACACTTAAATAGCTAAAATTGGCTGAGTTTTTTTTTTAATGTTCCACCTATGAAGTAATGCAGATCAATAGTAAAGAGACTGTTGCACAAAGTATTTATGTGAAAACTTACCTGAATTTTGTTACTATCAGGGAATTGAACATGTCAAAATTAAAGTCTCAAAACTCTTCAATGTTGTGGTCATCAGTGGACATCTTGCTTTGGCTATATTACATAGAATAAAGTAAATGCATGTGTAATGTCCACAATCTCTTAATCTGAAATACAACATTGTTTTTAACAACAAAATGTTTGTGAAATTGGTCTGGATATCAATTTATCTGCCATATTAAAATTTTAATACTGTTTCATAGCAGTGAGCATCCTGTTTTTGTCAGAGATTTCTCTTCCTTTATTTGTGGTGGTTGGTTCTGTGTTGCCTTTGTTTGAGGAAGGGTGATGGCTGTGCTTTGCTGTTTCAAACATGAACTCTTTATGTGCAGGTCATTGTAATGAAGAGGTCTCTGGGAGTTGGCTATGCAGCAGTGGACAATCCCATCTTCTACAAGCCAAATACTGCCATGTTGTTGGGGGATGCTAAGAAGACCTGTGATGCCCTGCAGGCCAAAGTCAGGGAATCCTACCAAAGCTAAATACTGATTTATATTCTGCTCATATTTCCAACTACAGTTTTGTCACAGAGGTCACAGAAAATGAGAGGTAGAAGAATCTCTCACTCTCATAAGGCAGCTGGCTTTTGGAGAAGATTGCATTGACTCCTAGGAGGTGTAGTTCGGTCAGGGGATATAGACTTTTACAAAAAACATGGGCAGATTAGCCCTTTAAACTAAATCTCCAATGAGACAATGCATAAGAGAATGAAAATGTTCTTTTTAAGATCAACATTGTGCTGTTACAAGGAGGAACTAACAACTCATGGCCATCTTTAAGTAGTTACTGACTTCCTCCTCCTACAGAAGTCTGTACTTCTGTATGGAAATTCACTAAAAAATACTGTGCCAAAACTGTATTCAGTCTTATCATCAAAGCCGTTTTTTGGCTGGTATGGACAATGCAACTGTTGATTTCATCAAAACTTAAAAATAAATTTCAAACAGATGCCAGCAGAAGCAAATCCTTGCATGTCCCTTCGAACTCAGGACATTTGCTAAAATAGATGCTTATATGATTTGAGATCTAAGCATAATATTGTTTTTCTTTTGGGGATGCTTCTTTTTCATTGTATGGATGCTGTGAATCAGGAACATTTTAGGAAAGTTACTTTTAGCAAAGAGGGGAGGGGTAAGACTTTTTCATTTGTAATCAGAGAAAAACCCCATTGTTTCCTTGGATCAGTAGTACCTGGGTTCTCTTTAACATATGCTTTACTGTGGAACACTAGATAATTGTTGAAGTGCTAATAAAAAGTCAGTTATTTTTCTCTGTTGATCACTGTCTGTTTTCTCCTGTTGTTTTTCCTGAGTAGGTAACTAGTCCAAGATTATTTTTTGAAAGTTAAGAGAATCAAGCTGCCACCAAAGGATGTTGAGATCGAAGGCTGTAGTGAATGGAAATCATAATAAAATATTCTTTTTTCTTTTATAATTGCATTGGTTCTCTAATTTTTTTTCATTCTAAGTATGACTGTCACCTGACTTAGCAACTTAGCTTTTCTAGTAAATGAAGAGGGTTAGACAACTGAGAGTGATTGAGCAAGATACGTTGCTTTTTTTGAGATTAAAGAAAAGCTAGAATAACTGCCTGGTGTGACTAGTTAATTTTCCAGTGGCTGAGGTGTGAGATGAATTCTATCCCTTTGAGGCAGGTGCCATATAGATTTGCTTCAATTGTTTTTTAGGTCTATGAGACTGTTGAGTTGATTGCTGTGACAATTTCAGTTTCTACCTTCAAAGTGAGTGATAAGTGAATAATTTTAGCCATCTGACAGTTTGTTCAGTAGTAGCACATGTTTTCCTTAAGCTTCAGTGAAGCCCAGACTGGAGATCTCTTCCAGAGGCTGCAGCCATTGGCTGCATTCATTGGCTCATGAAGCAATCTGTCTTCTCTCTTGATGGAAAGAAGGAAGCAAACACACAGAGCCTGTGAGCTTGTAGTGTGACAGAGGGCAAAGATCTAGCCTATCTCCTGTGGATCTGCCTGCTGCTTTGAAGGTTTTCCCCTCCCTACCCTATCTCAATCTTCTTATTATCACCCAAGAGGTGTTTGCTCTATCCTAACTCAAGCAGGCTATGGACATCTGATCAGGTCATGGCAAGGTAGTGCAGCAAGAATGAGGGTATGCAGGAGACTCTTCTCTGTTTAGCTGTGGAGCTTTTGCAGTTTGCAGTGTGTGTCTGTGACGCACTGAGACAACTTTACTCTTTGCTGTGTTTTTTTTCCCCTTTTTTTAAAAATAATTATTTCTTTTAATGTAAATTGTTACATTAAAAGAATTGTTACATAAAAGTTACAGAGATATTTAGTTTGGAAACATTTGCTAATTTGGCCCAGTTGCCTTCTGAAAACAGATCCAATTTGATTAGATTGGTACAGGCTTTCATTTGAACTTCTTGGTGGAGATGTCAGCCTCCCTTTTGTTACAGTGTTCAATTCTTCCAGTTGGGAAGAAATGATTTTTTAAATTGTTATTAGCTTCTCATTTTCAACTGTAATTAGAATTTCCTTTACTGGAATTGTTTGCAATCTCAGGAGACCAGTTTGCCCAGTTGTCTGAGTCTCTATCAGCATTTCATACCCTTTTGCAGGCTGATGTGCTCCCCCATCTCTGGAATGCATTAATTGTGCAAGCATCCAGTCCTCTCTGCAATACCCACCTGGTGTTCTTATCTTAGATAAACCACACTGAACATCAGAGGCAGCTGAAAGGGAGGGGATGCGTGGGGGGAAGATGGGCTGAAAACAGAACTGAAGCCTAACTATCTTTCATCATTTTTCCACTCTTCTTGAGCCAGAGACAGATCAGAAGTTAAATTTATACAATATGGTATTTCTAAGAAACACACTTCTTATTTTCTGTAATGAGAAGTACAAAATTTTTTGTGCTGGTGAATTGTCTTTGAATCTTTTTGTAAGTAGGATAATTTTACTGTTTACAAAATGACAAGGTTTCTGTTATGCGATCTATCAATCTGTCTCAGATTCTTACTTTAGTCTATGATGTGGTTTCTGAAATTCCAATCTAATGAGTCGTGTATCCCACTCTATTGATTTCATGCAGCAAGCATGAAATTCTGGTCCATTCAAATAGAGAAATTGGTGACTGAACCTGCTTCTGTTTTTAAGTTTTAATAAAACCCCCAGCATTTGGAGTTTTATCCATTTGCTATGTTTTGGGTTCTGTTGCAGAGCACTCTTGGAGTACAGAAACCTGGATGTTTTTGAAACTAAGCTAGAAGTTATATTAGCACCATGAAGGAACATTTAGTCTGCAGGACTTAGATTGGAGGTCATCCATAGTAAAAACCCTCAGACAAATGGAAATGGATTTAATATCCTCAGCACAGAAGGCCTTGTTTGCTAGGTTTGTTTCTAGAGTGCCAAAATAGCTGCTGAAGTAGTCTTCCAGATCTGCAGTGCATGAGAGATAATGAGGGGTTATATTTCAGGTTCTTCCCTTCTAAGACTGGGTTATTTGTAGTAGGTAAATTTAACATTTCAGTTCAAAGAAACACATGAAATCAAGAGAGTTTTGCACCACCAGCACATGTGAGTTTTTGTGGAAGCTTTCAAATTCTGCAGAAAAACTTTACAGAAGGGGATTTGAGTGATAGGAGGTCTGAGTCCTCTGTTTGGTACCTAAGAAATGCAGTTCAAAGACTCATTTCATAAGACTCGCAATGAGTATTGTTCCATCACTGTTATTACTGTGGGGTGGTTTATGAATGAACAAATTACAAATGGTAATAGCTTGCATAATCCAACTGCTCTGCCATTGCCCAGAGGCTATATTGCATTGCTGTCTTAGGCTAGTGTGATACATGGCTCTTCCTGAGAGAAACATACATACTTAGAGGTTTCCATAAATGGACTTTGTAATATTTCAAGCTCCAAGTTCTGAAAAAGGTGATGTTTTGGAGCACCAGAAACAATCCTGAAATACTAAATTAGAATATTACTTGATAAATTAAGGGACTCATTCATAGCCCTTATTTCAGGGTGATCATCCTAATGACTTCTAAGGAAAGAGCATTTTCTCCAGTTGCAAAGATAGCGAGGAATGTTAGCTAATGGGAAGATCATGATCAGGGAAAAGGGTTAGAGGAAATAACTGTCCTACTTTCTCTTTTCACTTTTGCCTGAAGACACATTTTTCTTGAGAATGAGTGGGATCATATTCTTCAACTGAATATATGCAGAGATAGTTGTGCATTCTTCCTTTAGTGACAGTTTGTTGGTTTTGTTTTACCTCATACACTCCAGGGCTGGATGTAGGCCTCACTTTGAAACCTGGCACTTCAGGGTCCAATTTTCTGCACAGCATATATAAATTACATGTTACTACCCATTTTTACTCACTTATTACAGAAATGGCAGTGTAAATTCTACAGTATTAATTTTTAACACCTCTTGACACTTTTTTGAACTTTGTATACTGTACTTCTGCAAAGTAGTTTTAATTTGAAAAGGATATGGAGAATAGCTATTAAGCCTTATTTACCAACTATAACCGGATTTAGAATAGTATATAAAAAAGGTACAAAATATGTCTGTTACTTTTTTTGATAATAGGGTCAAAATGGGCCAGAAAAGGGGGGAAAGGAATTGTATATCAGAGAATTAAAGGAGCCATGCTGTAAAGATCAGCCCTTTATGTCACATGTAAGTATGGCTTTAAAAAAGGTTGTACATGATGCAGTTCTGTTAGATGTGCTAAGGATGATATTTACTGAGTGTGATGTTTTGCAGTTACATGTGATACTGTGAAAAGACCCTGTCTGTCTCCTGACCATTTTTCCTGTCCCTTGTTGACAAAAACTCCATAAAACTGGTTATTATCCGACCATTTTCCTATTAAAGGAAGAAACAAAGGAACTGGAGGACAGAAGGACTGAAGGGGCTTCACACTCAGTAAAAATTGTCTTCTGAAAGAAGACTGAGGTTGAACTCTAGCACAGCATGAAATTAAGTTATTCTATTACATGGTCAGTCTAACCCATAATTTAAAAAAATCCACAACAGAATGGAAACTAACAGCTAATGAACATAAAAAGCTCAAGCAGATGTTAAAGCTGTCTCATGTAGTAATAACTAGCAGTTTCTTTTCCCCCCATTAAAATGTTACAGATGTGGGTAAGAAAAGCCATTTAATTTTCTGATTTTACATTCTCAGAAGCTCATTTTTGTTATGGACCATAGAACAATGAACTTCACTTTTCAAGAGTTTTATGGTGGATTTGTTGATGTACGGATGCAACGCAGGAAGTGTCTAATCAACATCAACAATTCTTATTTTTCATTAGCATTTTGTCCCCCAAAATTGCCACTGAATGTTAGTTTACTGAACTGTATAATTTGATGTGATTGAATTATATCTGAGTTTTCAAACCTGAAAAAAGTAAAATATGCCAACAAATGCAATGTGCTATGTATTGCTATAATTTTCATGTCATATTGCTGATGCAACACTAACTTATTTTTTTAAATTTTCAGAGATTTCCTAAGCCACACTTTATATCTGGTTAATTTGCTCTGTGAAAAGGGTTGAGCTGATCCATAGAGCTGTTGAACTTTGGGTGTAGACCTCGGAACCACTTTTTCCTGTGAGATATAGCAAGTAGCATCTGTTGCCTTTTTACTTAGTCATTTTGTTTTGTGTTTTGTGAGAAATTAGATTTGGTACTTAAATGCTAACTCTGTCTGAGGCATCTAGTTTCTGTTGTCCACCTCAGGAATTAGTCATCTTTGCAAGTTTTTTGTGGAGTTGCTCTTACAGGAAACGCTACAGTAGCCCCACCTTATTGGCCTGTATTTCTAACTCTGCTGCCAGTTTTGGAAAGGAGAGGGAGCTTCCCATTTCTGCTGGACCAGCTGTTGTGGTTGTTCCTAAAATGTTACTTGCCCAGTGCTCATTTGTTTTTACAGTGAGGGTGGTGAGGCACTGGCACAGGTAAGCCCCTTACATTATTACAAATCTGAATAGAATAAATACAGCCTGGGTGGGAGATGATATGAGTGCAAAGCTTCAGTTTTGATGTGGAAACATGCCCTAGGGTATTGTGTTACTTTGGGACTATATAGTCCCATGTTAGACATATGTTGCAATTTCTCAGGTTTGTTAAAATTAATTTTATTAAAAGTTTAGGTAAAACAATGTTGGGATGAAGTTGAGATGACGGAGAACCAAAATACAGTTTGAAAACCTTAGTGTAATAAATGGTGTAATACTGCACATAAAAAGCCTTGCTTTGGTTATCCTGCAGATGTGTTGGATTGATCTCCCTAATGAACTGCAGTGAGTTCCTCTGAATAAATAGGCATCTGAAATTTAATGTCTTTTGCTGATGACATGAGAAATAGGAAAAATTTCAAGAGGGGGTGATTTTGACTTTTGTAACAGTCAATTCTCTTTCACTCTATTCAGGGACCAGTTCTGTGGCTTTGGGCTGACCAGTTAAATCTCAGTGTTTGGAGGGCTGTGATATCCTTCCATCTCAGAAAATGTACAATGGCTTACAAACAGCAACCATTTTTTAAATAAAGTAAGTAGTAGCCTTAGCAACACATTGTTTCTGTGCATGCATTCTTCTCAAAATCATTGTTTTCAAAATTGTCAGCTCTTAAAAAGAGAAAGAAGAAATCTGGATCTTTTGCCACCCAGAACCTGGAAAACATATAGTCTACAGACTGGTCCCATGCTGCTCTTAGATCTTAACAAACCTGTAACACAGGCTTCCGTGGATACAGTAACTTCTCACTCCAAATAATTGTAAAAGCTTTTTAGCCTACTTGTCTCTTTAATTTAGAATTAAGTAAGAGACATGTATTTGAGACAATATTCTGTTAGAATAGTTCCTGCAGACAATGCCTTTCCTTTCCTCAAAAAATCCCATGACAGTGAGGTGCAAAAGTTAGTATTTGAGCTTTAGTTTTCAACCAGTATCTTTTTTATTCAATATTCAAAATATACTGATTTGACTCTCATCCAGACTTACCTAATATATTACAAGGTTAGGACAGGTAAGTACCTCAGGTTTTGATCAGTTTGACATTAGGTTTACCATATCTGTAGACGTATGTTCTTTGCAGGAAATACCAAAGCATTCTGCCAGAGTTTAATTTCATTAATATTTTTCCATTTCCAAGAAGAGTTAGAATCAACTTGCTTTTGTCTACCTAGTTCCAAAGATAGTTTCCCTCATGGTTTTTACTTGAAGACTAGTTGTAGTTGCCTTGAAAATTACCCTGATGATCGTGCAGTATAAATTTTAATGCATTCATTGCATGGGTGAAAATTAGTTTTGGTTATTTTCTTAATTGTCTGCATTTTGTGTTGGAGGAAGTGGCCATAGTTTGTAGGAATAAAAACATGGGAAAGAATTACCATGCTTTGCAAGCAATTAAATTGTTTTGAATACAAGTGTAGTAGGAAGGGAACAGAGACAAAGAGGAGTTGGGTATTTAAAGCATCTTTTTTCCCAAAAAAATGTTGGTGTTTTTATAATAGTTTCCACAAAATAAAAAGCTACTTTATTCAGCCTGAATTTGATGCTGGATCCACAAATTTCTGTGCTCCTTATAGGAATTACTTGTGATTTATTACAGTATTCACAAGCTTCCAAAAAAAAAAAAAAAAAAAAAAAAAAAAAATCAATAAATGTAAATGTTGAGGTGTTTATATATGACATTTATGTTTTCTGATTAATGAGTAGATAAACCATTATTCCCTTACTGGATTGTATTTACTGTGTAGGAAATGTTTTCAGGAACCCAAAACAAGGGATGGTGGAAAAGAAAGGCCCTTAATAACAAACCTTTGTGCCCCAGGGCAGGTTTGAGACTCTGAGCAGGGGAGTCCTAATTTGCTTCAAGTCTGCCCTGTGATGGTAGCACTGCTTTACAAGAGGACTTAGGATCTTTGTCACCACTAAAGTGTTCAGGGTGTGGAACATGAGTTCCCACAAAATAAGAAGATCTTTAAAGGGTAATGTTTTGCCTACAGTAGCTTTTGTAGATTAATAAATCTACAGGGTTTGTTAAGATCCTGTAGAAATAAATACTGTTGAGGTCTGAACAGTGGGGGTAGAGCACTCTGCATGTGTGTTGCAGTATGAAACATGCAGTATGAAACATACATATCTGAAACATATTTCAGATATGTATCTCTACAAACACATTTTGCTCAAGTATCCCAGACTTTTATATATGTTGCTGCTGGTTGCATATTTAGAGAGTTTTTCTTAAAACTTGTTCCAGAAACATCAGGTAGATCTCTTTGACTTAAGTTGTATTTGCGTTACCATTGAGAATTAACCTCATGCAGAATGTGTAATGGAGCAGCTATGGCATTGTCTTCTAAAAAAGACCTTTACCTCTTGGTGGATTGGTTGTTGCTATTGCTTGGTGGTCTGCTGTTGTCATAACAGACTAAAAATGAAAGGGAGAGTTGACATCTTTTATTAGACCACTGCTGTAGCTGGGAAAAGAATAGACACATTTTTTTCAGCCCTCATTTTCTTCTTCTAGTCAGAAATGGCTTTGTACTTAGTTTTGAAGTGTGCTTAGCTTGAAATATTCTGGTCCTTTTCCAAGCTATATTGTTGGCTCTTACATTATTTCTTCTTACAAAACTTGCTTTCCATGGCATGTCAGGCAAACCTTTATAAAATATCTTATTGCTGTGGGTTCTAAAATTATTGAACATTAATATGATACTAAATATATCTAGTGTGTTTTTTTTCTGGTATTTATTCTTAAATGAATGCCTGTTTTCCTTTTTGTCTAGCAGAAATATTTGTTAACCTCACTGTAAATCCTAACATCTTGAAAATTCTTAAATAAGAATTTAAAATGGAATGCACGTATTTCTACTGACACAGCAAAAATGAATCATGTTCCTTTAAGTAAGCAACAGCAAACAAAAGAGTATGTGCATGCATGTTAAATAGGTGTAGACAGTATTTCAAGATATGAAAAAAGGGCAAGTTTTTAAAAATACTGTATGGTGCTTTTTGGCCTTTGATGTCTTTCACACTGGAGTATTTGATTTGTCTTTAAAGTTAACTGAAACACTTCAGTCTCTTACAGAATTACATATTGTGAAGCATTCTGTCATTGCTTAACTGGATCGTGGTGTCCAGCCATAAACTCGACGCGCATCTGTGTCCCTAAGTGACACGAAGTAGTTTTCATGGCACATATGGTCAGTAGGTGCCTTTTGATAGGAACTGGCCTGCTTTTCTGTGCTGTGTCCTTTTTCACTGAGTTCTGGTGGTAAGAACAACAGCAAGGTCTAAGCCTGATGCTGTGACTGAGCCTTGCACTTGTGACTGTCACAGGAATCACTCCAGAGTGTCCAGGTGAAAGATCTGCCATCCCGATCTTCTCTGGTGTGTGCATTCTGCCCACGTGATACTACTGTGAGTAGTGTTCAGGAAAACAGATCAGCGAGACGATTTCCTAGGTCTAGGAAGTTAGTATGGAAATGTTTTTTGAGCTCGTAAAGATGAGGTTGAATGTAGTTTATAAGTGTGAAAATACACAATAACGAAATACAGAATACCCAGGAAAAGTGCCTAATGCGGCTTCTGTGTTCCGTTTCCTAGTCCTAGAATAGTCTTCCTGGGATTTTTTAGACACAATCTCCAATATGTTTTCTCAATTCAGTTGTTCAGCTGTGTTTTTTCACAGTATTCTATGCAGCACCATGAGAACTGATGAATATCACAGACATGTAGCAAACTTCATCAGACTGCCTTGAGAAATCAATTTTTCATTCTGCCTTTTTGAGGATTAAAACAAGATGCAAAATAAATAGCCTGGCAATCAAATTCCACTGCAAATCTGAACATCAAAATCCTCATTTAAATGTGATCTGAGCTATCTCTGTGCCTCCTTAATCCTTGTGTCAGTCTCCCATGTGATTTTTCTAGTGAAGACCTTGAAGAAGTTATTTTAAGTCAGAAAAACTGGTTTAGGCACTTGGAGTAAAGAGGGAGCAGAACAAGGGAAGAAGAAAAATATGGATGCTAGAGCACCTGGCTCGAGAGCTGAATGGTAATTGCCTGTACTGGCCACTGGATGTCACTTGTTCCACATAAATACATCTAAGAAGCTAATTGGCAGCAGACACAATAGTGTGTGTGTCTGTTGGGAACATGCAAATGGTGTCTAAGTGCGTGTGGGCAGCAGAATATTTCTTTCCCTGCCTTATGCTTTTTCATCTGAAAATCGAGAGAGCTTAATTTGAAGTGACATCTTGTTACTTTGGAGCACAAGATGCTTGTGGCTGACTTTTGCCTGTGCTACCCTTCTTAAGTTTTGGATGCTGGCTTTTCGTGGAACGTGGAACCATGAGGCAGCCATCACCTATTTCTGCCACCACAGTGCTGGTCTCCATCCACTGTGTAGCATCAACAGTAACTTGCACCATGAGTTGAGTCAACAGAAATGTGGTTTTCACAACAGTGCTATTGATCTGTGTGTAGGTTTGCCTTAAAGATTAAAATGTGGGTGTAGAGAAAGGTCAAAGTCAGAAAAGGAAAAAAAAGCAGAAAAACCCAAAAAAACCCAAAAAGAGAGAGAAAAGATAGAAAGGAACAAAGCCCAAGAAGGAATATTCAGTTCTTGATGTAGTGACCATTCACTGCAGAAAAGCCAGCTCAGGGAATTCACACTTTGGAAAAAAAAAAGTGTGGGCAATGTCAACACCAGTCAAATATTTACTATTCTTCTGTCCGTGTATTGGCTTGTGTAGTTACACTTGATCTTGTCAAAGAGAAATGTGCCTGAATGTACAGCCCGTCTGCCACCTCCCAAGAGGAGGCTGTGGCCAGGTGGGGTCGGTCTCTTCTCCCAGTTAACCAGTGACAGGACAAGAGGACACAGTCTTAAACTGTGCCAAGGAAGGCCCAGGTTGGACATCAGAAAGAATTTCATCACAGAAGGGCTGATCAGACATTGGAATGGGCTGTCCAGGGCGTCCGCTCCAGGTGGTGGAGTCACTGTCCCTGGAGGTGTTTAAGGAAAGACTGGACTGCCACTCAGTGCCATGGTTTAGTTGACAACATGGTTTTGGGTCATAGCTTGTGCTCAATGACCTCAAAGGTCTTTTCCAGCCTAACTTATTTTGTGATTCTGTGTGATTCTGTAATGGCATCATCTATCTGATAGCAATCACAAACGTGATATAAAAGGAGGAAGGGCCTTTTCCTGACTGATCCAGATAACTGAGTTAAGTCTTTCACTTAGATGTCAATGCACATGCAGGTAACCCTCACCCAGAGCACATTGTCCCATCACTTCTTTTCCTGGCTAAGTTTTCTAGTAAGTATGTAAACTATGTAAACATTTGTATAACTACGTAAAAATAATCTACAATTTATAGAATAAATAATATTAGTTATATGTATATATAATATCCCATAGTTAGTGAGTTGACATCAGTACAGACTTTCTGTAGTGTTAGAATGTTATTTTCCACTGAAATGCTTCCTGCTAGGTGTCAGCTTTTAAAATTTTACTTGTATTTCAGATGTAGAATTATACTTAGTGAGATGAGGTCTAATTCTTCAAATTACTTCAGGCTGAGCATGTTCATCTCATGTGAACTGAGCTGTTCTGAAGTGTTACTGCATTCTTGGAAATAAAAAAATGAACACCTAAACAAAACTGTTCCCTGTCATCTGGGAAAAAGACATTTTAAAAATCACCCAGTGAAAATTCAATTTTGATTTTTATTTCTAGTCAAAACTTGTTCAAAATGAAAATACATGTCCATCTTACAAAATTCTGTGTATTTGACTCAAAGAATGGGAGTTCAAGTGTGGATCCAATCTAAAAAACAGTAATTATTGTTAACAATTTCTCCTACTTGTCATTCCCTTGAAATTTATGCATAAGTTCACTTATGTATTGTGCAGTGCATAAACACTGAAGTGATAGTGTCTTTGCAGGGTAGATGAATACATTTTAAATACAATTGTATGTTTTCATTGTGTTTTCACTTGTTTATAGTAAATTGCTATCCTGAAGTTTTATTTACTGCTTTGGACAACTTTCAGGTTTTTTACAGCACTGTAATCAAATACTGCAAGTGTTTAAACCTGAAATAGTGATTGTTTCCCTTCTATTGGTATTTTTTGCATCGGATGTCATCTGCCATTAAAACTCAAGTAAGGGTCACTGCATCATAGAATCTCAGGTAGCTGCTGCTTACCAACTCTTTTGTTGTTAGAGAATGGTCTCTTTCCAAGGGGCTTTCAGTGATCACATCTTTTATAAAGGAATGTCTCATCAGTTCTGTTGTGTCTTAATACTCTACAGTGAAGTCTTAAGTCCCGTTTTTTCCTGACTCTGTATAGTATAAATTTCCCAACAGCAAAGGTTGTCTCTGTCTGGTTATTATAACATCTATTAGATACTAATGGAAACAAGAGAGCTTGTTTACTCTTAACTACATACAATTCAAGCAGTGTATAATACAAACCTTTGCTAATTTTGTTTCAACAGTTAAACATATTGGTCAGATTTGGTAAATGATGCCCTAAAGGAGTGTGTTACAGATTACAAGAGGTGTAAGAGCTTGTAAGCTGCTTTCTGGCACTGAATTTTAATTAAAAATATGAGGGGACCTTTTGTAATCACACACATGTGAGGACTGGAAAAAAAAAAAAGAAAGACTGAAAAATTCACCTTTAGTTTATAGTTGTACGCTTTAACATGTTTTCTTCTTCTAGCAGCTATACCATGATTTTTCAAATAGAGAAGGAGACAGCTAGCTATTTGCATGACTGCTGTTCATGGAGGAAGGCCTTCATTTGCCAGGTCTCCCTCCCTGCTTTCAGAAGGAGCCGTACTCACAGTTTGTCACTTCCTGTGATGGCTCCACTGGTCTGTGTCTCATTTCACATTTGGGGAGGGCAGGAGACTGCAGGTAGTGACACACATTATGGCTTCATGTCCTCCTTCCCCACTTGCCTTTTGTCCTCTGAGCAGTGTGAATTTCACTACAAGCAACCTATTTCAAGTAGTTTTACTTTGGTTGGGGCTTTTCTGTGCAGCTTTCTACTTCACATGATAAGGAATTTCAGGAACAAGAACAAAAATGTGGCAGGGTTAGTGTGTCATGAAGTTTCCCCTTCTTCCTGCTTTCCTGGATATCTGAGGGACACCTTGCTGTAATTTTATTAATTTGCTTGTCTATCAGCCCTATAGGTCATTTTGTTTTGGGGAATTAACCAGTTTTAAATTACAGATGAGCAACTTACAGACATAAGCAACTTGGTCATCTTGATTTATATCAGCTGCTTCCAAAGGAGCTCCTCCACAGGTTTCACAGAGTATCTCCTATATCTGATCCATAATATTGAAAACATAATTTAAGGAAACATTTCCCAGCTTTAAATTCAGATTATGTGAAGTCATAGATTGGTATCCCAACACATGCATATAATGGTACCAAAAATACAACACATCCTTAGAGTAGTATTTTAGTCCTACAAGAGCCCAGGGCTGTAAATTTTACTACAGTCAGGTTACAGACACTGTAAGTGATGAAATGAAACAGTACCTACTTGAGTTCTCCTTCATGCAAACATTTCAAACAAGCTGAGGCAAAATGAGTAATGCGTGCATTAGTGTTCTGCATGGTGATATATTCATTAATTCTTTTAAAGAGTGTGGTGGATCTCCATGTGAATCATGAGAAAATACCAAGTACTTCCAACCTGCTGAGTGCCAAAAAATGGTAAGAAAAATACACTTTTTTTTTTTTTTTTTTTTTTTAAAAAAAAAAATGAAACAATTTNTTTTTTTTTACAACAAATAATGAAGCAATTCTGGCACTGGCAACTCAGAAAAGAAGTAGAGAGAAGAAACTTTAGGCAACATATTGTAACTAAAAGTCACTTTTCCAAAGAAAACAAGCAAGGAGATGAAACTATTTTGCTGAGTTCTGGCAAGTATCAAAATTACTCATGTTGTAACAGTGTGTACCTTTAGGTTCCATGCTAACACCCGGGAAAGCTTTGAGTTCCATGTCCTGGTAGACTCACCATTGAATTGGGAAAATAAGTCTTTGCATGGAGTGTGAACACCCTCTGTCAGAGCGTCCAGGCTGGTGAGGTGACCATAGCTTAGAGGAAAAAAGGTATCTTCTTGACCCAGGTGAGCAGAACTCACTTCTCCCCCACTCCTACCTCTGGTGAGGCAAATTTTGGCATCAGCTCTGTTATGTTTGTGTGAATGATCCCTTTGCAGCAGAAAACCTTTTCGACTGTGGGCTCGGGAGGGCCAGCTCAGCTGAGAGCTCCAGCCTGGAGTTAACACAGCCAAGGCACCTCAGCATTCACACAGTCTGTGTGGGTGACCAGCAGGTAATGCTGGATTTCACACTGCACCTCTGTGGGCACAGACCTCTCGCAGCTTGAGCCCGTGAGCAGTCTCTGTCTGTAGAGCTGCAAGGGTTTGGAGAGGTTTCACTCCCCCAGGTCAGGCAGTGGGGGAGCATCTGCTTGCACACAGTTTGTGAAAGGCAGGCATTCCTTCCCGTGAAACTGCGCAAGTGAAACTGCGCAAATGGACACTCGAATGCATTTCAATAGGCAAAGTCACATGCAGTGCTTTTTCTAATTAAAAAAGGTTTATGTGAATAATCTCTTAGGGAAATGGGGAAAAACTATCATTTTTCCCACATTTTGAACTCTAGAATGTGACCCTGATCGGAGAATTACTTTTGCCAGTGGATTTTTTTTCATGAGCAATAGTCTTTGGTCTGACATTTGAAACTTGTGCCAAAACCACTGGGGTCAAAAGGTAGAATTAAAAAATTCCAAAACTCCTTTTCCTTTCTTTCCCTTTTTTTTTTTTTTTTTTTTTTTTTTTTTTAAGGAACAGGTATATCTCTCAATAGAGAAATTAAAGAGATGGAGTTTTTTGCCTTTCAAAAAGTTACTTATTCACTAGACATTTTACAGAAGAAAAAGTTATTTACATACTGGGCAAATATATTCTGTTTATCTGCCAAGACAATTCTTGCACCATAGTAATTCCTTCTGAAGAAACAAATGTCCCCTTTCACATTACAGCTATGCACAGTTTACATGAATTTTTCCAGGACTCCACTTTAGAAAACTGCAGCAACACTTACATGTTTTTCTTTTCCTTTAAGTATAAGCTGTGACCTTTTTATCATGGCCCCATGCTTATACAAGCCAAAGCACTGGTAGGTGATAACCTGTAGGTGTTATGAAAAATTCTTTGCTAAACAGGAGCACTACAAATTTTGTCAGAGCAAATAGTTTTACCATATCTGTGTTAGAAGAGCATATCAGAACAGGATTTAGGAGCTCAGACTCAGCAAGTGTGGGACTGTCTGATCAATGAAAGACACCCTTGATTTTTTCCTTTCCTTTGTCCTATTCTATCAATGTTAAGAAGGCCATTATATGTAAAGCAAGTCTCCCAAGACTTGTTGGGCCAACATATTTGGTATTACCTATCAGAGAATTCTTTACATAAAATCTTGAACCTGGGCTGAGTGATGCCCTTGGGATGCTAATCATCTGGGAATTGTCCCAGGACACTTAACCCCAGTGGCGAGTGAAACTGTATTCCTTTCAAAACAGAGTTATACAGATGCTTTATCTTAAAACAGGATTGACACACAAAATGTCAGCAAATAACTATAAAATAGCCTCCTGCTCAGAGCAGGCTCTGGAAGTAAAGTGTGTAATCCATGAGGAGACATCTGCTTCTTCAGAGGATTAAGACATGTCTCCAAGGAAGTCCTTAAACAACAGACTTCAAAAACATGTCTTACTTTTATTATATTTCAAACTAACATTGTGTTTTGGCTTGAAAGAAAGCTGTTTGCCAAGGGAGGTAGGAACCTGACTTGGAATGGAGACTATGACACCCTTCTCTCTTAATTATTAGAACTTTGAAATTAAGGGGCTTTCAGGCTAAGATACGGGAAAACGAATAAGCGTTCTTTACTAGTGCATGTATGGATAACAAGATAAGCAAACAGGAACAGTGGTAACAGCAACAAACAGGAACAGAAAACTCAGTGAAGCCTCTTTGCTCTTTCCCCTTGTGTGCAGTTCTGCTCCCGGTCGGGCAGGGCTGGTCTGGTTATTCCCCCACCTGCAGGGGGCGCTGTGGCGCGGGCTCAGGCTCGTCCCCTCACCTGGCAATGGCGGGCAGGCTGGATGGCGAGGGTGGNTAAGATACGGGAAAACGAATAAGCGTTCTTTACTAGTGCATGTATGGATAACAAGATAAGCAAACAGGAACAGTGGTAACAGCAACAAACAGGAACAGAAAACTCAGTGAAGCCTCTTTGCTCTTTCCCCTTGTGTGCAGTTCTGCTCCCGGTCGGGCAGGGCTGGTCTGGTTATTCCCCCACCTGCAGGGGGCGCTGTGGCGCGGGCTCAGGCTCGTCCCCTCACCTGGCAATGGCGGGCAGGCTGGATGGCGAGGGTGGCCTGCAGCAGGGGCCTCTGAGCGGCGGCTGGAATGGCAGGGTGGGCTCACGGGGCCAGCAAGAGGCAGCAGGAGCTCACCAGCTGTGGCAGGAACCACAGGGCAACCCAGCACGCAGGGAGTGTGGAGCTATAGTGTAGCAAAAACCCCACAGCAATGGCAAAAAACCCACAGGGGCTGGGGCGGTGGCAGCCGGCCTACTGAACACAGAGAGAGAGGCTCCCTTGGAGGGGAAAGGGGCTGGAGGATCCTGGGGTTTCCCCTGAGGCACCCGAACAGATGGTGAAGGGTCCCCTGTTTGTGAGGTCGGGTATTAATAAGGTCCCAGGGCAGCAGCCGCTTTTACGAGCAGAACTCCGCTCACGGTAGGAGAAGGGCAGTGGGAGACGGAGCCTCGCTGCGGTGGAGAGTTCTTCCCACAGCCACCGCAGCCTCTGTTCCCTCCGAATGCCAAGAGAGCAAGAGTAAGCTAGGAGCTGCACCCAACCCCTTCTTCCAGCCCAAATCTTGCGCCATCTCTACCCTTCCAAGAGAAACACCTCAGGTAAGGGCAGCCAGGTGCACTCCTCCCCCTCCTTTATGTGTACATATATTTTATCTCTCTTAAGTACCAGTCTTTATTGTCTCTTTTGTCAACAAATGGGACAAAATTCCCTGAGATAAAAAAAAAAAAAAAACAAAGGGAAAAATCCTAACCCCCAACAGAGGGGCATTTTAATTATACCAGGCACACACTTTTAAAAAAGGGGTGCATAAGTATGAGTTGTGAGAGGAGAGTTGGTTCAATTCCATCTTTGGTGAGTTTAGTGCTGTAATCAAATCCATTGCTCCTGCTGGCCATGTCTGTAGATATCTCAAACCGACTGTGCACAAATAAACATCTGTAACACAAACCTTTTGTGGAATGAAGGTCTCTGACCATTACGAGTGGCCAAAGTAAAGCTGGTTTTGCTGGACTAACAACCTGCAGGTATATCGCCTCCACCAAGAATTCCCAATAAAACCCAAGAAACATTTTTTAAAACTCATAACTGCTCAGATATTCCCAATTGCATATCTTCAAAATACTTTGCATATCACTAGGATTAAACATTATTTGGTTTGAGTCACCTGTGCCTTGGAGGCCAGCAGTTACAGATTTGCTTTTAGTCTTGACAGTGCCTTACTTTAGTAAAAAAGTCCTGGTTTTCCTCGCTAGCAAGTTCCTTTTCAATTTGTACTGATTTATCATGTCTCTCATAAAAGACCAGTGACATTATTTATGTGATGTATGTGATTCACAGAAAGTCCTCATTGATTTTAGCTGTGCAGAGTGACACTATCGTGATAAGCAGCATTTTCCCAATACCTTGTGGAAGTTGTCACTTTCTTATGTTGTCCTGCATTTTAAAACAAAGGTAAAAATTATCAGAAATTAAATGCGCAGCATGGGTTTTATACAGTAAGTTCAAATGGAGATATTTCCTGTAAGAAATGATTCACTTTATAAACATATTTCCTTTTTTTCTGGAGAAGAATTTGATCAGTATTTCCTGTGTTTTAATACTCTTGACGTATTTGTTATGATTGGTCACAGGAAAAGTAGCTAGACATTTGGCTAGTGGAAATGGAAGATATATTATTGTTTTCATTACCAATGGTAGCTTCACTGTTAAGAAAAAGGAATGTATTTTCTTTTAGTCAGCTACAGGTTTCCAGATTGTAGGTGCTTTAATGAAAAGCAATATTGATATGGTGTGTGATTAATATAAGACAAAGCATTAAAAAAGAAAATTCTGAAAATATGTCAGTTACGTTTTTTTCCCTTGCATTTTTTTACTGCCTGTGAAGTGAGAGCCTGTATGTTGGACTTCAGAAAAAGAATCTATTTGGTTTCAATTATCAACTTTTATAGAGTAAAATATTTCTTAGAAATGCAACAACTTTAGGGAGCATTTAAAATTTGAACTGTTCTTTTTGCTGGGGCAGTTCGAAATCACCTTTGATTTTGTATTGACCTTATGTTTTTGTATACAATTCTATTATTAAATTCAAAATTTGGGTCTAAGCTATGCTGACACTGCCTCTTTAAGGGAATGTCAGCATATAGTAAGCACTCTGGATATGCTTTAAATTTTATTATTGTAGAGGGTTCTTTGTGGGGGAGGGGAAGGCAGGAGGGATATTGGACAATTCAGAGCAAAGGGGAAGAAAACCTAACAAATTCTTGGGTATTGTCCAATTCCTGAGCTAAGCCATGAACTCCATATTTGGCTTGAAATAAGGAATTTTCTCCTCAACAGCTGTCCCTGGAGTCAATATAAACTATTCTAAAATATTTAGTTACCAGGAGAGAGATACTACAGGAGACACAACCAGACTGTTATGAAGCACTGGCCATTGCAAGGGAGCCTCGATTCACAGACTGACATTGCATAAGGGTGCAACTATTCCCCAGCATGCTTCTAATGCTGTGACATGTTGCACAATGAGAGGGCTTCCGAGGCACCCAAAACATTCTTTTGGGAGGAATGACACAGGGATCAATAAAGCTGTTTGTAAGGAAGGAATGCAGATCCAGGCATGATGACAGAGGCTGAATTACCTTTCCTTTATTCCTAAGAAAACTTAAAAAAAAGAAGGATGGTGTTCACCTCTTGGCCTGTCTTGGTACTTTTGAAGGACTTACTACTCTAATAAATGATGATTTCTGGAAACAGTATTTTCCAGCAATGGAAGAAAGCCAAAATCCTGTTAAAACCTAAATGGAGCAATAGAACTGAAAGTACCCTTCAAGTAAAATTTTACCATTTTGAAGGAACTATGTATTCAGTCAAAGTCTTGAAATGGTACTTAAAAATGAAGCCTTAAAAAACACAGTGCTTTTTTTCTTCCACTTGTAAATCTTCATAAAATCAGGACAAAAAGTTCTTTGTAATATGCTGCTTGACTCCTCAGCTGCTGAACTGAAACCTTATGCTAATTCCTTATTCAACTGAATAATGAACTGAGACTGAGATTACCTACTCTAGGTTGTATATTTATACTGCTAGAGAAGCAGCAACCTTACTATGTATTTAAACAAGGTATGAAAGAGGGTGCATGCAAATAAAGAATGTCAGGTAGATATAAACCAGAACTGGCTGGAGGAAGGTGACTGTGGAGCTGCATCTTCTCTTATGGAACATTTTGCAGTGTGCTAAAAACTGTGTGTATTTTGTCATCAGCAGGGAAGATGACTATTGTTGAAACCTGAAATATTGACATAGAAGGCTTGGATATAACATCTGCAAAACAAGTATTAACAAAATGCATCACTGGAAAGAATGGTTTTTGCAAGATTTCTCCCCTTAAGGGCAGTTAGAAAGAATGCAATAAATTGGGTTAGTTTTGAACTGAAATGGAAAGACCTGTCTTGAGGTTGAATGTTGTACAACAGTAAGAGGTTGAAACGAAAATCTTTAGCTCACAAGTATTAAATGAAGATTGCTGGCAACAAACTCATTCACATTTTGGATGTTGTCTGTTTCAGATGTGGTTAGCCTCATTCTGTTCAACTAGAGGACTGTCTATACCGTTACTGGAAAGAGCACGGCACAAAACCCCCCCAAATCAACAGCTTAACTTTTATTGTAGAGGACAGAGATGGTATGGGAAGATGATGGTAAGGCACAGAAAAACATAGACAAAGTAGACATATAAATATATGCAATATATAAGAATGCAAATAACTGTGGGTTCTGAAAAGATGATTTTTTCTTGTATTGCCCATAGAATCTGGGGACTGAGCAGTTCCAAATAATGACTAAATTTTATATTTTCTAAACTGAGGCAGAAGTTGGTATTAGATTTCTGTACATAATTACTGTCTTCCTCAGCAAAACTATTGCCATGAATGAATGACAGTATCATCCTAAAATTATATCAAAACATAGGAAACAATTTTCTACATAAAATGGATCTTATGTTTTGTGGGCAATACCTTCTAAATGAAAAGAAGCCACTTCCTAGGGACAGTCTTAAGGAAGGGTTTTCTCTGAAGCCATGGCACTGGTTGGGACAGCTAGATCATGAGGTCTGGCTCTCACCTCTTCCCAGTAGCCAACTGTCAGATTCCTCTGGCAGGCTGATGGAGAGCCCCCAGTAATGTTTTCCATCCCTCCTAAAGCTGAATGCTCATCAGCCTGGGGCAGCTAAGGTAACCGGTAAGTAAAAGCACTAAGGGCCACATTGTATTTACTTACCTTTGCTGCCTGTCGCTGGTTTGGCCAGCTTGCAAAATGATGCCTTTCACTTCTGCCCCTTGTAGAAAAATTGCCTTTGGCTCTCCAGACTCTACATGGAGAATAAATAAATGGTGTTCAAAAGAGATTCAGTTAAATTTAGAATGGATGTAGAACTGATATGCATACTCGTGATATTGGTGAAGAACCTGCTAGAAAGCAGAAAACTCACGTTAGAAATATTTAAATTAATACAACTGGATCTCTGCTGTAATCCCTAAATGAAATTAATTCACTGGAGATAAATCAAAATTTTTATGTGTGTGCATATTCTTCTAGTAAAATGTTGTTATTTTCTGCATCTGCTTGCATGATCTGATCCCCTGTAAGAATTTATGTAGCATAAGAATATTCAACATTTTGAATGAAATCTCCTTGCAGAATTTATTGTCTTAAATTTTTATTTTTGTGTAATATAAATTGGGCTGCTGACATAATAACAATGGCACTAATAAAAACAAATAATATTTTAAAGAGTGTGATAACTTAATTTAAGAAAAAAAAAGTTGAGGTCTGTTCTGAGACGTTCTGAATTCAGGGTTTTAATTTAATTACATTACTTAATATATAATTTAACTTTTCTATACAAGTTTCAAATTAATAATGTGTGGTTTTCAAGTTCCAGACAATTGTTGATTTGTTTTGTTATGGGACCTCTGCAATGTAAGAGGTTGTTTCAGCTTTAAATCTGCAGTCTATAGTAAATCACGTCTTATTTCTGTGAATTTTACTGAACATACACTTAACAAATGAAAATTAGCTCTCAGCCATCACATGTTGATAATTCATGTTTGCTGAGGTAACCGATTTTATAAAAATATCCACTAGAATGTATACTTGGTAATTGTGCACAACCTGCACTCAATATGGAAGCAGGTTTATAAGCATTAATGTGATAAAATTTATGATGCCAATAATCTTTCATTTCTGTGAATGTAAAACCTTGAGTTTTTAAATTGTTTGCTGTTAGAAACAAAATGAACTGGAAAATGGACTTCTGCTTTAGACTCAGAAAAGCGTTTTATGGGACGGTTAGGGGGATTTTTTTTATTTTCCTCTGAGGATAGCACTATGACCGTAAGCATCAAGGTCTTAAGTAGATCTGGCTTACCTTCATTTGGTCCAAGTTTGCTCTAAGTGGCTACAGATATATTAATGAGATGTATAGCTGTACTAATAAAACAGCTCTCATGGTTTCTGGCTGAGGCGCAAACCAGCTGGTACACTCATAGAGGAGACCCAGCTGTGAGACCTTCCAGGAACCATTCCCAGGAGCTGGTTTGGATTCTTCTATCCTGTTTTTATGAGTGGATAGGGAAGGGGAAGCATGTGGTGTGCACTGTGCATGGCTGTTGGCCTCAAGGCCAGCAAACTGCACCAGTCCTTCTGTGAATATAGCAAGGCTGAATGGAACACTCCCTTCTTGCTTATAGAAATCTTTTGTGGGCAGGAACAATTTAGCAGTACCTTCTGGAAAAACACCCAATAGGAAATTTTTGTTATGCCCCAGAAAAAAAAATCTGTACACAGCACTTTAGCAGGGAAGTGTATTTTGCAGGGGTCTGCTCTTTAGGAGCTTATTTTCTCTCTGCTCTGCCTAAAGCCTGCTTTCTGAGAAGCTGTGATGTACCTTTCCTTTGCCGTTCTGGGCCTTATTTCACTCCTGACATGAGCTGGGACTGTTTCTTTGCAGATCATGCAGAGCTAACACACCCCAGGACATTACCTGCAGAGTGTCCCATAAATGCAGGTGGACAGACAGCTGCAGTTATCTCTCAAGCAGATGTATTGTCTCTTCCTAGCAGCTCATCCTACTGAAAACATAGTTTCTTACCCATTTTTAATCCCTTTCAGAAGGAAGAGTGAAAAAAAATCCTCAAATCTTATCACAGTAGTACTGTAGCAAGAAAAACAACGTATAACCATGAATTTTGTACATAAAATTATGATGAATCTAAGATTCAGTCCCCTGAGCTTGATTTCACATTAATGTGTGCGAGTTAGGACCTGCAACACAGTCTATTGATGATTTCAGTCTCCCAGAGAGAGATGGGTCACCAGGGCACCAATTATTTGAGTTATAATATATTTGGCATTCCAATATCACCATCTGAAATTCATAATCTCTGGGACTAAGAGATGAAAAAAACTGAAGATGTTGAATGAAAAAGGGGTTTTCTTGTTGTTTCTATTTCTGGGATTAGTGTGGAGACGTTTATCTTCTGAAAACTTTAATTCAAAGTGTTCTGCCACTGCATCTCTAGTCTGAATCTTCTTGTGAAAAAAATAGTATCTGTTGACTAGACCTTAAAATGGAGACTATTCATAGCCACCTTCTTTTGGGCTCTTCCCAAAGCTAACAGGCTTAGTAGGGTAGGGCATGTTGGGAAACTTCTGAAAAGAGTCTGCAGTTGAAACTAGGGGACATCAGCAAGTTGATTTTGTCATAGCTTTCCTGAGCTTACACTTAGTTTTTCACGCAGCTTGTTTCTCAGTGTGACTGAGACAGTGCCTGGTCTCATGCTCAAGTTTAGCTGCCAGGTTTTTGGGTCACTCAGTGGTGTGTCAAAATGCTTTGCATCCACACCACCCTTGTCCTTACCACATCATTATCATTGCATGGTATACATTGTGCAAGCTGCTTGTGAGGTTTTTATTGAGTAGATCCCCAAAGTATGGTGGCTTGGACTATCCTAAGCTGTTGCATAATGGTGTGGTTGTACATCTCTGAGATGTGTATGCTCTTCTTTTAGGGGCCTCCATGGGCAACCCAAACAGGGAAGTGTGTTTATCACCCTCCTACTTGCACTCCCATGGGCTGCGAGCAGAGCCTTGAGGGACTGCAGGGAGCCCCTTTGCTGTTGACAATAAGAGTGACAATAACATGTCTCTGCTGGTTCTACAAAGCTAGGCATCTTTCCAAATCTGTTTCATGCATTGGTTTGCCACTGATTAAAAACATCATGCCCTTGTCTTTGAGAGGAGCTCTGAGAACAAAGGTACCAATGAGTGCAGTATTCTAAGCTACCATTGCAATAGAGGCCATTAATGTACTTTCTTTCTTCTATGGGAAAAGCCTAAGATTTTAGAGGTCCTCTATTAATTTCTTGACTTTCAAAAGTTTCACTTTGGAAATGATGTGATATGTAAGTCCACTGTCATTTGGCAACATTCATGTTAGAAAAACACCAGCTAGAACCTGGTAAGAAATTATGGAAGGCCTAGTTTGTTCTTGTGTGTGTGACATGTGACATATGTCCATAAGACAAACGGTTCTTCACTGCTTGAATTTTTTTTCAGCACTTTCAATATGGTGTAAATTTTGTTAAATAAAAGTTTTGAGTCTGCGTTTGTATTTTCCCAGGCTCTTTTAATGCCTAGGGGAATAATTTATAGGGCTGTAATTTTGTGGGTTACTGTGTTATGACCGTTTATAAATGTCTCCTTAGGGCACTAAAAGGGCCAAGAATATGTAAATACAAACACAAAACAGAAATAAATACCTGCAACATGAAGAAACCTACAAGGAGAGAGACCATATGGCCTAACAATTCAACTCCACTTAATGACTGCATTCACCTCCAATTGAAATAAAAACATGTTTTTACCATTGACTGTGGTGAAAGAAGAATTGAATTCTAAAACCTCATCTGTAATGTGACAAACACCTAACTCTGTGTTTGATAGTATTTCTACTAATGTATATATTTTTTTATTATTGGGCATCAGTTCCTTACTACCAAATATAACTCTGTGGTCCCTTGTCCCTCCAAGTTTAACAATGAGCATTTTGTGATATTCCTTTAGTGTGGGCTGGGCTGATTAATAAGCTCTGTATGATTTCTTGTGTTGGAATAGTTAAAGGGAACTGTTGGCTAGGACACCTGATGGGGCTCAGGCACTGTGGTTCTTGTTAAGTGTTTATGGAAAGAGACACATGTTCCCATGTGGAGAAATGCCACCTTTGCTGGGCTGACCTGTCCTGTGGAAGCACACACCTTACAGTCCAGAGCATCCAAGAATCAGTCATGGGCAAAACATTTCTTCTCAGGGCATTTTTATTTAATCTATGTCCAGTTCACATCAACTTCTGAACACTGATATGGCTAGAGGGAAAAAAATCAGCAACAAAAAAATCATGCACTAAAAACTTTCCCCTCCCTCTTTCCTAAGCATGACTTCCCCTGTATTTGTTGAGGTTAAACTCAGTCTATCCCATTTACTCTATTCAGATGATAGGTGACACAGGAGGTCTGGGATTGGATGCATAACTGTTTTTTCTGCTGTGTGCTTCACTTATTTATTTTGTTCTGTTGCTCTTTGCTTCTTACAGCATTTCCCCTGCTGCTGTTTGTTTCTTAATATTTTCCTTTGCTGCTGCAGTGTGGGTACCCTGAGGGCTGCAGTCCCATGGGGGTGCCCCTGCTGCAGCTTTGATCACCTGTGGGCCACTCTCCCTCAGGGGACTGAAAAAGTACCATGTCCTCAAAGAGCTGGCTGCTCACAAAACCTCCCTTGAGGATTTTTGAGCCATCTTGGGAATCTGAAGATGTTGAAACTGACTGGAAGCTGGTGAATGTTGTCCTGATCTTCATGAAGGGCAAGAAGGGGCTCTGGAAACTACAGACCTGTCAGTCTTAGTTCAGTGGCCAGTAAAATCATAGAAAAGATTATTCTGGGAGGCATTGAAAAATACCTGGAGTAAAACAGTCACTGGTCACAGTCAGTACAATTTCATGAGAGAGAAGCCCTGCTCATCAAACCTGATTTCCTTTTATAACAAGCTAGCCCATCCAGTTGGTCTAGGAAAGCCAGTTGATATAATCTTTTTGGACTTTATCAAAGCTTTTGATACTCTGTCTCACTGTATCCTTCTGGACAGAATGTACAACTCACAACTGGACAAACACATCATGGGATAGGTGAGCAGCTGGGTCTGGTACAAACAGTTACAGTCAATGGGGTGACATCAGACTGGTGACCTGCCACTGGTGGGGCTCCACAGGGCTCCATCTTTGGCCCTGTGCTTGTCAGTATCTTTATAAATAACTTGGATGCAGGACTCAAAGGAGTACTAAGTAAGTTTGCTGATAACGCTAAATTGTGAGGAACTGTTGACCCTCTTGAGGGCAAGGGAGGCTCTGCAGAGAGACCTCAACCAATTAAAAGACGGGGAAATCACCATATGAAGTGAAACAAGGGAAAGTGCCGGATTCTGCACCCGGGATGGGGCAACCCTGGTTCTGTGTGTGTAGACTGATAACAGGATGCTGGAGAGCAGGGCCATGGAAAGGACCTGGGCTCCTGGCCCATGGCAAGTTGAACAGGAGCCAGCAGTGCCCTGGCAGCCAGGAGGGCCAACCCTNGCCAGGAGGGCCACCCCTGTCCTGGGGCCAGCAGGGATAGCATGGCCAGGCTGGCAAGGGAGGGGATTGTCCCCTCTGCTCTGAGCTGGGGCAGCCTCACCTCCAGTGCTGGGAGCAGGTTTGGATGCCACAACAATAAAAAGGTATAAAACTGTTAGAGAGTGTTCAAAGGAGGGCCATGAGGGTGGTGAAGGGTCTGGAGGTGAAGCTGGATGAGGAATGGCTTAAGTAATTCAGCCTTTTCAGCCTGGAGGAGACTGAGGAGAAACTTTGTTGTGGTCTTCAACATCCTTGCAAGGGATAATAGAGGAGCAGACACTGATCTGTTCCCTTTTGTGACCAGTGACAGCACCTGAGGGAATGGCCTGAAGCTGAGTCAGAGGAGGTTTATCTTGGATGTCAGGAAAAGGCTTTCACCCAGAGCATTGGAACAGGCTTTCCAAGGAAGAGGTTGCAACACCAAACCTGTTCAAATTCAAGAAGCACTTGGATAACGCACTCAGGCACATGGTGAGACATAGTGACACTTTGGGTGTCCTGTGCAGGCCAGAAGTTGACTAGATAATTTGATGGGTCCCTTCCAACTCAGCCTATTCGGTGATTTACAGTTCTATGTGAGCTTCTTGCTTCACATCACGTCTTTTGAAGTTTCTCTCTATGAAGTGAAAATTTCTGGTGTGCTTGTAATTCCTTTGTAATTAAGTTTCTGAAAATACATGGAAAGGTGTTCCTTTGCTCTTTAATTCTCCATTGTTAAAAATTAGTAGACCACATGAATATACAGCATACACTCACAACCTACAGACTCTGAGGTACTCCTGAGGTTGAGGTCATACGGACAAATATCTCTTTGAAGAAAAGACGTCTTTTCTTTTATTCCATAATACAATTTTGCCTACCTGCAAAGACCTTATGGGCCAAATCATGGGCAGTAATCCTGCACTGGACTAACCTCCTGGCTTTATAGAGAAAAATGTTAGATGAGTTAAGGTCTGTGATTAATGATTTAGGACAGTGTTTTTCTATGAGGAATCTGTGAAAGACAGTTAATGGAATCAAGGCTTTGCTTAGCTTATGTATGCCATAAATGTCTCCCATCTTTTCTGCAGAAACTTTGAAGATCCAGAAATGGAAAAGGCCAAAAATCACTGCTTTGCCATTTTTCCTTTTAATACAGCTGAGTTTTTCAAATAAATCTATTTGAACTGCGACAGGAGGCTTTGTGAGAGAGTTTAATGGGGCTGAGGCAAACAATCCTACCTTTTTCCCACCAGAGAAAACTTTTACTAAATGGTATAAAAATGAAAAGAAGTGATGTAATGAGGAAGCTTTTTCAGCTACACTGATGGTTTGCAGAAGGGTAGGTGCCATATGAACAATGCTGCATGAGCCTTGAAACCTCCTGGCAAGGAAATCAGTTCTAAATGAAAAATTCTTGCCAAATGCACCCTGTCATGTTTTCCATCACTAGAACTGGATATTTGTGTATAATTCTTGTGGGATTGGAGGATGGTAATGTATACACACAGAAAAAGTTCAATTTCAAGTAGCTGCTAACATCCAGTAAACAATATGTTCCAAATTCCTTTCGAAGAATATACCAGATGGCCTTGTGACAGTCCATTTTTAACATCATAAGATGGGGAGAATCTAGGCCCTTGTTCTATAGGGCATTGTAACCAAGGCAGGTGAAATACACAAAACTACTGTTGGTACTGGAGAGAACAGAGTGGCAGAGCCATTCCCAAAAACACTTGAGATGCACCTGTAAGTTCACTGACTTTTAAAAAAGAAAATAAAATCCCTGTTCAAGGTTTCCTGCAAAGCTTGACATGCTTATGTTTGTGTTTTTGCATGTTCACAGTGAGCAGAACTTTTGGTCAGCCACATGGCAGCACTGAAATCCTTATTATCAACACTGAAGTTACAGAAGAAAATTCCTCTGTGTTTAGCTCACAATTTGTTTTTCGACACAGCACAGGCCATAAACATCAGCCACCAAACACACTGCAGCTCATCCAAACACACTGAATTCCCTTCTGGCTTTCAGAGTGCATGGAAGCATGTGATCAGCCCTTTTTACTCTTAGACAGCCTTTTGCTCACTTGCCATTAATGTCATAAGCAAAGGATCTGCTCAGTCTTCATTTAAAGAGAAAGACATGTGATAGGCCATACTTGAGAGCCAAAATATTTATCCAAGAGCTTATGCAGTACTTCTAGATGTTAAATAAACAGACTTCAAAAATAATGAGAGTAACTTAAAAATCATGACTTGATGCATCATAAAATGTCCCATGCTTTCCCCTTGGACTTTGAACTTTTAGACATAAGGGACATTTAGGCATTTTTTAAACCTCAGCATGAGAAACTCCATGTTGTACCCAGGTCACCTAACCTGCAGCTGTATTTTAACCACATTAGGACAGACTTCCAGGATATCTTTCCCATCAAGGAGTGTTTTTGGAGGCATGCAGAGAGAGATTCTGTCTGCTTAAATTCTGTAGAAAGTTATCTGCAATTTCTTGGGCACACAAGATGAATGTTTAAGGTTAGGGCTGAATGCCCCTCTTGTAAGGCATAAACTAAGATTATTCCTGAGCTGTGATTTTGAGAAAATGATAGTGTACTGGATTCTTGAGAAAAACTTGTGAGTTGTTAACTCTGTGAAAGAGAAGATGAGAACAATCATACAGGTTTTTTTTTTTAAATTACTTAGGGCCCTTAAATTCCTACAACTGTAGGCAGAGTTACCTTACCTTCTCCTTACTTCCTCCTTACCTGCTTACTTTTTTCCCTTTTCTCCTCCTTACCTTCTTCCCCAATCAAAAATGATGACTAAAAGTTTTGTTATATTATGATTAAATACTACTCATTTTCAAGCCACAAACAGTACTCAGACATAGTTGCACATATGACTACCCAGTATTTGTAAGTTGATTTTCCAGTACTTACTCAAAGTGCAAAATGGTGAACTTGCTTGCTTTATTGCAATGTATCTATAGAGCAGCAAGATTGTTACTGACTGGACCTATCACACTGGATGGACACACTGGATGATGTTTGTTTACGTGCCCTTGGATAATCTTGCTATTGAGAATCTTATGGAGCGTCTTCTAGGAATTGACAATGCAGTGTTTTCCAATTCTCAAAATCTTCTTTTGCCCTTATATGGGTAAAACAGGAACTCAGTCTTCTGATTCCCACCAGTTAACTTCACTAGGTGCTTCTCCCCTCTGCATGCAGGCTAAGATTATCTTTTTCATGATCTTATTTGTGATTATGAGCTGAATGTGTGTGGCAGATGAAGTTTAGCTAACTGCAGAATAAAGGTAAGAAAAGAAATTTTCCAATCACTTCTAACAGAAATGGCCAACCTTGAGATGTGTGAAGAGAGAGCATTACTTTTTGTTTGTTTGTTTGTTTTTTGGGGTTGTTTGTTTGTTTTTGTTTTTTTTGTTTTGTTTTGTTTCTTTGTTTTGGGTTTAGGATTTTTTCAGGTTGAAAACGAATCATTTGCATTGTATTACTGCTTTCAGTCCCAGAATATGGGGGCAATTCTGGAAGCTTGCACCTTCAGCGGTCTTGCTCTTTGAAATAGGAAATAATTTCAGTAAGCAGGATACAGTTTATTTTATAAGAGCTGTCTGTAATGTTAGCTACTCTATCACTGCTAACATTGTTTACTGTCCCACACAATCACAGAATCAATTAGGTTGGAAAAGACATCTAGCCCAACCTTTGACCAAACACAGCCTGGTGTGTTCACAGGCACAGTCATAGCCAGCACTAATTGTCATGTCCAATTGTTGCTTAAACACTTCCAGAGGTGGAGACTCCACCATCTCCTCGAGGCAGCCCCTTCCAATACAACCCTTTCTCTGAAGAAATTCATCCTGATGTCCAACCTGAATCTCCTTTGGCACAGCTTGAGGTAATCTCTTGTTTTGCCACTGGTTGCTTGGAGAAGAGGCTGACTCCCACCTGGCCACAACCTCCTTTCAGGCAGTTGTGGAGACTGATAAAGTCTCCCGTGAGCCTCCCTTTGTCCAGGTTAACACCCCCAGCTCCCTCAGCTGCTCCTCACAAAACTTGTCCTTCAGACCCTTCACTAGCTCCAGTCCTTCTCTGGACTTGCCCCAGCACCTCAGTGTTTTGTTCTGTGTACCAAAGCTGTACACAGCACTTGATGTGTGCCCTCACCAGTACAGGGGGACAACTGCTGCCCCAGTTCTGCTATCAGCACCACTGCTGATCCAGGCCAGGATGCCCTTGGCCTTCTTGGCCACCTGAGCACACCCTGCCTCATGTTCAGCTGCTGTCACAGCACCCCCAGGGCCTTTTTCACCAGGTGGCTCTCCAGCCTTGGGTACTGCCTGGGGTTGTTGTGACTGAAGGACAGGACCTAGCACTTGGCCTTGAACTTCACATCACTGGCCTCAGCCTGTCCAGATTCTTCTGCAGAGCCTTCCTGTCCTCCAGCAGATCAACACTCCCAGCCACCTGCAGACTGACTGAGGCTGCAATCCGTCCCCTTGTCTGGATCATCAGTGAAGCCATTAAACGGGGCTGGCCTCAGGACTAGGGAACACCACTTGTGACCAATTGGATTTATATCCATTTATCACCTCTCTGGGCCCTGCCATCCCACAAGATTTTAATCTAGTGAACAGTGCATCTCTCCATGGTCTGCCAGTGTTTCCAGGAGAGTGCCATGGAAAATGGCTTTACTGATGTCCAGATAAACAACATCCACGACCTGTCCCTCACCCACCAGGAGGGTCACCTGGTCATCAAAAGAGATTGTCTTGGTCAAGCAGGACCTGCCCTTCTTACACCTGTGCTGAGGCCTGATCCCCTGGTTGTTCTGCATATGTTGCATCATGGTACTTTGGATGATCTGTTCCCTAACCTTCCCTGGCAATGAGGTTGAGATGAAAAGGATCCTTGGATCCTTCTGTCCCTTCTTTTGGATGGGCATCACAACAGCCGATTTCCAGTCAACTGGGACCTGCCTGGTTAGCCAGGACTCATGATAAAGGATGGAGAGTTGCTTGGCAAACTCTTCTGCCAATTAGTTCCCTCAGTATCCTCAGGCAAATCCTGTCCAGCCTATTAGAGCTGTGACTGTTTAAGTGATGCAGCAGGTTACTGACTACTCCCTCCTGATTTATGGGTAATTCATTCTGCTCCCCATCCTTGTGAAGCGGTTCAGGAGGCTTGTTGCCCTGAGGATCACCAGCCTTTCTGTTAAAGATTGAGACAAAAAAGGCATTAAGTATCTCAGCCTTTTCCTCACCCTTTCTGACAGTGTTCCTTCGCATGTCTAATAAAGGATTTTTCTTGGCCATCTTTTTGCTGTCCATGTATTTACATAAAAAAAATAAATTACTACCTTTCACAGCAGTGGCCAGATGAAGTTTTAGCTGAACTTTTTCTTTTCTAATTTTCTCTCTGCATGGCCTAATGACATTCTTGTACACTTTTTGAGTCATCTGCCTGTTCCTCCGAAAGTCATAAATCCCATTTTTTCTCTGACTTCCAGCAAAAGCTCCCTGTTCAGGCAGGCCAGTCTTCTTCCTAACCAGTTTGCCTTTCAGCATATAGGTATGTCCTGCTTCCATGTTCTTTTAAGATTTCCTTCTTAAAGTATTTCAGTCTTCCTTTGTTTCTATTGACTGTTTCCTGGGAACTCTCCAAGGCAGTGTCCTGAACAGGCCAAGGCCACCCTCTGGAAGGTAGAGGTTCTACAGATCATCTTTCTTACTTTGGTAAGAATCAAAACCTGTCATTTCCTGTTCACTATGCCCAAGACAGCATCTGACAAGCATGAACAGCTAAAGCCCATTACTTTTTTTGTCTAGAGGTCACACCTCATCCTTTGATTTTGTGCAGGACTTCAAACACAGAAATAAAAAGTAGGATCTAACGGGGGTGAAATTCCACTAAGCTGGAGAAGAACATCTTATGAACTTTATGAATAGAAGCTGAGTTTCCATTCTAACTGGTGGAAAGCATTGCCTTGCCCTAAATAAGCTGTGAATTAAAAAAAAAAGAAAAAAAAAAAGAAAAATTTCCAATTTTTTAAATATGGCATCAATCTTTATGACATATGAGCAGAAAGGTTCATTACATTGGTAGTTTTATTAGTTTTATTGTGCAAGCAACCTAGCTTCTCTTGACAAAGTAACAAGTGTGCCTAACATGGTTCCAACACTACTTTTTGGATAAAGCTGTTTGTGAAGCAGTTTTAATATGTGTGATAATGCTTTGCATTTTATCAGGAACTGTTATCTAAGCCAGAGGACTTACAAATATTAATTAAGCTTTAAAAAATTCTTGTGAAGTAAGTGTAATAAATACAGCAATGCTAAGTTTAGATGAAAGATTATCCAAAATGTTAAGCAATGTGCCAGTACAATAACCCAGGGCTTGTTTAGGGAATACAGCTCTCCAGCAAATGCTCTAAACTTTTAGGCTGCACTGGATGACAGTTCACTGGAACAGTACATGAGCTTAGAGCAGTCCTAATAAATATGAAAAAGATGCCTAATGTTCTCTTTCAGCAAATTGCTAGGCAGAAAGTCAGCCACACTGGAACTTACCAGTTCCAGAGAATTTGATGAGGGAGCAGTTGGATTCAGTAATGCAAACTAATGATACTTGATGTGGCATTATATGAGAGGGTTCTCCGGCACAGACAGAAATGACATGTTTGTTTTGAGAGTAGGTGAATCCCATCTTGGGAAAGTCAGTTGAGTATTCAGGCTTGACTTTGAAGCCTTTGATGAGAGAATCATGTCTGGTCTAACTTCTGAGTGACAGGTTCATCAACGCACACACTACAGTTGATACACTAATGGTCACATCATGCTCTGCTGATTTGCTTTGCCCTGCTCATTTAATTTCTTTAGAAATATCAGTCCAGAGATGAAAGAGAAAAATGCATGAATGTTGTAAAGTCCAAAAAGAGATTTTGTTAGCAAATTCTCTTTCTATCAAGCAATGCACCAGAAAATGACAGCAGTTCATATAACTTAAAGAGGCCATGTAGCATGACAGAATACTACTCTCGTAGATGAAAATGTGTTAATGTCAGTGGGAGGTAAATGCAGATTAGCAAAGATACCATGTCACTGAGAACTTCAGGCCCCTGTCTTCAGTCCCTTTGCTGGTCATATCTCTGGAAATAATTTGCTACCAAATATGACTCCCTCTCCTGTTTTATTTGATGATGTGACTAGTAAGCAGAAAAATTGGCTTCATTTCTTGCTAGGGAATTTTTCCAGAGAAATATGAAGCACATCTTCAGGAATTGCAAACTGACGGTGAAAACAAGGGTTGCTATGATGCTGTACTGATGCTCTTACTGGTAGCTGCCACAGCAGTGCTGGAACTCTGGGCAGCTGGGACAGGAAGGGGGGTAGCTGATGAGTGGTGTTAATGCAAAGCAGTGCTTTTGACTGACTTCTTTGACTGAAGGCCACTGATATTCTGTGCATCTAGCTGGCTAAAAACCTGTATTTGTAGCTATTTACAACAGATGGTAATGAACATTACTAACACCATCAAAATAGATGTTTGGAATCTTTGTTTATGCCCCTTCCAAATCTAATAAATTTGTAGTGATAGTTTCATTTCAGGTCCCAATGGAAAAATCATCTCTATTTAATATCTCTGATCTTAACTCTTGGTACATGTTTTTTTCTTTTACAAAAAAAGATGTAAAAATTTTAATCTTGCATTCATAGGCAAGATGGTCTTGCCAATTTCACAGACATAAAAACTACCTTCACACTGATGAGTGAAAGAAAAATTGTACAGCTCTTCTATCTATAAAAGTGAATTTTCTCATTTTCAAATATCTTCTCATGTGCCAAAAAAATAACTACATTAATTCAGGGATATATCATAGTGTGGAAAAGGGCTCAGAGGTGTGATGCTGATTCATCTCCAGCAATGCCACTGTCTTGTTTGGTGGCCTATGGTGTGTGATGTTCCAGCTTATTATGTCTGGATGTAGCCTGCTCTTTGCTCACTCAGACCCAACACACTCTCCCCATTAACAATTTTATTGTTGCTATTGATTAGGCATAACGGGCCCCTCCTAGAGTGAAAGTTTATTTGGGCATGTTGAGAGAAAAGACAATAGGTAGGAATCCATTTGATGTTCTATGCTACTCTTTACTTTCTCTCCTCCACTACCAAAGTGTGAAAAGGACTAAAAGTCTCCACACAGAGGTACTGCTCTCCCCTATCAGCTCGGTGGGAACTGAAAATACAGCTCACAGCTGATAACGACTTTGGAATCTCTTTTCTGTTACAGGAAAATGCACTGCCCCTCCTCAGCCCTTCCTCCAGTTTGTGTATATCTGTTAACTGACCAAGGGAGCTGCACTCTTCTTTGACTTGGATGTCTGAAAAACCTTCACCTTGGTATACTACTGCATGACTCTGAGGTTGCAGCCTGTACTTTTTTTACAAGCGGTTGTGGCTGTAAAAATCTTATCAAATATTTGATCTTGGCTGTCTATCCTAACTGTCCCCAAAAGAACAGTCTACTAAATATATCCAGTTGTAAATCTAAATTATGATTACAACATTATAAAATGGCCTTCAGCTGACTAGGTCAGATCAGCAGATAAGTTGTGATGGTTTTTACATGTATTTTATGTTGGACAATTGTATGCTTTGGATTTTTGTTGCAATGAGTCCAGACACAGACAAAAAAGAAATGCATATGGATTAGTTAATATTTGTGTGAACCCTTTGTGCTGTTTCATCCACCTCTTTAGGTCATTACATGCATGGTGTGGTCCTAATGATGTGTAAGGTACTCTGTTCTTCAAGGCAGACTGTCCTTATGTGCACTCTGTAGTCTTGATGATTTGCCTTTGGATCCATCTTGCTAGCGAAACATTTGGTCCCATTCTTTGTGCTCTTGGGCAGTAGATGGATAACAAACAGCTTGCTTTGCTTGATGCTCCTGTGCCCTCATTGAAATTGTTGCCTCAGCCAAGTGACATTTAATTGCCAATCTGTGTGAAGCTACAAGAGCTGAACACAGAACACCAGACATTTTTCTTCCATCCTTAGGCTGTCTTTGGTCCCTAGTCAATGCCAGGAGTGTAGTGAGCCTCACACATATTCTATGCAGGGCCTCTGAAACCCTCCTGGGAACCTAAGGAATCAGTCATCCTGATGGACCTAGAAGATCCTTTCAACAATTGATAGGCTGTGTTAAAAGTTGTTTTGTGCATGGCATATAGGAAATCAAAATAACTTTCTCAGAGCTCTTGTTACCACAAGTAATTAATCCTAGAGCAGTTGTAACTGAAAGTGTATTGTAATTTGGAATAATTTGATTTATAGTAACAAATTTATACAGTAAATTATGAAAAAAGCAAGACACTTTCTGCCCCAGACTCCTTTATTCAGGAAGGTTTTTTATTGCCATTTATAAACCAAAATAACACAACTTCCTCCCATAGGGTAATTACCAAAATTGCATCAATAGCAAACAGAGAAACAGAATTGGCATGCAGACACAGATAGATGCAAGTCTTTGCAGATGAAAAGCAACAGAGATAGACAGGACCCTGAAACAAAGACAGCAAGTAATAGTTTTCACAAGGAAAATACATTTTAGTAGTGTACACTTGTTTTATAGGAGACTGGGATAGGAAACAGAAAGGTAGAAATATGAAATCCTAAGTATGCAGATTTCCAAAACCTAGCTACAAAGCCTACAGTGGTTTTAATTACAATATCAGAGAATGTGTAGAAATAATAAAACCTAGAAAATTAGGGAATAGGGAGGTTTTAGAGGGTGGTTTCTTGCATACAAGGCAAGGTAATGGATTTGAGTATAAAATGAGTGATTGAAATTTGTTTCAACTGATCATTGTTTCACTTTTGTGCTCTGGTTTTCCAACTGAAGTAAAAACTATGTCTAACAATGCCATATAGAACCACATCCTGGTTCTGGCCAGGACAGAGTTGATGTTTGCAGTATCCAGGAGGGGGCATGGCCAGGATCCAGACGTTGTTCTATAGCATCTCACCACATTTTCTAGGAATGGTGGAGGGGGTCCCCTCCAAGTCAGGGTATGGAGGGCCAGCTATTTTCAGGTTCCTCATGGTATAGTGGTGAGCATTTGCATGAAAATCCATTGCCTCTCTTGTGCTCTTTTGTTATTGTTACGGTTACTGTTAATTTTTTTGTCCCACTGCTGTTTCCAGTGTATTGTTCTTATCTCAACCTGTGATTTTTACCTTTGGTGCCTCCAATTTTCCTGTTGAGCCTGCCTCAAGGAAGGGAGAGGGGGAGGGAGGAGTGAGCAGTGCTACATGGCTTGGAGTGTTTCAGTGGGAACACTAAATTGGAGAGTACCACTCCTAAACTACAACAAAACATGAATAAAAATGGGTACACAACAGCTAGCTTTTAGAACTTAACTAGCCTTATTATTAAGTCAACAGTGAGACTAAAAAATTAGAGAAACAAAACTACTATGTTGTTCCAGAGGAAAGTTCAGTAGCATGACAGAGCAGTTGACAAGATGGAATAAAATATTTGAAGGGATAAAACAAAATATATAGAATAAAAGAACTGTTCTTATCAATACTCATACTCTGAACAGAATGCCAGAGCTTATCACTGACGGTAATGGAAACAGAGGCTGAGTCCTTTAAGGAAGGCTACTCCACAAAAACTAACAGACTAGAAGGCCTTATGAAACAGAGAACTAGGAAAAGTAATGCAAAGCAAGGAGATACAGCCATGGAATCAAACATTAAATGCGGAGGAGAAATGTTAAGGATTACATAGTGAAGTCAAGAGTGTAAAAGATAAGAAAAGTAATACTGGCAAATGAAATGAATACCCTGAGATTAAGATAATAGAATTTCCAGGAGAGTGGATAGTACATGAGAGATGAGAAGTCAGTAAGGGAAGAAGGGCCTCTAAGCGCAGCTTGGATTAATTTACTGCCAGAAAAGTTAAAAATTGCTAAAATCTCTTCCAAAGCTCTGCCCCTACAAAAGCAATTTAGCACAAATAAAGAACCTAGCAAATTATGGAGCACTTGAAATATTATATAACAAACTTTCCTGACTCTTAGAGTGACATAGTTGTTATCCTGTCAGTTCTTTTAGAAAGAGCAGTTAACTTTCTTTGAATGTAGACCTAGTTTGTAAGCAATATGTTACAGTGAAGTCTTTTCCTTACTGTGAGAGTGGATGTTTTATGACCAAATCAGTTTGATTGAGCTACTGAGTTTTGGGTATTGGTCAGTCCAGTTCTACCCCTCAGGACTGTGAGGCAGCACTACAACCCTTGGGCAGTCAGTTCCATCTGGATAAGGAGGCTGGGTCTTGCCACAGACTTCATTGACAAGAGGCATTCCCAGCACCATGTTGCTTGGATGCATTTCCAGTGAGCCTACCTGGTGGTGGAGCTCTTGTTTCTAGTCTTTAGGGATAAAGCAGTGGGTAGGCGAGAAACTTGGGTTTAGCCAAGCCACAATCACTTTTACTCTGGAAAACACTAGACAGTTACAAAACAACATCCTGTACATACCCTCCTCCCCCGCTTAGTGTGATCTCATCTCTCCCGGGAGTCATGTTTTGGACAACATCTTTCCTGACTTTTCATCATGCATGTGGTAGTGGTTTGCCCTTTTTACTCACACAATCAACTTTTATCATGGTCTCTGTCGTTCTTTTGCTCACATTCTTCAACTGGGAGTGGTGTAGTTTGCATACTCTCCACCCTCCATTGGCTTCTCAACACGGTTTGTCAAAGCAATGACTTTGCTGGTAGAAAATCCACTCTTCCAGTAAAAAAAGATTATTAGAGATCAGTGTATCTTGACTGCTTTCTCAAGCAAGCAAGGATATGAGTAAATGATATGACAGAATGACATTTCCTAAAGGAGGAGTCATTCCTGGGATAATGTAGGCGTACTCCAGTGCAGAAGTACACTTTCAGTCTATATATTAAAAAAGGAAAAACATGGTCATTTCAGCTCAAGTATGAGACACTGCTGCAGCATAAAGCTTTTCCCCAACAACCACCTGTTTTAGTGGTACTTACTTACATTAGCCACTTCCTCATGTATTTATAAATGGTGCTTGTCAATTTCTAACTCACTTTGCTCTTCAGGTTCTTTCTAAGTCAATGGAGAAGCTGATGAGCTCTCATGTACTCCAGAGATTAGGCTATTGCTTGCATGGTCTGTATTGTAATTCTTTCTTTTACTGACCTTTTCCATGACAGCTTGACTTCTTTTCTTTCTAAGTGTTCAATCTGTAGCTAACTTAAAGCCTCTTAGGTTGTCTTGGTCCAGATCAGCATGAAGATGGATTTGCATCACAGAGGAAAACTGCTACTATGTTTGGCTTTAGCTGAGATCCTTGCTGACTCTTTGAGAGGAGAGGCCAAGGATTTAATTTATCATGGGACTGAATTCTTTTGTTACCTCTCCCATGATCTGGTCTCTGCTCAATGGAGGACTCCACCCAATGCTGAGTCTGGCGGTGTTTCCAAGCAGCAGAACACTTGCATCTAAAAAAAAGGGGGTGAAAAGCACTTAAAATGTTATTTCAGTTTTCACTTGTAAATGCCACCATGGGAATAATTTACTGTGATGATCCAAGCATACTGTTTTTTAGTGGTATTTTAGAACTCTACTGTAGAATTTGCAAATAAATGATTAAACTGTCCCAAATTGAGATGACTGGACTAAGGCTGGAAATCTAGAATAGACTGGTGCAGAGGAAGGCAATGGAGAAGATGACAGGTGAACACCTTCCCCCAATAGCACTATTTTACTTGTTAAATACTGCTTTGCTTTCACATAAGAATTTTTAGTAAAATATGTAATTTCAGTACACATTAAAAAAACCTCCCTCAAATATTGTTTTGCTCTCCTTTATCTTTTGGCTTTATGGGGTTTGTTGTTTGCTAGAAGGGACACAGGGATTGTCTGAGCATACAGGAAAGACTGCCTTTTTTTTCTGCTCAGTTGGGAAAAGGCTCCAGTAATGTTGGTCATGTGTGGTAGAAAAAGAAAATATGTAAGTACTTATTTCATATTTGGAGAGCTATTCAAATTCTTTTGTTCTAATACATGAACACTTCTTCTTTCTCCTGTCTTTTGAAATAGGCCATGGAAGCCTCTTTTAGCTGCATGCCAGATTAGAGATATTTGAGTTTTAAGTGACTGTAGTAGAAAGGAGAGACGAAACTGGGGAAAGAGTATTATAAATCATTTCTGTCTCCAAATCAGTTTGTCTCAGACATATTTTTGTCTCTATTAAACTGACTCTAGTGCCATTCATGACTAGCCCTGAATTTGGTAATTTTCCATGGTGAAAACTAAGATGGATAACTTTTTAACAGCTGCAAGAAAACAAAAGTGATTCTGTTGCATACATCTGGATGAACTGAAATCCAGCTTTGCAGTCAATCCATTCTCCTGCTATTTGGAGAAATAATCATGCTGTCTTATTTAGGATTATTTTAAATGCTCTAGGCTTATTTGAAAGAAATATTATTCCCTGATTTAGAACTCTTTCAGGCCTATTGACTTATATGGAGAGTGAGACTCATTGCCGCTCTCAAAGGTATGTAAATAGCAGCTGTCAGTACAAACAAGACTGCAAAGAACCTTCCTTTGGAGGCCATGCATGAAGGCTGACTGCCTACTTACTGCTAGAAGGAAAGTGGCTAATGTGTTCCCTGCAGGCACGGGTAAAACCAGTCTGTCACATCAAGGCATCTCTCAGTCAGTGTTTGAAGGGATCCAGGAGGGCATTTTACCATTTCCATAGATTATGAACCCTACTGAAGGCGGCAGAGAAGCTGAAGTCTTTTTGCCATATGTAAAATCTTTGTTTTGTGGGGTGTGTAGACAGTAGAGGATCACAGGCTGCTTGTGAGGTAATCCATAATAAAAAGATGTTGCTCTGTGATATACTGTGTTGAACCAAATTTCTGACTAGACAGCATAACTGAACAAGTTCATTGGAAAATGTAGACAGCTGGCTTGGCATTTGGTCTTATAGAATCTCTTGTAAGATTGTTGGTTCAGTCTTAGATGAACTGTATACTTCTAATCAAGCAGATACGAGATAGGAGCATTGCTTAAGGGATAGTATCAAACCACGGCAGCCCCATGTTGAGGACAGGAGATGAAACATATGACATCTTACCCAGGAAAGTATCTGTGAAACTTACCTGGTACGGTCAGAAAGTGTGGAAGATTCTTGAGAAGGCAGTGAAAACTAGATTTTATTCACAGCTCCTCTGAGCACTCCTATGAGGGAAACTGGAGAATTAAGTGTTTTCTTCTTTTTTTTTAAACAACCTCCACACTTACAAAAAAAATCCCCAAGTGTTAGAAATTGACTAGATATTCAGAGAAGAAACAAGGAAAATAAGTTGATTTATTTAAATAGCAAATTATTTTAATTGCCCATTTGATATATGCAGTGTCACCATAAATATAGTGATAGTTTCTAGTGTTGACAATATTTTGTTAATTTGTGATGTATTGTACAGTCCATAGTATTGGTAGAAATCATGTCTATGTCTTGGTCCAAGATATATTATAGACATGGATGCAGGCAAATGCTGCTGGCTAGAGGGAAAGAGGTGGAGTGTGAAATGGTATTGCAAAAGCTGGAAGTACAACTCCTGCATAGGTAAGTATCACATACCACATATCTCTTATCACATAAGAGGAAAAGCAGTTGTTCAGCAAAATAATCCACAGGCCTTTGTGTAAGCAAGACTTCAATGTCACAGTGCCTTGCCTCATTCTATTTTTCGTAGGTCGACAAGGTTTGCTTTCCTGGTCCAATGCACTCTGCTTGGCCAGCCTCCTGTTTTGATTTCAGCAGGGCATTGCCTCCTCAGGGCTTCCACCAACATTAGTGCACACAGTGTTTGCTGCTACTCCTACCCCATCCACAGAAGCTTCAGCTGGGTTAGAGCTGAAGTGTAAAGGTCAAGGAAAATCCCATGTACACTTTTAACCTGAAGGGCAGCCATACCACAACCTGGTATAAGCCAGTTAATTGAGAGCAGACATCTGTGACAATATGTATCTGACAGGTTTGCTAGAATGATCCCTTCTCTACATCTCTCTTATTTACAGCCCTGAAAATGCTCTGCAACATTACAGGATCAAAAAGGTGTGAAAAAAATGTGACAGGGAAACTACAGATTTTGTTGAATTCTTTAAGTTTTGAGTCTCTCTCTCAACAGAAATGACCTCTGACTTTTCTATGTTTATTTTCTGCCATTTTGAACTCTCTCTCTTTGTTGTCAGCTTATCTGTATGTGGATATGAGCCAATGAGTTGTCCATTCTTCATAGGTCTGTGGTTGAAGGTGGTCCTCTTAAGTGTTGAGAGTTCTTCTTTTCTATATGTGCGTTTCATTTTTCCTCATTCTTTCATAATACTACACTACGCTGTGCAGTAATACTTATTTTAGAGTTTTTATTTTAGAATTTGAGAATCTGAATAACCTTAATACCTATTCTCTCCACACCTGTAAATTTCCAAAACTTCTTCTGCTTTATTGATTTAATTGCTTTCCTTTTTCTATCATAAAATCATTGTGTTGTACATTCTCTGTAAAAATTATTAACAAAACTCTCCATGGACCTTTCACTTCCAAATCTCCATGCAATTACTTCTCAAATAATTTTACAGTGCTTTAGATGACAGAAATTTCAAGTAAAGAAAAATATGTAAGGATTAAAAGTTGAAAAGATGTGGACATCAGCGTGGAACAGGAGGCAGTAAAATTTGGAAACTAAATAAATTAGTTAGGAAATTAAAGCAGAAAAATTTAAATTATTCAAATAAAAGTAGAAACTGAAGATTTCTGAAGGAAAGAAAGGAAATAAAAAAGCTTATAAAAAGTAGATTAGAAGCTGAATATAGAGCTTGGGAAGGGCATAAGTGTTTTTGAAGAAAAAGACTGGCAAAACCTTACAAAATTCAGCCTTGGTTGTTGAAATACAGAATTGTTGCCATGAATGTGAATGAGAATTAAGAGGGATCACACAGTAGCACCACCTGGCATGCTCCATTTGGGGACCAAGTTAGGGGATAGGCTTTGTGTTTTCAGTTTAGTGTCTTTGTGATGATGTTATGTATCCATGGATAGGGAAGATATTCCATCTTTGGTAGTGTCAAGGCACCTTTTAATGATTACTTGACCTTTTAATGATTACTTGATATCGATGTTGCAAAGCAGCTCGAGATCATTAAGATAAGACAGACACTTTACCAAAGAACACACATGTGGCTTTTTTTTTTCTCTGAAGTTGTCTCATCACAGACAGACCACTGTGGAAATATAAACGTCTCTCAATGCTTTTTGAAAATACAGCACAAAGAAGTCAATTAACTACTGTAAGAAATGAGTTCACCTGTTTCAAGATGTGATTAGAAGGCAGCAATAACTCCATCAGTGATGACTCTTGACAATTCAAAAAACCTGTGTATTGATGGAGATTATGACCTTGGATTTAATATCTCTAGTGACAATGCCAACAGAGCCCCATCTCAGCAAGTTAAAGCTTGCTCTTAAATGAGTAGTCCAAAACAAAACACCTTTAGAATTCATCAATAAAGATGGGGCCCTTTTGGACACCTCTCTCAGGTCCTTATAATCTGGGACCGGATCAGAACATACAATCAGATTTTTTGCATCACCCATTTTTAAATTAAAATATAGACATAAATGAGTCCTTTCATTGTGACCTGACAGCCCAGGTTTATGTTGTGAAAAATGAACAAATCAACTGCAAGGTAGTCAAGACATAGGTGTAATGCTTAAGTGGTAAGCATCTTTCATTTTCAATTCTATTTATTAAGAGTTCCCACCTAAAAGGAAGAAAACAAGCTGTGATTTAGAGTCATTACCTCAATACTTATAAAAATCCTGATGTACTGCATGTGCAACTAGTAAATATTGGTCAGCTAAATTTTCACCATCTGTTCTATTATCCTCACAGTAAATAATCACTGTTGCAGCATTTAAATCAAAAACATGCTTAGAAAACTGCTTATTTTCAGACAGTTCAGCTCATCACAGTTCACTTCAGCTCGTCAAGCTGTTTCACAATTTACCTACATGTTTTTCCATCTGGGAATATTATGAACATATAACAAAACAGGTGTGCACACACTTGGGACACTGAAGAACATTTTAAAACCTGAGCAGTCTATCTGCTTATGTTAATTAGATTTTCCACAGTATTTTATACAACCAGTAATGATGAACTGCTTGGTGATTGTGACAGTGCCAGAAAGAAAAGCAGCAGCCTTTCTATGGACTGCACAGGGACTCAGTTCAGGCTCAGTCACCTCATTGTGAGACCCATGCAGTTTATACTGGGTGCATTTTGTGGTTTAAGATAAGTATTAGTGTAGTCACTACCATCCTAATATGATTTCATTATCTTGCTTGTACAGTCCTGCCAACAATTGGATGTCTAACCTTACACTGGAGAAGACAGAATTTACTTTGAAACCCACTTCCAATTTTCCAGTAATTTTGATTTTTGGCCAGTTTGAAATGTTAGGAATATGTAATTGGGAATGAATGGTTATGATTATGAAATGATTGTGCTTTCAGTCCATAGTGTTTTTAGTGAATCAGCCTCAGTGTTTACAAGAGACTTGCAAAGTTAAAGCTACAAAGCTTTAAAGTGAATTGCACCGTTTGTGTAATTCTCTGAGGAGGAAAATGTTTTTGCAAGGTTCTTGGCACAACTTTCTTTGAAATTGTTCAAGCCTTTTATTAACCAAACAATGTATATTGTTAAAAGTAAAACTTCCCCTGTGCTCTAAATTTTGGCCCAGTTAATCTTTCATCAGTGCTGAAAACAGAGCTTTAATTAACAACTTTATCAGTTGACCCAGTCACTCATCCCAGTGCTTATCTGATACTGTGTCCATACAGGCGTTTGGGGACATCAGAAAAAGACCGACTTGTCAGTGGGACAGCTGAGAGGACCTTGGTGGCAGTGGGGAAAAAAGAGACCACAGAAACGGATGACATTAAATGGAATTTGATACAAATCCAAAAGGAATTATCTGACCACAGTAGTCTAGGACAGGCATGGATTTCTCTTGTATTTCTCCCTGATCTTCTCTGGTATGTCACCCACAGGAATAGAGAGGAAGACAGTGGTCCCTTGCTGTGTGAATGTAGCATCTGGTGTGATTGAAGCCCTTTGCTGGGGAGGTGCTGACTGAGCTGAGAATAAAACCGTGCTGATGCTGTCGTCGCAGGAGCAGCCGACTCAAGCCAGCGTGGGGCTCCCGGCCAAGGCACTCATTAAGCTCTTTTGCTGTCTTCAGCAAAAAAGATTTAGGGAGAAATCTGCTCTCCCCAGTTGCCTCTAATTTTTCTGCTTTCTATTGAAGGGGAAGGGGGTGTGTGTATATACAAGTGCAGTTGAAGGGGTGATATTAATGTCTGAGTTGACCGAAAAATCGTATCTGCTTGCCTGTGAAGGGAACTGGGAAGAGTAATGGGTGAGGACTTTCTGGTGGATGGCCAGAACAGAGGAAACCCATGCTGATTTGTCTTAGGGATGAAAAAAGAAGACATCCTTGTTTCCTTGTAAGCCTGTCATCACAGACCTCTTGTAGCAGAAGGAGTCTTGTGCTCCGCTTCATGATGCACACAATCACCAGTGGTATTTGTCATGCAAGAACTTTGGTCTGTGCCTGGTGGACTCTGTGATGAGCCCCAGGGATGGTTTGACCTGTGGTTTTAGAGGTCATGCCCAGTCCTTTAAGCCAAATAAATAACAATACCCAAGGACATAGGTAGAAATTTTAAAAATAAGATGAATGAAAAGAATTGTTTTGCTTCAGATACTCCTGTTCAATACTAAACATCAAAAATAAAAACTAAAATAAGTAAATAAGCATGGCAATGTAAACCAAGTTACACAAAACAAAGGTTATTTAGAGAAAAAAAAACCCACAAAGCACTTTTGGGGATGGGCTGCACTTTCAATTTCTTCTTCATTTTACTTCATTTGCATTTGTGAAGTGGTCTGTAATGCTTGCACTTGGTTTAGACTCACATGGCATCATTTGTGGTTCAGAATTCCTACTCACCTCATTTTTCTCCCCTAAACAAAGTTGTACCATTCATATAGTTGTAAAAATGTCTTGTCAGCAAAAAATCTGTAGTTCTTGCCAATGCAAGGAACTCTGATATTAAAAGCATGCATGGCTTCACTATCTTAAGATGAACCCATTAGCATGTGGCTGAAAAGTAAGTTCGAAAGAGAGAAATCGTGTTAAGAGGACAGAGTGACTACCTGGTGCCAAGAAGATATTTTATGCTTGCTCAAGTGGTTTTGATGAGTTGATAGCTGAAATGTTTATGCTTTTATTCACATAGATAGCATAGTAAAGAGTTCTATTTTAAACAGCAGATAATCCAAGCGGTGCATTTAGTTTGTGATGTAACTGTGTCTGGTGTTCTAAGGCTTGGAGGTTTATCCTGCTCTTATTGACTTCTAACTGGGCCCTGCAAAGTGAGGCCCTTGATTTCTTTCTAACATGAAAACAAAAAATAGGAAGGCAAGCACAGGCTGTAAATTTTCTGTTTCTGTTGATGCCAAATACAAATAATCATAATGATTTCCACTCCATTGCTAAATTGTGTGCAGTCACAAAGACTTCTGCTTATAAATGGAAAATCTTTGTCTTACAGATGTTCAAGTGTGTGACTCGGTGATTTACAGGATTTAGTGAAGCCCAGTTCCAAACTGTTAAATTTAAGTGTCATTTACAGCTTCAATCTAGGTGATGTAAACTTTTCTTATGTATTGTCATCTCCTTCAAACTGCTGCATTCACTACCTTTGATTGCTTTTTTCCCCCAACAGCCCTTTTCTTGATTTTCTGATTCCTTCTCTATTAAAAAATTAGCTTTGTTTCTATACTGTCCTTTAAAAAAAGAAAATGTCCTTTATTTCCTTGCCTGGATCAGTTATATCCCTGGCATCAAATCTTGGCTGTCTGGCGAGGACCATGGTTTATTTATTCACTTGAATATTGTTAGTATTTTTTTTCACAATCCTAGAATGTGTAAGGGAGCTTTCATCATAAAAAGAGCCTACATACATCTTCCAGCCTCACCTTTCTGTGGAGGGGTGTTTATTTTGATATAGCTTCTGACACATTCAAAAGAGGCAGTAAACCATAGTAGTCAAAATAAAATAAGCAGAAAAGGAACAATAAAATATTTATTTGACATCCATTTATCCTATTCTTAGCTACTTTCTTCCTCTCTTGCAAATCTTTTCCCCCTAGTAATCACAGGTTAGCAGCCCATTCTAATAATTTTTATATGTGACTGTACAGACTATTTCTAAAACACCAGAGATCGGTACAGCTAGTAGTATTAGCTGCAACTCTGGAACCTTTTATGAACTTCCCATGCAAATGACATCTAAATGTCTTGGTAGAAAAGCTAGCGGAAAAATTTAAAGTATGTAAACTTTTCAATCTTTGTCTCTGAAGGAGTGACATTTTACCAAGCCACTTGGTAGGTTCTGTGATAGGTTATCTAGCTAATGTTATGACAGCTCTTCAGTTTGTATCATTTATGTCTATTAGTATTTGTCAAGGGCTGCCCAACAGCAGTGACTACCATGTGCCATCTGTTTGGGATTATTCATGACATCCTGGGATTTTGGCTCCTTGATGCCCTGGATCTGGGTCTTTCTCTGGGTATTTTTTAGTGTGTTCGCTCCTGTGACATAAGGATACAGCCATTTTTCATTCTGTCCCATTCAAAGACCTATTGCCAAAATTCTAGGGAGTGGGTATATATCAACAGTGATTGCACACTCAGCAGAGGGGAAGGGAAAGAAGTCATCCAGTCCATCCCTGGTTTATGTCATTCATGAAAGATATTTGTCTAAACTGTTCTTAAACGCCCCCATGATGCTAGTGTCACAGCTTCAGGTAACTGATTGACAGTAGTTAGTACTAGAAGGTTTATTCTAATGCCTTCTCAAATACCCCTTGCTGCCCTCCTTCTACCAATCTTCCTAGCAGCAGCCTAGATGCCAGATTATTACTTTGTTTTCCATGAATCTTCTCTTATCCATATAAAACAGTCCCAGGATCTTTCAATTGCTTTTTCCAAGTCATGTTTTTTTCAGATGTCACTTTACCACTGCAGAACTCCTCTGAATTTTTCCTTCATCTGTATCTCTACAAGTGATTGAAAACATATTCCTCCTGAGGCCTTATTGCAATGGAAAGACTACTTTGAGTCTTCTGCAAGTGGAATTGCTCTTTAAATGCCTCAGATTGGCATTTGTCTTTCCTTCACATGAATTTTTTATTGCTATGGAGCTTGTGGTCTGCTATTTGTTGTGCAAAGTCCTGTATTCCTAAACTGGTTAATCGTTCTCCAAACCCATTGTCTCTCCCTTGTCTTCTGCATTGTTTTTTTATACCATTTCTCTTGAATTGGCAAGATCATATTGAGTTCTTTCACTTCTCTCAAGCTTGATCTTAACAAATTTTAAATTCAGTTTCTTTCATCCTCCATGCTGACCATTTAGTATAGGTCACAGGACAGTGTCTTTCATAAGGCTCAATAGTTTTCTTACTAATTGTTAGGTTTTTTTGATCCCATATTTTCATAATTTTTTTCAGATTAGGATTTATCACGTGGGGATCTGTGACTATATAATATCTGTTAGGTTTTATTAGATCAGGCACAGCATTTTGACAACCAGTTTGTGTTGGTCCATTACACTACAAAGCTGAAAATAAAGGTAGCAGATAACTTTGCATTGTACTGTAACTCTGCAAGCAGTGCCAACAAACATCATTACTGAAGCTAAGATAGACAGCACGTCTGCCTTTCTCCCTCACCTAAACAATCTCTTACTCATCACAGAACAAAATGTGACAGGAACCTGGTGGATCTGTTTCAGTTGTTGCTTATCTCCTCATTTCTTCAAGGTTCACTTGCAAACTGTTACCTTCATATTTGCCATTATTGGGGGGTTTTTTGTTGTTGTTTTTTTTTTTACCTTGGAAATGAAGATGACCAGATTAACATTCCACTGTTCTTTTTTTTTTTCCCTGTGTAATTTTAAAATAGACCAAATATTTCCCATTTCTGGAGCTTCATTGATTCCTGCAAAGCTGCAAAGATTATTGGAAACTATGATGAATACTGTAGACAGGCCATTCAAAGTTTTCTAGAATTATATTTAAAATCCAGATTATTTGAAATAATCTTATTTATTCAATAATTCTCTGATAATAATTCTATTAGTGTAAGAGTGACTTGGTCTTTTAGAATAATCTGAAACAAAGTTAACATTACATGCTCTGATCTATATGATATTGAGTATTTTCTGTCATTCTCATTAGGTAGCAAGCCAGTATCTTCCCTAGTTAACCTCTGACTCCTAATGGATTCCTAGAAATCAGTGTGATTTTTTTCAGTCCAGTAAATTTGCATCTGTACTACACTGTTTTGTCCACATATATTTAAGAAGTTTTATTATATTTCTCTCAAATACTCCCATTTTTCACTTTCTAACACAGTCCCATCCATGTGGAATTTCTTTTTTTGTCAATAAACACCTACTCCTTTACTAGCAATTTTTTGCCCATTGTTTGAAATGCTGGATTTTGCTGTTTTCAGTGACACAGAGCCAGGAGCTGGTACGGGTGGAAGGTTAGCTGACCCGGTGCCTGGGAAATCCCTGGCCAGCCTCTTCCCAGACTGAGCCGAGAGTGGCCGCATCCTGACTGCTGAATCTGGGTAGAGCAGAGCTGCCACAGCAGCAGGGCTGCTCTGAAAGCAGAAAGGCACCTCGGATGTTCTGAGCTGAGGACTGGGGTAGGAGAAAAGAGAAGGATCTTCTGTATAGTTTCAAAAGGTGTTTATTCCAACAAGGGTCAGAGACAGAAGACAGCTAAAGTGCTTGTGTGCCCATCTTTTAAGCGGAGGCGGAACAAGAGGAGGGTACAATACATCCACCAGTCAGGGACAAACTGGGCAGGAACTCAAGGAGGGACTGACAAAACAGGGGCCAAGGGGAGGACACAGAGGGAGGGTACAGTGTGAGCCACCCAATGGGGCATCGAGCAGCACAGAACCCTCCAGGACTGGGGGAAGGATTAAACATATATTGACAACCAAGTAGATGGGGTAAGCGGCAGGGAGTTGGTTCAAGAGAGGATTGGCAGGGGACATTCTGAAAGAGGGGCGGGGTTTGGGAACTGGTTGATAGCCAGGAGAGGGAGGAGATAACTCTGGGTGAAACCATCTATTTTGGGGAGAGAATAGGGACCAACCATTCAAAGAATTCATAAATAAGAGAAAACACACACCACCACAGTTAGGAGTCAGGGTTCCCAGATTAAAAGCAAATCTCATTATCAAGAAAATATTTTTTTTAAAAATCACTGGTTTCAAACATCAGTTAGAACTCATTACAGCATTGCCACAGCCCTTCAGCTAAATGTAGTCTCTATACTTTGCCCCCTAAAACACCTTCCTACAAGTTTTTAGTACACAAGAATGGTGGTGGAAGGCATTTGCTTTGTTTTCTCTCATGTGATACTTATTATACAGTCAGTCTTCATATAACAAACCTTGTCACTGAACTGATGGGTTTCAGAAATTGTCCTTTTTTTTTTTTTTTTTTTTTTTTTTTTTTTTTTTAAAAAATAAAAATTTTTNAGAAAGTAGAATATACTAGTTTCTGTTTAAGTAAAGCATATAAAATTAGGTTGCCTTATGAGGGAAACTGGAACAGAGAATTTTTTTACCTGATCTTATATAGCATTTTGAGTGCTGGCTAATCAAACATTTAACTTCTTTTGACTCAGGAAAGGCAAAACCATGTGTCCATTGAGATAAACACTTTTCATCTTTACTCCAGCAGGGACAAGATTTTACCTAAAAAAGTGTTCTCACTATCTCTCTGCACTGTATTTCCTAGCTGAGAACGATCACAGCTGTTATGATTCAAGCAACAGAAATTGCTCCATTTTCACTTCAGTCAGAGAACTCTTTTTCCATTGTTTTGTTGGTGATTAATTTATGTTTTTTGCCACTGAAGGCAACTGTTTATGAAATCCACCAGGGTAAAACGGCCATTCTTACTTTACTATCAAGTATGTCACAACCTTTCCATTTTGTATAGCACAGATGTCAAGTGAAGAAGCTTATATATGTAGGAGTGACATACTCCTACATGAAGAATGAGGAGTCATATACAAAAAAAGCACAGAACAACAGTGAAATAGGATAGAACGTTTTTGACTCCAGATTGTTGAAGAGAATTGCCTATTTTGTCAGATAAACACTCAGGGATAGCTCCTGGAAAGAGAAAATTTCTGTCTTAGAAATGGCAATGCAGTGAATAACCAGGTGGTCTCCAAGGAGTCCTACAAGGCAACCAGACTTAAGTGTGGCAGACTGGTGCTCTTAAACCTGTGGGTGAATGTGGAATATTGTGGTTTTTTCTTTCTCTGAGGTAATGCTTGCTTGTGTGTATCTGCAAGATGTAGAACATTATAAGTGGAACTATTCATGGTTTCATTAGATTTTGTTAATTTCTCTGGGCTTTCCTGTCTAACCACATGTTGGTTATTATGCTTTTTCCAAATCATCAACATGCAATATTTTTGTGGAATGAGAACAAAGGCATAGTCTCGTAGTAGTTTCCCCCTCCTCTTTTTCTCACAAATAAAAGATATTTGGTAATTTATATTTTAATAATTTATTTCTGAGTAAATTTCATTCACATGTATTCTCCCTTAGGGTCAAGTCCTGGAGGTTTGTGACCAGATTTTTCTGTTATCTGTGTTTCCACAGGATGGAGAAAGGAAAAATGGCATGGCAGATCTGTTTTGTCAAAAAAAGTGTATGGCAAATGCCTCAACACCATGGCATGGATATTTGCGCATCACTTATTTTCATGCTGGAAACTGCATCAGATATATTTGTTATGTGGTATGAAATCCTCCACAAGGCAAATTAGACTTGAAAGCTTTAAGTGGTCACCAAAGACTTGGCTTATGCTGAAGAGCACAAAGAGCATCAACTGATCATTACTGTGAAACGAATACTTAAGAGAGTTCAGTCAATTCTATTTATAGTCCTGATTGTCCGGCCTCCTGTGATAGCTAAGGCAAAAAGGGAGAGAATATTGTCAGACTGCCATTTGAAAAATACATGCTGTCCATAGTGACAATATTACAGTTATTTTCTTTTGCCAATTAACTGTGAATGTAGACTGTTTGGGCTCTGCATACCTTTCTCTGAGGTGTGATAATCACTGCAGAATTCCAAACACTTCTGACTTGTGTAAAAACCTTTATCCTGTTGGCCAGTGTTTTCAAGCACTTTCTACGGTTTTCTCTTTTCATACAAAGGCAGATTTTTGTCATCACTGAAGTGCATACAGTGGGTAAAACATGTTGCCATTGCAACTGTACCTTCAGCACTTACCTGATTACTGCTTTTATGGTTAGGTAGATAAGTAAAAAGACCTATGCTTTTGCTGTGTCTAGGTGATATTATAAATAAATAAAAATGATGACTTCATTTCTTACACAAGTTGTATCAGATTCTAGGAGTGAAATTAGTTTTCTTCCCTTATCTTCTGGATTCTGTGTAAAAAATTTGTAGTTTCTGGAGGGTATTTAGGATGTCCAAGAGATACCAGACTACTGTGCTTTGGCAGCTTCTTTCTGTTTGATAAATGTGTAAATCCATAATCTACTGTGTAATTTAGAGTTCTCTTGTCCTGTCTTGGCACATTCCTTTTCTTCTGCTGAACTACCTGAGATATTTTCATGCATGTTAACATTTAAAATGGATTATGCATGTTAACATTTAAAATGGCTTTTGAACTGATTGTGGTTAAGAATCAGGTAATGATGTGCTTTTTTCTATGCAGCTTATCTGAGTTTGTATGCATTAGAATTATGTGAATCATAGGATTTTACTGGGAAAATCATTTAGAGATGTACACAGAAAATATGTCTTAGAAATACTTGAGTTCCTTTCCAAGCAGAGAATAGATCAGACCAACATGTCTTTTGAGTGGGTATGATCTGTGCTTTCAAGCACATCACATGCTTGGTCACTCATTCAGTTGATCATAGTTCAGCAAAATAACTCAAATCTTAGATATGCAAAAATATTTGATGAACTAAGCAAGTATCCCAGTTCAGTGAATATCAATTAAGTCCAGTGAAAATGATCTATTCACAGGTGTCTGATAAATAGAAAAGGAGCTTAAAACTCATGGAATTACTCATTCATAACAAATTATTCACTCAGTATGAAATGTGGTCCACTTCCAAACAGAAAGAGTACTGTCTTTTGTAAAGGCAAAATAGTGAACTGAATATGTTCTGTTATTGCATCTATCTGCTGTTTTCCAAGATACTTCCTAAAGCTTGTTGTAGATCTTTAGAACACTCTCCCTCCACGAAGTGTGTTTTTCTCGAGTTCCTTTTCTCCTTTTACTTGAAAATACTTACAGATAATTACTATATAAGTGTCAAATATGAACAGAATATTTTACTGATCATTCTGCTCAAATAAAGATAAAATCCCCTCTGCACATATTAAAACCTACAAAAATACCTATGTTTCAATTATAGGAAAGCCAGTGCCAGTTCAGGACCTCTTTCAAGGTGCACTGAAGTTAAATAGAAATACCAAGGAAGTTTGGAGCAGACGCCCATTCCCAAAACAGCCCCTCTATCTTTGTGACAATCGTAAGACTAATTATAGCAGCTCTTTGTTTACAACTGATGGGCTAGAGCAGCTCAAATGTTGAACTGGAGACTCCATTCAACGCCTGCTTGTATTTGCCAGGAGTAAGTCTAGAAAGTAGAATTTATCTGTGATTGAATTTGGAATCTATGGAGAAGTCTTTTCAGGTGAATGCAAAGGACAAAACTCTTAAAAAAAAAGATGAATACTAGAGTTAACACACAAAATGCTGGGCAGGTATTTGTATGCTCAATTTTGACCTGCTTCAGTCTCCACTGAAATGGCTTCTTTCCTCCTGATTTCAGTACATTTTGGAAAGCCTACTGTTTTATCCATCTCTGATAGTTTCAAGTATAACACTGGTTTCTAGGAGACTAGCTGCTCTTTCCTGCTTATTCAGCTGTGTCTGATGTTGGTCATGGTATGTTCTCAAATACACAGGGAGGAGAGTCTTGTCTGCAGCAGTGCATTAGTGCACCTTCAGGGATCAAAGGGATCCTCTTCGGTGTGCACTGGTGAGGCTTTCCTATTCCTTTGTGGCTTTGACTTGCACCTGCAAATGCCCCTCGGCTGTAAACATAACAAATCAAACATGCTCCTGAATCCTTCCTGAAGTAAAAGATGCTGTGCTTACATGTGCCCAGGCCATGAGTGCAGCTTCTGTGGTTCTGACAGGCTGTGGGGCAACAGGTCGAAGATCAGGATTTGAAAATAAGTTTCTCAGCAACATTACTTGTAAATTCTTAGATGTGGTGAGCTCCCTACTTGTGTGGCAAGCAGCAATATGGTTTGAAAAGGCACGCAAGAGTCTGTGCTTGCACATTTGACCTTCCTGCACTGAAACTGCGGTCCCAGCATGTAAGTGTGCCCACAGGGTAATTAGTTTTCCTGTCTTGCTTGCTGAGAGGCAGGAGGCACACAAATGTGGGGAGATCCCTGGCTCACACCACAGGGCTGTAAAACAGCCTATGTAGCGATTTCATGAGCAAGTCATATGGCACCTAATCCACAAATGTGAAAAAAGCACAGAAGTTCAGGGAATGGAGAAAGCTTTTAGGAAGAGAAAGCAGCAAAGATAGATCACATAACAGCCTGAATATGGGACATATCTTTAGATAAAGCTGAAACTGCAGCCAACTGCTGCCAGGAATCTGCCAGGGAGTAGGTGCCATGACTAGCAGATGTGCTTCCTCTGTTTGGTGTCTGTACTGCTGACTGTTGAGACCAGAAGTGCCTGAAAGGACAAAGAGAAATGGGTCAGTGAGGTCAAAGAATCCATATTTCATTGCTCAGAAGAGTGCTTATTGGTGCTTATATTCCTTTAAAAAAAGCCGTTGAAGTCATGTTTTCAGCTCTGACTGCACCAGACATCCACGTTAGCAAGTGCAGCAGTGAGCATCTCCAATCCAACAGAGCACTCAGACACAGCTTAACCTCAGTTCTCAACACAGCTGTGTTTAATACCTCCTAAATAAGTTCAGTGAGCACTCTGTTGAAATGTCTTTGTTTGAGGTGTACAAAGTGCACCCAAAATTAAGGTTTTCCTGGACTTTAGAGATACAAAGTTAAATGTTTAGAATTTAGGTATTTAGACTTTAGCCACAAAAATATCAGCCACTGGTGCTGTTTAACTATTCATCTTTCTTTCAGTAAGGGACCTAAATGCCCTTAATTGCTTCCACAATTAGTTGTCCCTGGAACTTTCCTACCCTAAAAACTAAAGATCATAAGCTAAAAAAACCTTCTGAGCTCCAATTAGAAAATACAGATTCAGCTTTTTTGCAGAAACAAATTTCTTTCATTTTTTTCCAAATTAAAATATGATAAACTCGTAGGAATATCCTATCTTGGTATTACACTTTCACAAATATATTTCAAAATTATCAGTCAGTTTGGTTGCAGATGAAGACTATTTTAATTACTTCTGGTACTAAGCTACTGGATAAGCGTTAAAGTGATGAATCAGTCCAGTAACAAATTTTTAGTCACTCTTCTTTTAAGAACCATAAAGACATTACCTAATTTTGGAAAAAGACTTGAAATTACACTATTAGTGTTACTTATACTAGTCATTTTGTATAATGTTAAATTTTATTTGACAATAAATGCCTATGGAATCTCATTGAATTTTGTTTTTTTGTTGATAAGTAGTTGGAGTGTAGAACTTGGACTCAGATAAAATATTTTTAATCCAAGAATCACGAATACTACTAAATGAAATTACATTTCTGAATCAAGTCTCTTTGAAGCAAATGATAACAGTCCTGTGTTACAGGTAAATAAGGTGACATATCTGTAAATATAAGTGGTCTGCTTAAATTCATAAAGCACATAGCTGGCAAGGATCCAAGAGTTTGCAACTTGGGTCTTCTCTATATAAATATGTATCATGTATTTCCATGCAATATCTACATAATAAACATCAGTTTCTTATTGTTAATTACAATTATTTGAAATACAGTGGGTTTTCTTAAAGGTTTGTTCCTTTCCTTGAAGCAGCGCTGATCTTTTTTCTGCTCAGTGTGTACCTGAAAAAATTACAATCCTTGTATTGAAAGGAGACAAAATAAAAATATTTTGTGACTTTTTCTGTGCAGTTCAAGGTCTTTACTCTAATGTTTTTTACTTTTTAACTCTTGAAAGCGTACGATTTTCAATTGAATAATGAATATTTGGGCAAAGTGTCACAACATTCGCATGTGTATTTGCAAGGTGTTTTATTTGGGAAAGTCCTCATACATTTTTCCTTCAGTGCCAAGACATCATAACGCACTGGCAATGTAATATAAGTATATCTTTTGCTGTGCTCACTTAATTCTTTTTGTTTAACAGAGAGTGGTTTCCATCATTTGCAAGGTAAACTATAAAAACTCCCTGCTAATGCTATCTGATTCAACACTGAAAAGTGAGCTGAAATATTTCATTGGAGGGCTCTTGCTTTGTACATTTGTATCACAGGATCCCAAAGCACTAATGGGACCTTTACAAGGACGGAAAAAAAAAAGGTAGTAGCTGCCTACTCAAAGACATACCTTATCTGAATAGTGTTATTGTGAGAGATAGACTTGTGAACAAAAGATGGAAATTACAGAAACAGGAATCGGATATCACAGGTCCAGAATAAGAATGGCGAATAGAATATGGGGCAAAAGACTAAAAGCCTGAGTGGCAGCTCAAAGAAAAGATGGTATTTCATACATTTTCTAAACATTGCTTCTGTGCTTCCTTCAAAGAACAGTTCAAATCCCAGCTGGCTTTCCTAATTAAAGAACAGTGAGTGTTCTATAGATAGAAAGGTGTGTGTTTGTGAGTAGAAAGAGGCTGGATTTTATTTACCCTTTCTCATTATGCTCTTTTTTATGTCAAACTATGGGGACTATTTGGGGATGTAGCTAAAATGATGATTAGCTTAAAACAGAATAGTTGAAAGTTAAGCACCAATTTATGAGGAGCTAAAGGGAAGAGAAAAAAAGCAAATGTGCGTGGAAATAGGTGGAGGTCTTGCAAACTTATGGATATCACTAATATAACTTATCTGGCACTATAGTCTGTACTAAATGCTTTGAAGCATGTTTTCCAGTGTTAGTTCCTCTCAGCAATTAGTCCCCTGAAGTAATACTCTTGAAGCAGGAAAAAAAATTTTGGGGGGAGTTTGACACTGAGTTGTTATTAATTTGACAAACATTCTAGGTCAGTCATCTATGAAAGAGAATTATGTTTTTCACTGAACTTTTTTTTTTTTTCCTAAATAAGCCATCTGCTCTTTTAATAATTATTATTTTGGACTATTTTTCATATTTACAATATCAAAGTCAAATGGTGACTGACAGGTTATGAAAGTTGAGGAAGCATGGATGCAAGAACTGCTTGAGCAAAACATACAGGATTTGTACCCAGTGAAGTTTTATGGAAACATAATAACAAAAAGTAGTGAGATGGAAGAAATTCCTTTCATGTTGCAGTATTTTGCTGCACGATGTCACTCTTTTCCTCTTATAACAATTAGAATATCTAAAAAATTACATCTCAGAACATTTTCAGACTTAAATGCAAGAACAAAAAAATGACACAGGTAGAAACAAACTTTTCAAGATGACAGGTTTTGGTATGAGCAGTAGCAAGAGCCAACAGCTAATAAACTAGCTGTAAAAAGTGGTGGAGAAAACAGTATGTAGGAATAACGACATGTAGGTCTATGAAAGTGAGTTAAAGCTATCATAAATACTGTAAATGAAAAGTGCAATTGTCTTATCCAGGAAAGGCATGGTTACAATTTTTTTTTGTTAAAAAACATCATGTCAAAGTAGGCAGTGAGATTCCTCATGTGCTGCTTCCTGGTTAATTGTAACTGGAGGGAATACTGGGCAGACTTTGTTGGTTGAGGCAGTTGGAGGATAGAGGCACAGGGGTGAGCAAATGCTGAGGGACAGTTTAGAACCAGAAACTCAAACAGGGAAAAGATTAAAGATTAAGGGTGATAAAATTACACATGGTTGAAATAAATGCTTGGCTTCCGCAGCCATTGTTCATTAGAAGAATTAATTAAAAGAATATATGGCAAGGACTCTGAAAAAGGGAGAGTAACAAAGGTAAAGTGTCTAGGAAGGCTATCTTGTTTCACCATTATATTATTCCTCTAATTTCAGAGAGGCAGTGAAACTACCTTCTCCAACTTATTGTTTGTTTCTTTTTGTTCTTATCTGTTTGTAAAATTTACAGTGTTTAAATTTTTCTTGTAATGCATTTTGAATGACACTATATATGGAACATTATATAAAAAAAAGATATGCTGCATATTTATAATTTATTTGATGACACAGGGCTAAATTCTGTCAGTATATAAACAGGTGCAACTCAGTTTAAGGTTTATATTATTCATGCTTATTTATGTCAAGACTGAAATTGGTCCAGAGCAAATATGTAAAATTCTAGGTCTCTTTCTTGTGGATTCAGTACTCATGTATCATTAACCTAATACATTTCTGTTTTACAAGGGTTATACAAATTTCTGCTTCATTTTAGCAAGAGCTTGGAGGTAGCAAATAAACCGTAAAGCCTAATAAAATCCAACTTTCAGACAAACCTTCTTGTATATAAAATTGAAGAGTACAAAGTGCCAAGGGCTTGTATTAGTACCATCCATTTTGTTAACATTTTTCCAATTTATCTTGCGTTACGAACCCTCAGAGTACTATGTCTATTGTAAATATTTAAGCATTTCTGTTGACATAAAGATAATGCTGACAAATTGAGTTAACATTTCTGCTGAGGATTACTGACCATGTGTAGTGCAGAACAACTTTAACACCCACACCAAGCGCTGCGCTCATGCCAAACTCTGTTTAGTCTACAATACAGCAGTGCTCCTCAAATTAATTTTTAGCTTTCATTTACACAAAACATGAAACAACCTTTCTTGGATCAATTAATTGTTTGACTTTCCTAATACATTTCCATTTTAACTAGATTATGTCTGTATCACAGGACGAGTAATGGCTGCAAGATGTTAGTGCTCTCATATGGGTGCGTGTCTGTGTGCACACGTTCACACTGCCATTGCTCTTTCTCCAATTTACTATCTTCTGTGTTTTCAGTATCAGCCTACAGATTACTCCTATCTGCTGCATTTTCAGTCATACATGACCAAAACAGGTAGTGTGCACAGCTAAAAGCATGAGAGGGTTGTTATGTTTTGTCTTCCAAGAAAAAAGCTTTTGCAGCATCTTCTCCCTTTTGACAAAGCACATGTAGTGCAGAAATAAAGAATCCAGGCAGATGTTCCAAACCATTTATTCTAGAACTGTGGTATTTATATGATGTAGGTTGCCATTTGGTGGCATTTGCAGGCAGGAGTCTTTCAAAATTGCAAAAAATTTGCATGCCACATTTGCAACCAAGTAATTGGCATCCTGGACAGCACCAACATATTTTGATTTGAAGAAGATTTTGAGGCCTTCACATATAATCTAATTTACAAAAATATTGAAGCTCAAGCTATTTTCAGCTTTACAATAATCAAGTTTGGTGGATATGAAAATTTCTCTACTTGAGGAATTGCCTGTAAACATTATGAGAGACATTAATTCTTCTGTTTTGATAGAATTCAAGAATGAGTAAATATTAAGCCTTGATTTCTTAATTTTGGACTGTGTAAACACTAACAGAACAGATGTGGATCAGGATGCCACGCTGCACTTTGGTATACAGCATCCTTCCCTCTTCAGTATCAAATTCCTTACATTGCTTCATTATGTTGGTGAGAGAGTTCCAAAATGTGTTTTATTATGAGGCAACTAAACCAAACCTTTTCACATGTTTTCCTTTCTTCAAATGACAGACAATATTTTCCACACTTACAATGTCTCCAATTATTATGTCAATAACAGTATTCCTAGTAGTTCAAAGATGTTTTACAGAGAGCATTTAAAGCTCTTTTCCTAGCTTTCTAGGTGGGGAGACCCAGGTAGACTAACTATCTGCCTAGTAGCCAAACAAGGACACAGGTCTCCTTCAGCTCCTAGTTATACCCCTAAACCCAAAGAGCTGTAAATCCTAGGATGTGGAACAAGGATAAACTTGAGCCCGAAACCATTGTGCTTTCTTGAGCAATGAAAGCAAACTGAAATTCTGAAGAAAATCGTAAATATCATATCTGAGATGATTGTCCTAGGTAAAATATGCCTTTGGTTTTGGAAAACAAAGTTGAAAGAACTAACCAAACCTTTGTCACTTTCATCTGCATTCATACATGGGGCTTCTCTTCATGCAAACTTGGAGACAGGCTTAGAGCTTGAATCAGAAAGTTGTGGTCTCTGATCTAGTGAGATGAGTGTTTGGGGGCCCATAACAATAGTACTCAAAGGAGAAGGGGAAGCTCATGTGTCAGTCCAGAAATGAGAAGCAGCTCAGATGAAGTATATAAAAACCTTACTGTGGTACTTACAGCTAGCTCAGGCAATTTAAACAAGTTCATATATATTGCACTAGTTGGTATCAGCATTAGAGTTTTCATAAATTTGACCTTTCTTGGCTTGGCCAAGATTTTCATAGGGTACCTCTCCTGGTACCTTATGAAAATCACAGCCCTCATTCCAAGAAATAATTGTGATCCTATGAAGTCCTTAGCACAGGACTATGAGCACAAATTAAATTTGCTTTGAGTCCTAAAGCAGGAGGACTATCTCTGCAGTGTAGAAAGAAGCAGTCCTGATCAGGATAATTTTACTCTAACAGTAAAAATAAAATGCTAATTGAGATACCAGGTGGTTTGTCAGAGCTAGTTATAACTTGCAGTTTCCAAGACCAGTGTATGTCTCTATATTTAGCCAATCAATAGAAGAACTTGGCTTAAGAATATGAAAGCACCCTATCTGTCAGAAGTGAATATCTAGAACTTAAACTTTTTACATTCTACCTTAATCACTTCCCAGGGAACTGGTATAGCACCTGAGCTCTTTACAACCTTAATACGTGTCTGTTCTCAGTATAGACCTGGCAAACAAATAAACAAAGACACACTGAAAGAAATTGTACATCCTTAGTCATAAAAAGATCAATGACAAGATAACATCTAGTTGCCAAGTTTTAATAGGAAATGTTAGAAGCTAATTGTACTCTAAAAGACAATTTTACCATTTTTTCACCTCGACCCTCTATTGTTTTGCTTGTCTTCTCTCCCATGTCATGTATTCCTGTCCATTCTCCTTGTACTTTTCTGTCCTTCCTTGCAAGTCGATTGCCTCCCTTCCTTAAAAACAGGAATTTACCCTTCCCTTTTCTTCCTTGCCTAAGTGAAAGAAGCTTCTAACCACTCACGCATGCCTCAGTTTGCAGACAAACAATGGCCAGTAGTTCTGCAGAAATCAGTGTGTAATTTCTTTACAAGATGCTCTTTCTTTATAAGATGTAGAGGCCTTTGTCCATGTGGTGCTCAAGAAAGGCATTTATTTGACCACTCAGCAAGTTGTCTGGTATGCTCTAAAGTGGCATCAAACAGAATGTCTCCCTCATTGGCTATCTGCCTGCTTAGCAGGAAAACTCAGACCATGTTTGGATAGCTTCTTATAGGGACAAGTGCACTAGAGACACAATGTCTTTGGGTTTGTACTAAATAATTTCTTTGTGTTTGGCCATTAATAACTGCATAATGAATTCATTCTCTTTCTAGCTGAGTCTTTGCATAGCTCTTTCTTTACAGGCCTTCCCTTACAGACCTTCGCACAAATAATTTCTACTTCTTTTTGAAATCACTGCTTAAAACTGGATCCTATTCTAGCTAGGATTCCTAGGGATCTTTTCTTAGCTGCTGAAAGAGTTTCAGAGATATTTGTGTCATAAAGTCTCAAGATCACACAAAAAGAAAGACATTCGTTCACACATATGCTGCTTATTTTGAAAAGAAACAGGCTGGGAAAACTTGCATCTTTGATAACATCCTTCCTGTAGAGAGGCAAAAGCAAAGGTTATAGCTTCTGGGAAAAACACTGTGTTAGTAGGAGGATCATTAAGCACATTAACACTGTCTTTAATGATCTTTACTAGGAACAAGGATTATTGTGAGCCTAAATTGGTGCTTTTATTGGTGACTGAAAAGAGGGGTAATGAGCTTGGTATATCAACATTTACGAGCAACCTCTAAATGCCTGGGAGGAACTGAGCACACAGTGAAACTAAAGAACCACTGCAGCAGAAGGTGGAGAGAAAATTGATTCTTCACTTAGAAAAAAAATAAACCACTTAAAATGGGGTAACATAAATAACATGAAAGGTTAGAGGGAGGGAGTAGAGTCGGTGTTGGTCCAGAGTTAACTTGCTGTATAATGAAAATTAGACTTTTCCACTAATGTTTTGTCATGTCTTTTGCTGCCTAAATGACAAAATACATATGAATACAAAAGCATCTCACAAACAACAGAAAACTTTTCAGCACTCACAGACTGTCTCACTGCCCAGTTTGTGGCTATCATACATAAACCCCATGCACCAAAACACACTGGTGGAATAGGGCTGTGTACAGACTCATGTCAGAAAGGTGGGTAGATAATCTCCGTGTACATAAGGTGCTGTAGTTACACATGAAATATCTTTTGGGCAATGCTCCACACCAAATGGTACTGATGGGAGGAGAAATTCAGCATTAAGGAGGGCTGCTGTGGAGATGAAGCACACACAGGCTGGGGTTTTTTACTGAGCTGTTTAAAATACAGCTAAACTCTTGAAGGAGGATAAACGGCAACAACCTTATGCATGAACATATGGAGAGATGGATGCATCAACAATACAGAGGAGTTATGTACCATGACTTAACAATAAGGGAGGTAGCTAAGAAGAGTAGAAGAGATTTTAGAGGAGGAAATCTCCTGGCCATGAGAGCTATTTGCCACGGAAAAATCCCCTGGGGAGGAGCAGGTACTCTGTCCCATAGAACATGAAAAGCCAGACTGGATAAAATGCTGCTAGTAATACAATAGGGGCTGTACTGCTGCATTGAAAGGTGTTTAGAACAGAGGAGCCCATAGGTTATTATTTGCAGATCCTATGATTACTGGAAGGATTGATAGCTCTCCTCTGCCCCCCAAAAATTACACCCTGCTGCTGTTTTTTGACAGAGGGGTAAAACTGACCCTTCCTGCCCAGGAGGGAGCCTCAGATACATGTATGCAATTGCTTCAACTGGATTAATGCCCAGCTATGTTTTTGTTGTTAGTGGAGGTTTTTTTGTTTTGAAGCCTGAAGGCAGATTAATTCTTCCCCTGTGCCATCTACCCCAGCTTAACTGGGTACATGTTGGCTTGTATTTCAAAGGCTTACAGCCTGGCACTGCAATTCAGACTCTTGAAGTTTTGATAAGATCTGTCATATTTTCAGAGAAATGCTGGCTTTCCTCAAATAATTTTACAAATTCTAATTGATCTAATTGTGCCACTCTGAGAACTGAGTGCTCATAAATCAGGGCAGAACTTGTCAAAATGCTTTGAGACTCTGCAGGAGGACAAAAAGATGTTACAATAAATGGAGCATCTCATTTTATTTGAAACATAGACAATTAATATGCTTCAATTTTTTACCAAATGTATGTGCAATGTTAAAATTCACTGACCCTGAGGAGAAATTCTGTAAAGCCATTCAGCATATTCTTTATTCTTTATAGAGATGCAGATCTATGAAATGGAATTGAGGCTTCCTAATAGCTGATTGATAAATGTATAACACAGGAAGTAAGTTTTTTTTATTAACAAAGTTTTGGTAGTATAACTCTACCTATGCAGAGAGTGGGAATAAAGCAACACTTGCTTCCTGGTAAGTGTGCCCTTTTGGGGGAAAAATATTTCTGTTGTACTCTAATTACACATATTCTCAACATGTTTCACCAGTGGGAACTGTAAGTTCTCTTCACATATTCACTCTTAGTCAAATTCTTGATTTAGAGGGCTCCTTTAGGAGCCTGATTGAGATAGCTCCTTGAAGCTCATTTCCACTGAAAATGAGACTTTCATGTATGTATGGTATTTTTATAGTGTACAAGTATTCGACATGCACTTGCATGCTGCAAAAAATGGATATCTCCAGAATCGCCGTCTTAATTTTATATGCAACCTGGAATTAATTATTTTGGAGTGGCTTAAATAATTACTTTCATTTCTCCATTGCACACATGAGAATGTGTTTTTGCTCATAGATTTGCAGTAAAAAAAACCCCTGCTCACAGTTTTTGCAAAATTGTGCTAGTAGGCGCACTATGATCTTTCTAGTTTGGGAATAACCAAAGAGAGAAGGATGAAGGGAAATACTTCCTCTGTCATTTGATCTAATCGAAATAATTGCTCATTATCTTAAAAGAATACATTAAAACCAAAAAGAAGATGAAATCATCCTTTCATTCTAGTGCAACTGGGAGTTACCCACTATTTGTCTAGATGAATAGAATTTTAAGCCACAATAGGAAACAAAGGCAAAACTGCAAGGCTTAGGTTACAGTCTTTGAATTTACAAAAAGTCAGTTTAATGTACTTTTCATAGCTGATATGGGAGAATTTCATGATTCACTCATGATTCATTTCATGATTTTCTTCCTTCTATTGTCTTGTGAAAATTAGTACTGGGGAGAAAAAAGGTTTTGGAGACTTAGAGGCAAACACAATCAGTGGGATGTCAAGAGAATAAAATTAGCAATAAGGCTGGAGGCTAAAAGTCACAGAATCCAAACCCAGAATGTGCCTGTCAGCACTGTGTGCTTTCACCCGTTTGTTGTCAGGGGTGTGGGAATCACTAGGGATGATAGAAGGAACACTTTGAAAAGAAAGGAAATAGATCAAGTGAGAGATGCTCCGTGTTGCAGGCTGCCAAACAGGTTGCTCCTTTTTTGAAGCGAATTTGGTGGGATGGAGTGTCCTTCCAGCTCCAGGTCCGCAGGCGCAGCTCCAGCTCCGGGTCTTTGAGGGATCCCTGTCCCACCGCTCTGCCCCGGCTGCCGGGGGCGGAGCTCTGGGCCTCAGGGCCGCGTGGGCGTGGCCAGGCGCGAGTCCCGGTCAAACGTCACAATGGGGGCGTGGCTCTGGGAAGGGGCGTGGCTCTGGAGAAGGGGCATGGCTTCTGTTCCCTCAGTGGGTGGGGGCGGTGGCGGCTGCGCTGGTGCTCGTCCCTGAGCATGGCCCCAAAAACAGCTTGGAGAGGTGGTGCTGAAAAGGAAGCACCAGTGCGGGAAGCGTCCGCAGGGAACAAAGTGGTGGAGGTGAGTCCAAGGCCAGCCAAATCTGCCCTGAGCCAAAAGGAGACAAGCTGAAGGGAGCTGAGGAGAGCCGTGGGGAATGGTCCATAGCGGCAATGCCAATGCCAGACACAGCCATGACGATCAAGTCCAGCATCCAAAGCAGTGGTGTGGCACAACATGGACCACCTGGGGACTTGTCCATTGGTGTTTTCCATTGTGTCTTACAGCACTCAGTCTTGTCTTCGTCTGGGGGAAGCCACATGGACACAACCTATGGGGAAAACCTGATGTCTTGTCTTTGTCCCAGTGGCCTCACAGAACTAAGTCGAGGCGGTGAACACCTTTGGTGTGTAAAGCATTTTCTCTTTTTGTATACTTATTCTGCTAATATTGTTTCTGTTTCTGTGCATTTCTTATTCCATTGCTTTTTTTCTTTCAGTAGATCGTTATCTCAAGATACAGTCTCTGCCTTTCCCCTCCTCTGTCAGAAGAGGTGGGGGCAAGGTGAGAGACTTATTTGGAGTTTAATTTTCAGCTGTTGTTAAAGCACCACATGATATACTACCAATTAGTACTCAGAAGAGATGTGGCTGTACAGGCTACTTCCAGAAATTGCTGAATCTCCCAGTGTCCTGAATTAAAGGCTCATAAGCACTTCAGATCAAAAGACGCTGCTTTTACCAGACAATTATCTGAAATGTGATCCCTGAGAATGCAGACATCCTACCTATAATTTATTTGATTTCATATAATCAGTGTGTTTAGTGAACAGAAACAAAAGCACACAGAACTGTGAGAGGAATGCAAGTCGCAGCAACTTCAAAAAAGACCCCCACAAAACTAGGCTGCATACAGACGAGTGTCCCAGAATGGGAGTAATACTAAGTATTCAGGAGATTTTTGACCACCACATGATGTTTGGGGAGAAAACCAGAAAACAGCTTGTAGAATGTCTGGGAACATGGGCCTTGTGCATGTAAGGGCAGCTGAGGGTAGCAGAAGAGGAGGAAGAGGAGCACCTTTCAACACAGGACATGTGGACAGGAACCACATTGCGATAGGTTTGAGTGGTCAGGCTCAGTCCCACTGACCCTGATTGTTCTCAGTCCATATCTGTGTGTTGTGATCCAGAAATCTTGGAAGCAGTAACGCTTTTAAGCTCAGCAGGAGGAGAGCTAAATGGTTCAGGGTTTGGGAAGTCCATTGTAAAGGTCACTGGCTGGTCTAAGAGGCAGGCATGGGTCATATCAAAGTATAAAGCCAAACAGAAAGACTCACAGTACCATACCACCTGGGAAGAAGTAAAGAAAGTCCAACACTTGGGATGCATAGATAGCCAGAAAGACAAGAAAGATATGAGGGAAAACAGATAGCAAGATGGAAAACCAGTAATTTTAGGAGAAAAAATGGAAAAAGCTGAACTATTGAAAAAGCATTCACAAAAGCAGAAAACATCCAGAAATCTCCCCCTTTCTTAATATGTAAAAATCCTCATATGGGTATGTCTTTACAATTACTTTCTGTTCTTTTTCTTTCCTACTCAGAACTTACAAATATGGACCAGGGGCTTTGCAGATCTTTTGAAGCAAAGAGAGTTCTTTTTGTCCTGAAGAGATTTTGTAGGTCCTGACCCTTTCTGAACAGCTGTTTGGAGGGATTATTTGAGGGAGGATCCTAGAAAAATGCCTGTAAGACATGGAAGTAAAACAAAGTGCCGAACAGGTTTTGTTTATATAATCATTACAGCTAAGTTGTGTATCTTGTGCAAAGTTACATTTTTTTTTTCCTTTCAATTCTTTCTTTTTTAATTTGTTCTTTCTTTAAAATAAAGTTGAAATGTGACTACCATAATTAATATTTAGAACAAGAGCTTCATCCTGGGGTGTAGCATTATCTTGGTTTGACTAGCATCTTATTTCTGCCTCAGATTCAAGGAATCTCTAATGCAAATAAAAAGGAAAAACAACAGACAAACTTGGCACTGTGGTTATGTATTTATTAGTAAATGTAGCCACTGCTTTTTGGAAATGGGCAGGAATAAGGTACACGTTTCAGAAGCAATAAATGTGTCATTTCAGACCCTTTTTACATGAGTTCACTTTAATGACACTTTGCTAATGACTGGGTTGTACTCTCATTTCTATCCAGTAACAGACAATTCTGTTAAATTGTTGAGTCAAAATGGACAGTTAAGTTTTTCAGTGTGAAGGCCTCATTTGAGGACCAGATGAAGACTTGTGTGAAGGTCATTCTGGCCTCCTGTATAGTACTACTTTTACATTACTTTTGAACTGAACCACTTTAGAATTCAGGAAGTCATAATAGCGTCTTTGATGTGATGGTCCAGCTGCCCATCCTGTTGCTCTTCCTTTTGTGATCATAACTACCTACAGGTTATGTCTATCCTCAAAGGAAAATATTTTTCTTAAGATAATGAAATATTGTCCCACTCATCTGTTGTAATCAGCAGAGCAAGATGCAGTTCAAAAGGCCTGATTTATGTTATTTCCCTCTGTTAGTTGTCTCTGTTAATAGCAAAAGACTTTCCCCTTGCAAACATAGTAGTTCACAAAGATAATATCAGCAGAGTAAAAAAGCCCCAGCAGTGAAGCATGTGCAGACACAGATTTTGGGTCCATATGTATATCTTACATCTAAAAATGTTAAACAAAGACATTGAATAGAAGGGAAAAAGAAACATAAATATAAATTTTGGATTTGAAGTGTAATAGCAATTTCATAAACATTCATTCCTTTTCAGTGAATATTATAACACCTCAGAAATGCACATTTCACCTTCCACTGTCCTGTTTCTTTTACCCGCATGTTGTAACTGTCCCAATATCCGTCATCTCCCAATATCTTTGTTTTCTCTTTGTCTCTTTGTTGTCTTTTTTTTTTGTTTGTTTTGTTATTTTTTGTAGTTTTTTGGCTGAATGCTAACAATCTTTGTATTTATAAACATAGATGCATAAGTGTACACGGTCAGCTGCAGTCAGAGGTTAGGAAGTCAGCATTACTGTTCATTTAAAGCTTAAAAAAGTTTCTCTCATTTACTGCTGATTATTAGCTTGACATAGAATTATATTATTATAGATTATTACTAGAAAAATATAACTATATTACTATTACTAAGATATTATTACTAGAAAAATAGATACAGGTGTGACTTCTTTATAAATTGCTTTCTGATCACCCTTGCTCAGAATAAAAGATATTTTTTCCTACTCACAATTCTTCATTAAATGGACTCTAAAAGCCAGGATGCCTCTTCTATCCTTGCCCATCATAATTGTTCTGTGCTTGCAAATTAAGTGACAGTGCTGCTGCTGATGAACAAGGATGGCCTGAGGCCAGCTCCCTTTTCTACACTGTATTTGGCTTTTCAGTCCTAACAGAAGTGAGACATTCCTTTTGTCAGAAAAAGCAGGAGCTAGTTTTCAAAAACACATGAAGCAGAGGGATTTTGAAGGAAATAGTTGTTTTTTTGGGTTCTAACTCCCATGTTAAAAGAAACGGAGGGAAAAATTTCAGAACAACTCTGCCATTAAGGATACATTATATGAGGGCTTAGCCCCTTTACCATTTCTTTAAATAAAACAGACCAGAACAAACCACATCAACAAATCACAAGCAAACTGAATTCTTTCACTTGAGAGAGATTTGTTGAAGTATATTGTCTCTCCCTGAAGTGTAAGCTTCTCTAGGAAACACAAAGATTTTCCTCCTACTTGGTTTACAGAACTATTTCTTCATATATATGACTCAGCTTCTCCTATAGTGTGTGTGGAGGGAATAGGGATGTTGGGCTCAGGTGGGCTTGCAGTTCCCCACCTGCAGGAAACTTCACGATGCACCAGCTGGGAGAGGTGATCTTTCAGCTGATTGTTGATTAAAGTGGACAATAGAAGTCTTGATGGCTCTCACAACTTGCTGTCTGTCTCTCCTTGTGGAGCTAGAGAAACTTGTGCCCTGTGCTGGAGGATGAAGTCATGGAGATCTTTATGTTCTCTCAGTCTTCAGTATGCTAGTAGCCATTAAATAGTATTCTGTTTTTCCAGACAATATTGTGTGTGCAAGCAAAATGTTGTTTACAGACAAGAAAACTGTCTGAACCATCAGCCACCGTTTTTAACATGACTAGTAACCCTAGATGTGTTAGCACTGTTTCTAATCTAAACTTCAGCCTAAAGTTTGGGAATCACAACTCCTTTCTTGGTATTTTCCTTTTGTCCTATCTGATAACCTTCCCAATCAGGGTTACAGCTTTAGTATTCTCAGTATTTAGTATTCTTCAGTATTCTCACCTAATGATGACACTTAGACACCACAGCCAGCATCATGCTCCTTTTCAATATGTCTCTTGCTGCAAGGCAACTAACTGCTCTTCTCCTCTGTTGTTCACATCTAACAACTTTCACTCATCCTTCTGAAAACATCACAGACAGATTTCTTTTAATTCTTTACCAAATTATTTACCAGCTCATTCTTGTTTCTCTTTTCAGACTTAATATAAAGTATCTTTAGTGCTATGGAGTCTTCCTCTGCTTTATTTTCCTTAAAAACCAAAAAGGTTTTTATCTGTGTTTAACAGAAAAGCTTGTCCCCGTTCTCCAGCACATGCACATGGTCAGTCTGATGGAAAGCTTTGTGGAAATATGAGGCTCATGAGCCAGTCTCTAGGTTCCTCAGGCATCATTGCAGCTGCACTGGGACTATGTGCATTCACTATTTGCTTTGAACTCGTGGTATAATGAGAAATAGTATCTGCCCTGCTTGGCCACCTGGGCATACACTAGCTCATACTCAGCTGCTGTTGACCAGAACTTGCCAGTCCTTTTCCAGTGGTTGCTTTGCAGCCACTTTTGCTCCAGCCTGTGGCCCTGCCTGGAGTTGTTGTGCTGGGCAGAAGCCAGCACTTGGCTTTGTTGAACCTCACACCATTGGCCTCAGCCATGATCCAGCCTGTGCAGATCCCTCTGCAGAGCCTTCCTGCCCTTCAGAAGACCAACACTCCCACTCAGTGTGGTGTCACATGCAAATTGGCTGGGGGTACACTTGATTCCCTCATCCAAATCATTGATTAAAAAAACAGGACTGGCCCCAATACTGAGCCATGATGAACCCCACCAGTGACCACCACCATGGATATAACTCCATTCACCACCACTCTCTGGGCACAGAGCTTTTTACCCAGAAAAGAGCACACCCCTGCAAGCCATGAGCAGAACATTGTGAGAAACTGTGTCAAAGGCTTTACTGCCGTCCAGGCAGGCAACATTTACAGCCTCTCTGTCATTCTCTAAGTTGGTCACCTGTCACAGAAGGAGATCAGGTTGGCCAAGCAGGACCTGCCTTTCCTAAACCCATCTGGCTGGGCCTGATCCCCTGCCTGTGTGTTCTGCATTGTGACACACAAGGTTATCTGCTCCATGACAAATTCCCTGGCAGTGAGATCAGGTTGAGAGGCCTGTAGTTCTCTGAATCCTCCTTCCAACCCTTTGTGTGGGTAGGTATCACACTTGCCACCCTCCAGTCTAAACCAGATCTCCCTAGCTAGCTAGGGCTCTTGAAAATAAACTTTCAAGAAAACTAGACTCCTGAAGGTGTCTTGATGAGCGCTTCTACCAACTGCCCTGGCACATCTGAGTCAATCCCATCCAGCCTCAGAGAATTGTGTGTGTCTGTGGTATAGCAGGTTGCTGATCATTTTCCCTTGGATTATGGAAGCATATCCACTATAGTACTGACAGCATTTTAGTGCTTTTTTTGACCCTGACCATCTTAGCCAGTGGTCTGTGAACACTCAGGCTCAAATTATCCAGGGCTATGGATTTCAAAATATGTATCTTTAATAAACATTGTGTTTGACACTTCTGCTTGTTACTTGTGGCTAGTGTGTTGCCCTTGTGATGACATAATTATATAAACCCATTTCCATGCAAATGCAGAGCAGAAACATTTATTGTGTGTATTTTCATTTGCCGATTCTTCATCCTCATTAATAGCTTCATCTACTAAAGAGCTAAATTATTGTTATATTTTTGAACTGCAAGATGGAATATCATCTCAGCAGTCTTCCTTGTCATCCATATTACTCTCAAAAGAAATGTTTACAATCATTTTCATGAGTCTCTAAGATTTCTTGTATGCTGATGGCTTATTTTGATTATTTTTGCTTTACTGCTTAGACAGGTAAGTTAGCCTTTTAAGGATTTTGATACTAACTTATGTTTTACTGTTTACATATCTTCCTATCACTCTTTTCCAAACCACCTGTCCCAGGATCAGGGAATAATGGTGAACCCAAGGTGTCATCCAAATCCATACGAAGGCCATGGCCCATCTTTTTTCTAGTTTGTCTGCCTGGGTTCTCATCTTTAAAAGGGGAATAATTCTATTTTTCTACATTGAAAGCCTTTAATGTGTGTATTTTAGAGAATGGGCAAGTTATTTAGTCAGGGAAATATGTACAGAAAAGTGACACAGCAGAGAAAGAAGAATATCTGAATGTGAAGCCACATTTATCTTGTTTGTATTATCCTGAACAAAAAGCTATTTATAGTTTTATGAAACCTTTGTCTCACATGGCTTGATATATGTGTGGAAGTATGTCCCTTGTTTGGATGAATTAGTTTAATTTGTGTTCAAGCTTATACTTCAGTAAATCAACTACATAAAGAGATATTTGGAGATCAACAGGATAAGCAGTGATAGCCTGATTCTCCACTCCTGTGAATTTAAATCAGAAAAAACTTCTCTGAAGCATATGAAGTTGAATTAAACTAAAAACCCATGCTTTATAGGAAAATGAAGCTGTCCAGTGTTTGCATTACTAGTTGCAAGAAATTTACTTCTGCTTTCTCTTTACCCATGTACTATCCTCCCACGTGCTAGTTTGTTTCTTTTTATGTAGGATTGAAAAGGAAAAGGCAAGAAATCATATGATCACAAGATCAACTGGAGTACATGAAGTGTGATGCCATTAAAAAGGTTTGAATACAAAAAGTTGAGGACTTGCCAATGAAATGGATGAACATTTAGGAGACATTATTAGTCAGCCCTTGGAAAGTCTTGCAGAGACATCACAGGCCTCCTAGCAGAGGTAACTCCCATCCCCTATCAGTGTGGAACAGTCTGGTGTTTTCTCTCACACACTCTGTCTTGCTCTATTATTTTTTCTATGCTTTCAAGACATCTGTAATTGCAATCTATTGCACAGAATGTGCTAGTTGGAGATGGGATTGTTTCCATTTGGGGTATTGTGCTGTTAATCCAAAAATGCTCTCAGCCTTCCTGTATTTTTATGAAAATAGTGGCTGTTCAACTGTCCACAGTGGGCAAATGAGTCTGGAATGCATAAATTCAGAACAGTGACTTCTGCCCGTGTTTACAGAAGTGTGTCAGAAAAGACAATGGAAAGAACAGACTGAAGTGCTGTTGTTGAAATGGAGGGAGTGAGAGGGAGGTGGATTGTTATCACTTCTGCTGGATTCAAAGCTCCATCCTTCTTCACTATTCTGCTGCTGGGCTGTATTGTGGTTGAGGTCTTACCCTTTAAATGGGTAAGACTTCAATCCTTGGCACTGTCCTGTGATGTTCAGAGCTTTCTTGTATAAAGGAAATTAGGTTTTGGAAAATGTTTAATATTGCTTGGTTATTCAGTGGTATTAAAAAAAAAAAAACAAAACAAAAAAACCCAACAACCAAAATAAACAGGGAGCTTGTGACTGGAAAAGCCAAGTTCTCTGTGTAATTTGAGACACATATCTTGTCACTTGAAGGTCTTTCTGCTTTTTAGTTTACCACAGGATGCTGCAAGAAATTTCCTTCAGTGACTAGGAGCACATCCAAGACAAGACAGGCCTTAGCAGGTGTTTGCCACATGCTGTTGTGATGGCTGGGATTAGTTGGGTAACAGTGAGCAAACATCTGTCTTGTATTATTCATACAGACTTCATTTCAATTCATATCAATGTTCCTATCAGTATGTGACAGTTGATTTGGCTCTTCAAAGTTCAGTGCTAGGGCTGATGGTAAAGTATCCAGAAAATATGTCTCTCTGTGCAGGGATGCAGTTTCTTCCCACTAGTGATGACAGGACTTACCAGGGCATCTGAACATGAAGAAAGGGTAACTTTACCAATCAGTCCATGTCAGAGTTTTTTCTTAAGTTGTTTTTACTTGGCTATACAAAGAAAATAAATCTACAAAACTTATCTTACCAAAAGAAAAGTTTGCAATAGTATAGTCCAGTGGGAAATTAAAATATCAGGAAACAATTTTATTTTCTAATGTTTTGCCAGCTGCAGAACAGGGTCCAATAAGTAGAACAGACCTGGCTTGTTTGGTTGTTTCCTCTCTTTTGGCCAGATTTCTCTTGCTAGTCCTCTCATAGTCCTCTTTTAGGCTATTTATTTTCCCCTTCATAATGACTGGCAAACAGCAATCCTGTTGAAGAAAGTATGTAGGAAACACTTCCTAATGTTTCATTTGCCTTAAGAAAGGAAAAAACAGTTGAGGTTAGAAAAAGTGTCAATTTGTTATTTTATGTAGTGAAGAGCAGTGTGATGTAGAAAAGGTAATTAACCCTGAGGGAATGTTTCCTCAAGACATAGTTCCATTTTTTTTCTTCTCTGGCTCTTTCCATGACTTATTTCAGTTCTCTTCAGGGAACTGCTCTGGAGCCTGGTTTTCAGAATGTGTTGAGAAAACAGAGTAGACTGGCTGTTGTGCTTACATTTATTTAATTAAGGGGGTTTCTTTGTTTGGTTTCTTGGGTTTCTTCTTATTTTGTTCTATGGATATATGTCAAGATTTTAAAATAAACTTACTGTTCTGAATTAAGATAAAAGGGTAAAATCTAGAAAGCATAAAAAGTCAGTAAAAAAATTCTGTTGTCAATCAAAATATTTCTGTAATTTTAAAATATTTTGTTGCATTTTGTCTTTCCACGCAAGCAAGATCAAAGTCAACAAAATCTTCTTTAAACAACTGGAAGAAGTCTCTGTATTAGAAACCTAAACTGCTGGGGAGAATTTAACTTCTCCAACATCTGCTGAAAGAGCAACATGGCAAGTTGCAATCACTTAAGGAGACTTCTGGAAGGTATAAATGGTAACATCTTGATAAAGATAATGGATTGACCAACCAAAGGTGAGGCACAGTTGGGTCACCTATTTAATAACAGAGATGTGGTTGGAAAGACAATAATCATCAGCATTGGCCATAGCAACCATGATCCATCTGAGGTCAAGTAAGGAAAGTTTAAGTAGACTTAAACTCATTTAAGAGGAGACTAGGAGGTTGGACCCCATGAGACAGCTCTGAAGGGAAAAGGAGATAAGGAAATCTAGCAAGACTTAAAGGACAAACCCACACAAGCCTTTTGTCTTATACTTGTGAAAAAGCATAGGCATTTCAGGGGCATAATGCAAAATTGTGCATTGCCAGTTGTAGCTGGGAAGCCAGAGTCCTTATCCTTTGCAACAACAGGCTGGGCACTGGCTGCCCGGGCAGCAGCATGTTGGAGAAATCCCTAGGCTTTGGGAGAGACAGAGAGCTGCACAGGAGTGGGCAGCTGTGGGGCTGGCAGCAGTAAGGGCCAGCACCACCCCATGCTCCACAAGCAAGGACACACACAGAAGGGACTCGGGAGGGTCATGGGGGGATGAAGGCAGCATGGGAGAACATGTCAGGGATGTGGTGAGACATGGGGAGATATGGGGATGAACGGGACATGGGGGGCACGTGGCAGAAATGTGAAGGGACATGAGGGAACACGGCGGGGTGCGAGGGCACATGTAGCAGGATAATGAGGGAACAAGGAGAGCAGTGGCACTGGGAACACATGGGGAGGTACAGGGATCATGGGGGACATGTGATGAGGGGTGGTACAGGTGTGGCATGGGGGACACCAGGGAAATGGCAGTGTGAAGGGGTGGGGATGAGGAGACATGGGAGGTGATGGAACTGAGGTCATGGGGAGTGAAAGGGACATGGGGGACATGTCGTGGGGGCCTGAGGAGACACAGGGAATATGGGGGCACACATGGCAAGAATATGGGGGGTTGTGTGGGACACGTAAGAAGGATGTATCTCCATCATGTCCCTCCATGTCCCCTCAAATCCCTGATGTGTGTCATTCCATCAGTATGAAGGACATAGTTTTGAGTCAGATGAAAGATCTTTGTGCCAGGTGCTGTGTTGGCAGACTTCCTTCTGCCCTTGCTTTGCTGAAGCCTACACTTGTTAGCCTGCCAGTCATGCTGAGTTTACAATGTCAGTTTGCCATGGAATGGAAGTAAAAGTGATTGAAAACTAATGGGAGCTCAGTTTATTGGCTGAACCTTGATTCTGCTCTGATTTTTTAATAACAGATCATGATTTAAATTTTCTGTGCATTTAAACAGATGAGCCATCTGCAAATGCTCTCCTAGCTGTTGAACCCTGAGGACTGGGAAGTAACTTGTTTTACGTTGAATAATTTTAATGGAAATTTAGTGTGTTTTTTTAATACTTTGGTATTTAACACCTATTATCTTATCTGAGAATTATTAAAATTAATTCACAACATGACTTTTGCAAATATTCTCAGCCGAAGGTGCATTAGGCCCAGAGAAATATTTTTTGTATTTTATCCAGAACCAATGTGAGCAGGTTGTAAACGTTGTTCATGAAACAGGCAGTTGTAGAGACAGATTATGGTTACAGCCATATGCTTTCTTTTTGCAAAGAAAGGAACTCAGCAAGAAAAATAAGTAACAAAGGACTCAAACTGCAGTAGACAACATAAAACTGATTGCAAAAATTTTTTTTTTAAAAATCAGAGTGTTTGGAAATGGCCTACCCTTATGAGCTGTTGCAGTTCCAATTTGTGGATTGAAATCCCATTCCCTATGTCAGCTACTGGGTTATAAAGGATAAATGTTTTATAACTGTGGAGTCAGGAATAAACATGCATCACAGACTTTCATACCAGATCTGTGTGGACTTAGTTGCTTTGATCTGTTGGGTTTGATTTTTTTTTTCTTTTTGCATCTAAATGTTAGTAAGGATTTTACTATTTATTTGGGGATCTGACAATGACAATAATGAATGGTTTGGGAAGAATGAGCAGTAGCTTTCATGCATAAATATTTTCAAGTACTTGTCAAAATTGTAAACCCTCTTCAAGAAAATATTTGGCCAAAGAAGTTACATAGAGCCTGCAGCACATAGACAATCTGGTGATGGGTAGTTGTAACCGAGAACAGATTGCTAAGACAAGTCTGTGTTTAGCTCTAGAAATGTCAGAACTGCTTTGGATTTGAACATGTCAATGAATCAATAATTCTGGATTGTTGTTTTGATTCTGATTTGGATTTTGATGTTTTGATTTTGATTTACTGCTGAACCTTTGGTGATTGGAAAATAATGCACATTAAAATGAATATACATGCTATCAGCATTAGTCACATCATCTGCACGGAACATATGGTATTTGTAGACAAACCAAAATACTTTATAACCTTAGCAAATAAGTCAGAAATTATTTTAAATGAACTATTTTTTTCTAGATATTTTTAAGGCCGTAAAATTATCCTAAATTCCCTTTAAAAATTGAGGCTGTGTTGTTTCTTTATTATCTTTTTATTTTGTCACATTAATCTTGTAATTTCACGTAGCTTCCTTAAAAATACAGTCTTTGTATTGAAATTTTCATGGGTTAATGGTATAAAAATGTAGTTCAGTCTTTTTTTGTTCATGATACTAAATTAGTGGATTCAAACCACACTTTATCATCAACCATACATATTGCATTTCTTGAAATGGTATAATTTACCACTGGTACTTTTTTGTTATAATGTTTTTGAATTGCAAATATTGTTAATATGTAAGTATAGGTAATTCAGTAATGGCAACTAGCTGTTGCCTAAAAATTCTTTTTTTCCTGTTTATATTGTGTATATGTATACCTTAAAATTCTGCTTTGTTGTCATACCATGGAAAGGCAAAGCAGATGCACAAGAACTGGAACATAGCCCTCTGGATGCCAATATGCTGAAAATCAATTTTAAACCTTGCCATATTTATGTCTTTAGCATTCTTCTTTCCTTTTCTTCTCCACTCTCACACTGCAGGTACAGAGATTGTTGTCTTGTTAGAGGACGACACCCTTCCCAACAAAACAGGGTTTTGGACCATGACTGGAACTCCAAAGAAAGTATGGTAACAAAAACTGAAATAGATGTTTGTAATTAGAGAAACTGGCTGGTGCTTTTGAGACAAATATGTTTGGATCACATGCAGGAGTTTGTATCTTTGTTCCAAACAAGTGGTACATGTAAATAAATATTAATTCCACTTAAGTCTAGTGTATATATAGAGTCATTCCATTCAAATCCATTAATTTACACCAGTCTAAAACATTTTATTTATGTATTCCTTCTTTGGTGTACACCTAAAATTCTGAGCATATTCTACAAAATCTTTTCTATAAAAACATCATGGAAAAAACCCCCAAATTTTAAATTGGATCAGCTGCTGTAAATCAGCCTACTTTGGAAAAACTAGCAAATTGTTCCACTAGCATGTGTTGTTTAGAGCAATCAGTCTCTGTAATCTTCGTTGCCTGTCACAGAAACATGCCAGCTATCAGTTTGGATTACAGTCTCATGATAAAATAGTTGTGATGAGCGATCTTACTCCACAAAACATGTGGACAATGATTTTGTGTTGATTAGTGATGATTGTTTTTTATGGTCGACTTCACAGGTTATTGGTTCTTGGCTTTAATCTCAAAATAGCAGTTTTGGAGAAATTATTTTAATTTTTTACCTTTATCATAACCATCTGATCCTCTCAGACATCCAGATTTTGGAGGCTTGCAGTTTTTGGTGAAGAAAGAAAAGGACACTTAATCCTAGACATACATACCTAAGAAAATGTCTCTGTTGAATTAAATTGATGCAACTGTTTCAAGATCAATTGAAATATCTGCTCTTTAATCAGGAAAAAAAGTGATATGTGCGTTTTTACTGAATCACATAGGTAAGGAAATCAAAAAAGTTGAGTGCAATGGCTGGGTTTTTTTCTTGGTTGGTATCTTTCACTGTCATGTCTGTGCTTTGCAGCAGGTGTGGTCAAAGGCATTCTACTGCCTTTGAGCATTCCAGCTTCCTTGGGCTTCTTTCTCTGAGAAAGAGAGAGAAAATAACTCAAGAACTCTTGCTTTTGGAAACATCTGTATTAACAATAGTAACTTGTGGATGTTTTAGAAATGCATAAACCAGAAGTTGTTCTGGACTCTGCATAAAAAGGTGACAGAATGGAAAACAGTCAATCTTTTGCAGCAAACACACAAGCATCAGCTGGACAGCTGGCAATGCAGCATCAATTAATTTAACAAACTTACAGTATTCTCAATATCTTTCCCATTTTAAGTGGTAGCTTTATAACTGTAACTACCTATGAGTTCAGCTGCAGTTATGCTGTATCACTTATCTTGGGCTAGATGAAGCCCTGCAATGTTCTTTTCTGACTTCAGCTCCTAAAAGCACTTTGTACCTTCTGCCAGTTTATATAGTTTATTAATTAGCTCCTTATGCTAATAAATCTTAGTTAACCTTGAGTCTACCTGGAGGTTTAGACAGAGACATAAGAAGAGTGTGGGACAGAACAGGCTGTAAAAGGAGTGCCTTAAATGTAATACCCATGCACAGCAGCTTTCTGTCACGCCATGGTCACTGCGTCAATATACGACATCTAATTTAGCTCTTGGGTTTTTGGCTTTTCTATTTAGTGTGTCTCAAAACAGTGATATAGCAGAATAGCTGTGGAAACTGTGCTGATGTACCAATATCTGGATATTGGTGCAAAATAGCAGGCCATCTAAAATACTTCGAAGGGCAGTTTGACCTTCACTGGTTTGGAGATCAGATAAAAAAATAATTCATGGCTATCTCTCTTTGTTTATACTAACAAGGTTGTATAGGGCTGAATTTTAGGACTCAGACTGTAGATTACAAACAGATTTTCTTCTGCGAGTTATATAATTCATACTTGTTACTTTCTTAAAGAAAACCAGGCAGAATTTTCTTCACTAGCAATAATTCCTAGCTTCCTTGAGTCAATGACCTTTATGTAACTCCCAAAGGAGGAAACAGGAAAGTTTGCTAATATCCAGTAGTCTAAAAAGATGATTTTTCTTTCCGTCTTTAATATGAGTTGTTTTATCCCTTTCTGAACACTAGCAGCTATTTCTGATAAATGATTTTTTCAAGTACATGCAGCGTCATGTATGGTACTAATAGAGTACAGATCTTTGCTGTCACAGTTGTGACTGAGGAATGAGGCAAAAGAAATTCCTGCTTGGCATGAACTTTGTCTAAAACACTATACAAGAAACTTTTCAATCTCATATATACTGGACCTGAAATATTAGAATTTATCTATCTCTCACCTAATGCTTATGTAGGGAAATAAGACAAAACAAGTTTTGTTAGTTCAGTTTATTATCTGAAATGCCGGAACACCCTCTTACTTTCTGTCTTTGATCAAAAACCTAAATATAGCTGAAGGGCATGTCTAGACTGCTGTCAGACTGGAGAATATGCTGTGGTTCTTCCCTTTTAAATGCAGTCAAGTTTTCATGATTGAAAATCATAGAATGGAGAGAGGTGGCAAAGCAGAAAGGCATTGAGAATGTCCCTGGCCCAGAGCTGTCAGTACTGTGGCGCTGACCCATGTGTCATCAGTCACAAGGGGATGGACTCATGTGTGAACACCTCACATTTGTTTGTACAGACCAGGTTTACAGACATTTTCTAGGCTCTGCTTTCTGAAATGTTTTCCACTGATTATTTCTTCAGATATTTTTCCCCCAAGTTCAACTTTTTAATCAATTTTACCCACAGATGCTGTTGCCAGAATCCTTTTGGAAAGCCAGAGGTTAGAGGGGCAGCAGCACAGACAATCCAGCAGACATCAATGGTCTGGAAAAGAAGTAGAAAATGAAATTAATTTAAAAATCTTCTTATCCTTCAAGAGCAATAGTGTTTGCAGTGCTAGCGGAGACTGCCACTCAGCAAGGCTTGCAATTCAACACAACTTCAGTTTCATAGTTGACCAACTTTAAAAGTTGTTTATAGCTGTTCACATCATTGTTATGCCACATAAATTCCCTTTTATCTCTACATTCAGGTTTTGGATATGCTTTCTTCTGGCTCTATTTCAAAGTCAGTAAGCCGATGGCTTGTACTGCTGAAGAGGTTAGTCATAGCTTGGTCCAACTTCTGAACAATGATTAGGCTTATGATTTCTGAAATGTTTATGTGAGCTGTGTCTTGTGTTGTTTATTGCTGTTGTTGACACTAACACGTATGGTCCAGATGGCAGAAGAAGATCTGCATTTGAGATTATGTGGTGTATTGTAAACTCGACTTTGCAGATGTACTTCTAGCTAATCAAAGACAGAGGAATTGCTTTGAGTCACATGTTGGAAAGTTAATAGGGATATTTAACGCAACTCTTCCATTTCCAACTTGGAGAACTTGACAGACACAAATAACTGGAGGCTTAATGAGACATTTCTGAAGCTACTAACAGGCTCCTTTCTTTGGAAAACCTTAAGTGCAGCTGAAAGAGAACTCTACAAATTATTTACAAAATAAAATAGTAATTAATACCTGCTGGTGGGAGCAGACTTAATAAATACTGTTTGTTCTGAAAAGTGACCTAAACTAATTCCCTCACAAAAATCCAATGAAATACAATAAATATGTGACTACTCCCATGTTGCAGCTGAGGACAAAGATGTAGACTTTCATAACATGGGGACGTGACTAAGCCTAGAGCCTTGTTACCACAACTTCCCTCTTAGTCTTCAGGGACAGCTAGATTCTTCCAGAATTTTTGTCATTTCTTTGGGGGCAAACCCACACATTTCTCCAAAGAGTAGCACTCTTCACCATCTCTGACTGTTGAGAAAACTGTAGTCTGAACCAGGTATCCTGAATTTGTGTTAAAAACATCCACAGGGAAGTGGGATTTCAGCAATTTTTTCAAGTGCCTAGACTTGTGCTTAGAATTTGGTTTCAGACCAGGAAGTAACTTTTAGTAAAAACCTGTCAGAAGGTACTGGCTTGACTTAAATGTGGTGTTTTCATTCTGCCAAGAAAGTCTGAAGGCAAGAAAGAAAATTTGAGTCTATTCTTAAGTTGACCCTATTGTCCAGTTTAATAACATTTTCTGTGACTGTCTTCCTTGGAATTAATATTTATTTGCAATTTATTTTTTATTTCATTTTTAGCTTTGGTTGCATGATCAGTATAGCTAATCAGAACACAGGCTTGTGAATGGCAACGAGGTATCATTTCTTCTGGATCTATAATAATAAAAAATCCATCAAGGGCAATAACATTGTCAGGCTAGCATTGTACCTCAGCTTGTGGCACAGGCTTGGAAGTTTTCAAGTCAATCTGAATATGTTGTCTTCACCTTCACAATTTTCTTGATTTGAAGTAAATCAACTAAAACAGCTTCATAACTCTAGAAAATGAAAAATTTTTAGGATGGATAAGGTGAGTCAGGGGTCATTTTTCTCCAAGGAGTACAAACAAAGAAGTAGGTAGGCTTGATTTCTGGGAAAGATTAGAACCTACAGTCTAGACTGGTTGCTGTACCAGACTTGAGAGGTTTCATCTCAGTTTTTCTGTACAGCTTGTGTTTTATTCTTTGTTGAGCAGCTGTTGGTTCTTCTCTGCAGTCAGGTGTTCCGTGCCCATCCCCCTGTTTTTGCTATTTTCCATGGGTGGGGAACTGTTTATAATTCCTGTCACATATCCTGAGATGGATGTTCTACAAAGTACAATTTCATTAGTCTTCTCTGTACTTTTATTATCCTTCTCATTGATCTGTGATAACATCTTGTGATTTAGCACAAGGAACATTGCATTTATTCAATGTAAAATATTTAATCTCTTTAGCTGTACTAAAAATGATGAAGAAGAACACAAGAAACTTTTGTGTTCTTTGTGTTCTTTTCACACAAGAAACTTTTCCTGTTTTCCACTTATCTCTCAGCTCTCTCTGGATATTGTATATGTTCAATATCTGTGTGTTGTTAATGAGAAAATTTGTGTGCATGCCTTTGTTCTAGTGTTACCATAGTATTTTTATGATAGAATACAGTGTGAGTGATTTCTGTTTATAAACCACATTGCTTTTCCATAAATTGGAAATGCAGTTTACACAGAAATAAACCACCAACTAATTACCTACTAATGCGGTGCAGCCTCATTTCTTATGTTTTTTGTTATTAGTAAAGTATTGCTAAACTATTAAGAAGCAAAAAGGAGTAAAGGAGTACTCCTTTAGGAGTTAACACTCCTTTAGGAGTGTTAACTACTAAAAAAAAGGGGTCTTTTTTTTAGTAGTTAACACAAGTTTTACATGTGTTTGTGTGAAAAGAAGCAGGTGTTATGAATGATCAAACAAAATAAATCTCTGTAGCAAAACCGTACAAAAGCCAAATGCATGCTCTTTGTTACACTCAAACATTTTGATTTATGAATGCTTTAACATGGTTATTCAGAAATCACCAAATATCTCCAGGTGCTGATATATTTATGAAATTTAGTTTTCCCACAGTAAACATAGCCACTAGAACTCAATTTGGAATTCAACTATATGTTTGAAATATGACCTCATAAAACTGGGTACGTTTCACCATTTGTATTCGCATATCTCCCCTCTAATATAAAATTGATTATACAATCAGACTGTGTGAAATGCATTGTTTTAGTACCAAAGCATTTCTCTAATCTCCTTTGCTGTTTAGTATGATTAATTTTGTAAATATTTACAAGTTTGTTTCTAAGAGCAAGAATTTTAAATGAAGTCAAGAAAATAAATACAATGAAATCAACAAATCAGGGAGGCATTTTTTCTTGGCTATAGGCTGATTGGCTTCAGAATCTGATGGATGTTGCAACATAGCAGTTGTACAGCAGTAGGGATTCCTTTTATCTTTGCCCCCCAACAGCTACCACGGAATATACCAGTCTTTTCTGTCTTTGTCAGGACTTTACATTTAATCACATTCCACAGCATCTCTTTGTAGCCAGACTGGCAAAACAGAGCTCAGATGTTAGCCTAAACTTCTCCATCATTTACTTCAAAATATCTTTTAAAGAAAAGTTTATATCTCCTGTTCTGAGAGAAAATTTAAATAGTGGTTTTTGAAAATCAAATGATCTGGAAAAGTGTAGTTTATGCTTGTGTTTACATGTGAATTCTACCGATGTCCATTAAAGTTGCTTTGCTACCTTTTATCAAGACTGGTTTTCCAGCAGGGAGTACTTATTACGTGGGGAAGGAGAGCACCAGCTCTGGCTGACAGCCCCAGCCCCAAGGAGGACGGTACAATCATGCAGTTGAGCCATGCAATGATAAAAGAAGGGTTGGGATTATCTATTTACCCCAAAGAGCAGAAGTTGAGGGAACAAACTTTCGGTGTTTGACTCATTCACTTTACTTCTCTCTGGCAGAGCAGAGTGGTTTGTTTCCAGACATGTTTCTGGGGATGTTTCCAGAGATGTTTCTCAAGCCTTGGACACAGGGCAGTGGCCTCACCCGAGCAATTTTCCTGGTCTCCAGAGTTACAGAACCTGTCCTCAAATTCATGGCTCTTTGATTCCAGCAAATTTTGAAGGGCATAGGACTTAACACTGGGTTATTTTTATGGCTGGATGCAATAATCTTAAAGGTTCCAACCTAAGGGTTTTCCAACCTAAATGGTTCTGTGATTCTTTGAAATTTTAGTCAGAATTGTCACATGTCTGCAGAGATTCTTCTGAAGGAGATCAGTAGAATCCTCCATCAAAGTCACACAGTTTCTAGGATGTAAACAAGGTCTAGAGTGTGGGACTGTCCAAGAGAATGAAACTTAGAACACTATATTTGGTCTGTGACAGAAGCTGTGTGTGAAGTAAACAGGAAAAGCATTTTGAAAACTGCAAAAAAGGAGTTGTTGGCACTGGGAGAGCATGGAAGCCTTTTGCTGAAGTGGAGATGTGACTGGACAGAGCTAGGTGAACATTGCTTATAAATATTTATCTGACTTGCAGTTGCAAAATCCACTTTGATTTGTTCCCCTTTTCCTCTTTATTGCAAGAATTTTATGAGAAAAATTGTTTTTGTAGAAATATCCTTGGAAAAGGAAGTGACCAATGTATGATGGATTTACCCATGCAGACACACAGGAACTGTATGCAAACCCATTCTGAAAACTTTATTTGTTTGAAGATCATGCAATTAAATGAATGGTAATGGTAACGGTAAAGTTATTTAAATTACACAATCTTCACAGTGTAACTTCAAGACTCAGACTGCACTTCAGCCTCTTATTTTCAGTGCCTCCCTGTGTGCTGAACGATGGGGTTTTTTAACAGCAATTTCATTGCAGCCATCTCAGCCTTTTATCTGCTGTGGTCTGTGTTGCTACCAGCTCCTGTTTCTTAGGCATATGAGGCAAAGTCTTTTTTGTTCACAAGTGAGGTGAGTTGCTCTAACACCTGTCATAAATTTTAGCTAAAACTTACAGTAGCACTTAATATTTATGCTGCTACCCAGTCTCTTCAGCCTCATTTTCTGATGTTCCCCCTGTGCTACTTCTCCCCACCACATGGACAGGGTAAGCTTTTTGCTACCAAAGCTTCAAATCTGTCTACACCACTTTCTTAGCCAAGTGGCTCTGCTTGTATATGTTTTTCTTTGACAGTCTGCTGGGGTGCAATGCTAGACTGTTTGTTTAGCTCAAGGTTGGTTATTTTCTTTATTTGTTTTACTTAGTCATTTTGTCTGACAAAATGACAAGATGGTAGCAAGTGTTTCTTGAGGCAATAACAGCTGCCTGATGTCTTCTTTTAGGGTGGTTTATTTTCTAAACAAGATCCCAGCTGCTCTGGTGCTGGGTGCTATGAGAATTGAATTTCTAAACAGCTAGATGCATAATTGCAAACACAGTGCTAGGCAGGTGTTTCTTAGCTCCCTTGTAGTACAACCCCAAATATCCTTTCATCTTCTCAACACCAGCTTCCTCAGTCTTCTTCCACTCAAAATGAAGATTAAATACGTACAGTCTTTAGACCTTCTGTCAGGGCATGCCTAGGTGAATTGATATGTAAACTACAGATACAGGAGATCAGTGTAGCCAAACTGTGTCAGACCAAGCAAATTCTGGGCTCTTAAAGCACAGATATACACACTTTGGGGTCATCAGCTGGTGACACCTTGCGTGAAAACCTCAGACAGAAATATATCTGATCTAATGTTTTCCACAAGCTACAGAATCCTCCACATCTTTCTTGGTTTAAGTACAACTTAAGTATAGCTGGTGCTCCTATAGCAATAGACTGAATGACCTTTTTTTCAATCATGTTATCTAGGATTACAGTTTGCTGTTTAAAGAAATTATCCGTGAAAAGCTGATGGGAGACTATTCTTAAAGTACTCTCTTGGTATCTGTTTGTATACCAAGTATCTGGTATGTTCTTGAGTCCACTAAAAACTATTAAATTCCACCACTCTGAGATTACAATATTTTCTCAGCTCAGGCTGGAGTAAGGGTATTCTTATGTTTTCCTTCCTTAGCCTCTTATGCAATTACGTTGAGGAATATAAAGATATAAATATGTTGAAAGTAATCTCACAGACCAAGATTTGCTGACCTGGGATGTCTCCCTAGTGTTATTGTTCTCAGATAAATGGCAAAGAGCCAAACATGACATTATGGGCAGAAAGAAGTAAATGTACACATTCCTTGTACAGAGAAACCTATGGGGGATAGAGTTGAACTTAGTTTTGTATAAACAGAAGTAGTTAAGAAGATAAAAAAGGTGCAAAGAATATTGCATGCACTTTCAAGAATCATCTTGAGAGCAGCAGGCAGTCTATGTTTACTGTTGCCTTGAAAGGATGTGTGAGGGGAACCTGGCAGATCATCCACAAAAAGTGGAACTGCTGTGGGGACAAGAGTGAAGGCACATTAGGAATGATGGAAAAAGGACAATTTCCAACACCTTATGATGAAACAGAAGGAGTCTGTTTCAATATTAAATATGGAAATATAGATATCATTAAATCTAGAGTTCTGTGAGTTCAGTGAGAGGAAATACATTGTGATTGTTTGTGTGGGCAACTAACATTGCTCAGTTTTGGAGAAATTATAAGGAATCAATTTCTGGCTACACTGGTTTTGTAAAAGGACACCAACTACCTCAGAGCTTTAGACTTCTTCAAAAATGGATGGTGGCTGATGAAGGGAACACCTCAGAAGGATGTGGCAGGGCAAACTACCCTCCTGCTCTTCACCTGGGAATGTCATGCCTGGAGGCTAAGCATGGTGTGGCTGGGTGATCCTTCCTGATAGCCACAGTAGGTTCTGCCTATGCTGTGCAGAAAACAGTGGCAGAGTTGTGCCACCGTTCACAGAAGTTGTGGGCTAGGAACACGGAGAAGACTTGGCTTATTTTTCACATGATCTTACTTATAGTGACTAAAAAGAGGAAAGTTGGATCTGATCACTCAGATAACAGAAAGGCAAATTCTTGTTCATCTATTTCTTATTTTCCCAAGGACTCAACTCTGCTCTTTGATCTGCTGATCCTGTTTCTATTTTGAGATTCTGCTCTCTGTGTATGCATGGGAACATTACTGTAAATATGGAGGTCATGTACAGAAGAGAGATCTGCAAAGCCAACAAAGAGCTCCATGTTGCAATAGCTCAAGAAGGTTTATTTTGGGGTGTTACTACAAGGATATTTTAGTATTTTATATTCAATAGGAAAGAAAGAACAGTTACAGCTTTGTTTAGGTATAAATTGTTCTTTTGTTGAAATAAATAAAATTATCTCATTTTCTGTAGGCCAGAGTCATATTGTTTTCAAGCATTGAGTCTGAATAAACAGCAGACTGTTCTCATTCAGAGGTGAAATAATAAACTGTTTTTCCCCTTTAAATGTCCCTGGACTTTTTGAAATGACATCACCTGCACATTCATCAAAGCTCTGTATTTGGCTGGTTTGGCAAAAATTAAGCAATGACTTGAATATGGTCCAATTTGTAGAAAAAAATTACTTAAAAAAATACATGTGTTTTAAATTTGCTTTGGAGGCTTAGTAACATAAAAGTTTTTATGCCATTATTTCCATACTTCTTTTCCTCCTGAATTTTTTTTGGAATGTGTATTGTGTAGGATCAGAAATGAAAAATCTGCAAATCAAAAAATAAGCTTCTCAGAAATGTCTGTATTTTCACGATAACCTTGTTTGGAGGAAGGAATGTTTGCTTGAGGCTGTGCTGTTGTTTCTGCCTGGTGGGTGGGTTGGTGGTGCTGGAACATTCCTTCAAGCAGCTCTTGAGCGGACTGTGACTGAGAGCTCCATGCAAACACACATGCAGGAAAAAGGTGTCTCGTAGGTGCAGGATCAGACCCACACCACACTGTTGGCTTAGCTTTATTCCTGAGTTTATTCCTGCCTGCTGTCTGCAAGAGGTGATGTCTCAAGTCTCTGGGGCTGCTGCTGGAAAGAGGGACCTGGTCCCAATCCTGCTGTGGGTGGGAAAGATGTCAGCAGGCATTACACATTTGTCTTGGGGCAGCTAGGGAGGCCAGTGTCCACTCAAGCAGCCTGGTGGCTTCAGCACCAGTGTGCTGGCTGTGCCTACCCATTTGCCTGCTGCTCAGTGTGAAAGAGATGCTGTGTCCTGCTGACCAAGTCATGCCAGTCCTTGGGTCACACCCAGGAGGCTTGCCCTGGGCCAGCAGCAGGAGCTTTGTGTGAGTCCTCCTGTCTGCCTGGAGAACAGCAGCTGGCAGCCTCTGCACACGGGGAGATTAGTGCCCTCCTGTCTTCTACCTTCTGGCACCAGCAAAGGGAAGTATCAAACAATTCACTAGACTAAATAAATATCTAGATTTACTTTTGAGGGCCAGTATAGCTTAACATAGGAAAAGTCCAAACTTCACTGTTTTTCTTGGTAATTAGATAATAAACATAAGCTTTTATTTTTGATGATTACTTTTTAGTTTGTGTAACATTACTGGACAATGGAAGACAGACTGTGGGCAAGTAACATTCCCGTATTAAATTAATTAAGGAGTCCAGGCTGGAATTATGTAATCTTCATTCCTCAAAACTGAGAGCTTGGTAAAATAATTAATTCTTTTCATAGCAGCTTTAGATTGGACCCAGAAGGCCAGCTTATTGCTGGAGATAATAAAAACAATATTTTTGCTCTGTACTCCTGTTTAAAGTCAGAAGGCCAAAAGCTGTGGCCTCACTGAACCAGATTTTTCTTCTTGCTTGTGCTTTAACACTAAAATTGTTGCAGTGGATCTGAGCAAAACTCCTATGAAGCTCTTAACTGAAGCTTGGACCCAAGTTTAGGCTTTGTCAGAGCTTCATTGGGTAGTAGAGTTTAGGAGCTTTCTGAAGAGTTGCCTTTAGCACCTCAGCAGCCCCTTGTACTCCACTGGATTTTCTCCTGCTTCTGGATGGGGTTACCTTGGCTGCATGTGCTTCTTCTGTTTATTCAATTTACTGCTGGGATTGTTGAACCATCCATTTCCCAGAGTGACCCTCGGGGTGGCCCTTACCATTGCTTGTGTGCTGGAGCACATGATCAGAGTACTGCTAGGTGATTAAAGAGTCAAAACAGAGTTTTTAACAGAGGACTCGGCACGGGTGAGGCATTTAGTATTTATCTTAGTATTTAGGTACTTGCTCATTCATTTTAGGCAATATCACTGGGCAAGTTGCATCCAGAGATGTTCAGTTTGGATGTTAGGAACAATTCCTTAATGGAAAGGTTTGTCAAGCATTGCAACAGCCTGCACAGGGACGTGGTTGAATTACCAACCCTGAAGATACTGGCATACCTTCAAAATGTGGCACTTAGGGACATGGGACATGTTAGGCATACTCAAAGATGTTAAGGGTCTTTTTCAATATAAGTGATGCTATAATTCTATAACAGATATATGCTTTTTTGATAATCTAGCAAACTCTGGCATCAGGGAGGCCCCAGCTGGTGTCTGAAAGTGAGTTAACATTGCTCCAGTTTTGGGTGTTTTTACCTCTCTGTTTCCTGCTTCATTTCATTTGTGGGTTGGGTAGGGACAATCAGCCTCATAATTTTACCTTACTAGAGCTAAAGTTACAGAGGGTGACAGAGAGCACCTTAAAGAGTGCAGCTGGTGAGCACCTTTTGAATTAGGCTATTTCTCTGGGACTACTATTCACAAGGTATTGCATCTGCATGAGCAAATGTTCAAGATGGATGATAAACCTCTGACTAAATAATGATCTTTGACTAGAGAAGGCCATTAATTCATGGGGAGAGTTTAGGCCCTTTAATAAAAGAGATGCCTGGTGGGCTTCATGGCTGAACTGGAGAATGATTCTATTTCATTCTTTTGAGAATGAAATTCATATACCTACAATCTGACTATATCTTTCACTGCTGTTTTCTGTTTGTATTCAGTTTCATTTGTACACTGTAATCAGATTGTGTTCTGCATTTTTTATTCTGATCTTTATTCTAATCTTATCTGCACAAGACAGGATTTCATTCCAGTGAGCTGTCAAACAGCGCTATGCTGGATCATGAACATTGCTAATCCTTCTGCATGTTGAATAAAACTAGGCCCTTGACAAACTAGGCATTTAGCATTTCCCACAGAGGTAATTATACAAACACACCCCCCCCCCCCCACATGTATTCTTTCTGTGAGAGGCAAATGAATAGCAAATTTATTGGACAGAGGCACTGCTGATGGCAGAGTCAGAATGCAGCGCTTTTTGCCTACTGTTCTAAAAGAGTGAAGAGTAAAAGCTTTGTAGGAAGCATTTATGCTAACAGATGCAGAGGACAGACAGTACTTGCTAATTGCAGTAAATTTCTCAAATAATCAGAAGTTACAAATAAACTTGTGCAGTGAATTCATCTAAAATTGTAAAAGAAGGCTGACATGGTATTTTAGAACTGATGTCCTTGTCCTTTTTTCTCTTTTGCAATTGGAGAGTAAGTGACATGGTCATTTAGAAATGATTGTTAAAAGAAGGCAATTGGTCAACTTTAAACATATTAATCATTGCTATATTTTGTAAAAACAAATTGTGATTCTTGTTCTCAGCAGAAAACACTAAGAAAGTGCTAAGATGTGGTGTTGGTGGTTTCATAAACCCCATATTAAATTTAAAAATCGAGAGGCATGAGGGAACGTGGAAAAAACTAAGTGCATAGTAAGGAAGAGGACACAGAATCAGTGTTAGATGCCACTGTAACCACTGAGAAAAGTGTGCCAAGAAGTTACTGGGAGGGAAAAAAATGTGAATTCTGGTGGAAAGCAAGTAGCGACTTGGGTCATGAAACAGTTGTCAGAATCTACTCAGATGAGTAGAAAGGTATGTGACAGAACAGAAAGAAAGAAATTGAAGGGGTAAATGGTGTGTCACTGAAAAGAAATCTTATGATGAAGGATTGAACTAGGAGTATGTGAATAAATAGAATCACAGAAACATAAAATGTCAAGAATCTTAGAAACATAGAATATTAATGGTTGGAATGGACCTTAGAGATCATCTAGTCCCAGCTCTCCCACTTCTCACTAGACCAGATTGATCAAGACTTTATCCAGCCTGGCACTGAACACTTCCAGGATTGGGGCATCCATAGCCTTCCTGAGCAACCTGTTCTGGTGCCAAACCAACCTCAAAATAAAAAATTCTTTCCTAATATCTAAACTAAATTTCCCCTCTTTGAATTTGTACCCATTATTCCCTGTCCTGTCACTGAAGTTCCTGATGAAGAGTCCCTGTAGGTTCCTTCAGATGCTGGCAGGTTGCCATGAGGTCTCCACACAACCTTCTTTCTCCAGGCTGAACAGCCCCAACTTTGTCAGCCCATCTTCACTTGGGAGGTGCTCCAGTCCTCTCACAGCTTTGTGGCCTCCTCTGGATTTGCTCCAGCAGTTCCATGTCCCTCTTAAGTTGGAGACACCTGGGGTGGACAGAGGGCTCCTGGTGGGATTTCACAGGAGCAGAATAGGGGGCAGAATCCTCTCTCTTGACCCTCTGCCCATGCTCCTTTGGATGCAGCCCAGGATTCCCTTGGCTTTCTATGCTGGGAGTGCACATTGCTGGCTCAGGGTGAGTTTCTCATCAGCCCCCAAGCCCTTCCCCACAGGGCTGCTCTCAATCCCTTCTCTGCCCAGCCTGGGGGTGTGGCTGGGATTGCCCCAGTGCAGGTGCAGGACCTTGGCCTTGGCCTTGCTGCACTCCCTGAGGTTTGCACGGTCCCACCTCTCCAGCCTGTCCAGGTCCCTGTGGATGCCATCCCTTCCCTCCCCTGTGCCCACTGTCCCACACAGCTCAGTGCCAGCAGCAAACTTGCTGATGGTGCCTGGACCCCACTGCCCGTGTCCCTGACAGAGGTGTGGAACAGCACCGGCCCCAGGACAGACCCCAAGGGTCACCACTCATCCCTGGTCTCCATGTGGACAATGAGCTGCTGACCACAACTCTGAGTGTGGCCAGCCAGCTCTTCATCCACCAAGTGGTTGATCTATCGATCTGGGTCTCTTCAATTTTGAGAAAAAGATGGCTTGCAGGACAGTGATAGAAAAAAAAAAAAAAAAAAAAAAGTGTTCTTAAGTATAGCCCTGACGTAAAAGGAGCTGCTGTATTATTGATCAATGGTCCTCATCTTCTGTCCTTATTTTGTCTTAATTCTTTTATTTTATCTTTATTCTTTGGTGTGTGTGTGTTTTCAAACCTCACTTATACATTTAGAAGTTTCCATTCTTTAAATGAAACATAAGCACGTATTTTCTTGAGGAAAAATTTAGGAGTAATGCTGAACTGTAGAAGTGTTCTGTAGTAGATCTCATACTTCATTTTTGCATCTTCCTTCTTTGAGGTGTTCTTTGTTAATCTCTCATTTCTGTCTTTTGCCTTCTGCATTTGCCATTGGGAGAATCCAAAGAAGTCTGGGGAAACACCATATTTTTTCTCATCCCCTTAGCCTTCCCCTAAATTTACAGTCTAAGGAAGCACAGATGCAGTCTATTTTATAAGATATATGTTTCTAACATGAAATCGACGACTAAATTGGGAAAATATCTAGTAACTGGGGAAACTATGTAATTGAGTGACTATCACTCTGTCACAAAGTTCTGCTTTTGAAAAAGCAGAACTCTGTGATTGCCACCTTTGCCACCCTTGTGCTCTTAAAGTCCATACACAGGAATATGGTCTGAGTATGACTGAGTTAGTAACTCGTGAATAACACCCTGTCATAACTCAGGTCTTAGACATGTTGATCTCAAGCCATCTCTTGGTTCTTGCTTCACCTTGATGTGAACACCGAAGATTTGGCAGCATCACTAAAGAGCATTCAAAAACTGTAAAATCTTCTTAAATTTTCATGAAAACCCCAGTTTAGAGAACTAGATATTCAGGAAATCTTGTGTTAAATAGGTTATTGAAGAATGCTCTGTTCCTACTGTAAGCAGAAATGGTGATAGTAGAACTTTCATTTTAGAGAAGCCGGGAATTGGATTGTACTCATTCCCTCAGGAAACAACAAAAAAAGTAATTTAAAAAAGTGTTTAACTCCTCTATGTACCTTTGAAACAACTAAATACAATCGATCCCACATATTCAAATTAATCTAACAGTAATGATCTGGTGCAGTGATGAGGTTAAATACCTAAAACTCCAAATGAAAACAAACTTTCTGTGACAATAAGAGGAAACCTCAAGGTTTAGACCACAGCAGGATCCAGCCTATAGTTCAGCAAATTAAAATGGAGTAACTCTTTGTAGTAAGTTGAGAAGGCACCTTAGCTCCACAGTATCAACCAAGGCAACTTCATTAGACGTAACCACGGTAGCTAAAAGCTGAGATCATGTAACACAGTTATGCTGGTGCCTTTTGACTGCCTGTTGGCATGAACTACAAGATAATCAAACAGATCTGGAAATTCTTAAATAACCTGTTACCTGTATTGACAGTATAGCTGTTGTCCCATGTCCTTCATCAGCCATCCAGGAATGATGCCTACAACACGTGTGGCCTGGAGTACAGTGCAGTACTGTGTATGCATGGCAATACATTGGGAGCTTCAGTGCCTAAAGTTGAAATTTGTGTGTTTAAGAGAAAATGTGGAACTCCCCCAGCCTTTATATCTGGATAGCATAATTACTTCCCTCACAAATGAACATAGTGCAGTCAATACATTCCAAGATCCATAGGTGCAAAGAACAATTCACTAATTTAGTGACTTGTTCTCATTATGGATATTATAGTAGAAAATACATATGTTATGATATCAAACAGAACTACAACAAGATGAATTTTTTTGAGATGCAAAGTAACAAACAAGATCAAAACATGTCTCATCATTATGTTTTTCTAAGACTTTAAGATTCAATACTGAGTTACTTAGCAATTGAAAATAAGATTTAACAGAATTAGAAAACAAATTTATTTGTCTCCAAAAACTGTGGTGTTACTGTTTCTTCTTCAGGCTGGAGTAGACATTCAGAGATTTGCCTTCTTAAAGATTTAAAAGCTGGTTGTTAATGATATTAATCACTAAGTTATAATCATTATTTAGTTGAAAGAAACGTAATTCTTTCTGCAGGAATTAGTTACATAAAATGGTGAAACCTAGGGACGATTAATCTCTATTCAATGTTGTTGAGATGAGAAGAGTCTGCCTGGAATAGCCAGAGGAAAAGCACACATAATTCAAAGAAGGACCTGGGAAAAAATTTGATGGATATTTCTTGACTGAAAACTACAGATGTAATTTCAGTCACAAGTACTTGAGATTTCATGCCACATTTTGGTTGTTTGATTGTGTTGAAGGTTTGTTACTTTATTATTATTATTTTTCTGTAAAAGCAAAATGTTTCATTTCAGATTCCTTCAGATGAAAGGTCTTCCTTTATTGAGATATTTTGCTTTGAAATATGCTTGTTAAATTTTAAAGGAGAAAACCAAGAATAAAAGTTCTTGTCTTTCTTTCTCAGTTTATTAAGGAGATGAAAACTTCTTTTCTATTTTGACCTTCTTTAGATTAACTTTGAATTACTTCATCTGGTTTGATCAGGGAAGTGAAAAGTCAGATTTTCACACAGTTGAGTTTCTGAGAATTTAGGAGTGGATATTGTAACCCATTATAGAATATCATTACAAGAAATACAATAAGAAAAGACTGTAATAGTGGTAGTAGTACACCAGTTATTTTATTCTCATGATGTGAAACTCGATTGAGGTTATTTCTTCAACTAGGAGTATTTTGTATCCTGGTTTACTCTGTGATTGAAGACATACTTTTCTTACGTAAAACTGTTATGTCATGTGAAATCTGCAAACTATAAAAAACACCTTATAATGAAATCTGCCAAGACTGATTGAAAAAGCAACAGTTCAAAATGGGGTTGAGAAAATAATTCCGACCAGGATATCCTATTTTGCTGGTTTGACTGCTCTGATTGAAACCGTCTGTGAAGAAAACAGCCTTCGCGTGATAGGCCCAGATACAAATTAATAAGACAACACTGTGTTGACCTACTAAGCAAAAAACACAACAGCCCAATAACTACAAACAGACACAGCTATTTTACTGCTTTGCTAAAAACTTCCCTTCTACCTCCCAAATTGTTTTGTGGTGGCTTTTTTTGGCTGTATGTGAATTCCCCTGTTAAGATGCACACTTCTCCAAGCAATCCCACCTGTGAATGATTGCAGCCTTTAACTCTTAGGTTACATTTTCTCCTAATAGTTCAAATGCCCAAAGTGGCATTTTGTTCTGTTTTGTTTTTCAGCAGCTTAGTAGTTATGTTACGTAAACCAAACAAGATGGTAGGGAGATTGATCCCAAGGGTCAAAACTTTAGAGGTTCCCACCAGAGACTCTGATCACTATTGTAATCTGCATAAGAATTATGTCCTGTAACAAGTCAGGATTAACACATTTATTCCGTAACTTGAATAAAATTACCAACCTACAGGTAAGGACTCTGTATCCTCCTGAAGGAAGTGAAATACAGTTTTTATGTGACTAACACAAAATATTTTATAGCATCAGAGTAGCAGTTAATCTGTTTCAAGTGTGCCTATGACAGAAGAATCCAATATTGCCTTTGTCTCAGTATGAGGCGTTACAAGCCACTGTGACACTCTGAACATCATGTGTTTGACAATTTATTGCACTGAACTTGAACAATGGTTTTTTTCATTATCCCTGTGTTTTACTGAAGTTTTGTAACACTACCTCATCTGTCTCCTAATGATATTTACAGGAGAGAGGTATATCTCAAATGCCTTTTTCCTGGCATAGTATCAACCTTTTAACAGAAATTCAGTTTTTTAACTCTTTGTTTGCTAGCTGTAATTTGAAAAAATCTTTTTGTCAGTATCTGGAGAATTAGACTAAACAAGTGACCAGCCATAAGAGCTTCCAAGAACTGTTTTCAAGAGTAAGTATACTCACAGTATAAATACTAATCTCATTGTACAACAGTCTGTTCAATTTATGACTTTTTTTTTTCCAATTTTTAAATTCCAAATTCAAATGGACTAATGGTTTCCATATTGAATGTATTTTCACAGTGTAAACAAAGTAGTCATTTTCCCATGAAAATAACACTAAAATTTGAACAATATCCATCCAGCATGAGGGAAACAGCAAGATATAGTCTCTCTCCAAATGCAGAGCTCATGCAGCCACAGGGGACTTTAAGTGCCAAACAGATTGGTGCTCAGCAACAGGACTTATGGCGCCAGTAATTATTAGCCCAGAACTGTCCATCAGTCTGAATTGTCTGAGTGATATGTGGGCAGACAGTATGTCATGTCTGATCTATTAAAAAACCCCTTCACTGGATTTCAGGTGCGGTATGAAGCTGTAGAAAATATCTATGATTTGAAGTAACTGGCTCCTGGAAATACATTTGGGAAAACAGTGTTGGAGACAATAGGATTTAATGTGCTCTTAGAGAATTGTACATTTATGGTTTCAGTTATAATCACTCATATTATGTGTAGGAAAAACGTAAAGAGTTAAAAAATTACTGTATAATTCAGTAATTTCCTAAGTTTTCATGAGATGAAGTATCAATTCTTATTAAAAACCAAACATGTAAATACCACAACCCCCTCAAACAAACAAGCAAATACTCCACAAAAAAGCAACCAAACTATTACGAGCATACATAATTCAAGAAAAAAATCTTTTCCTTTTTAATTAATTTTAAACCTGTTTTTCAGTTTGGCAGTTGCTGTAAATCTCCCAAATGTTTTCATTTCAGCAAAAAGAAAAAATCAGATAGTGAACAGTGTGTATTATATTGGAATATTTGTTGCTACAGAAATTGAAGATACTGTTCCTGCTCTCACTGCCACAGTAGGTCATGAGACATAACTGATCTGTCCCCCTCATCCTCAATATTATTGTTATTAATTCAAATGTTTGTCTTGGAATAAGGATTTTAACCTGGACTTCTCCATTTTAAGACATATCCTGTGTCTGAGGGTTAAAAAAATGTTAAACTCTCATGGTGAAGATATTTTACTTTGGTGTTACATAAGAATTATTTGGGCCAGAAGAAGTGTGATGGTGACTCTGTGTACAGTAGTGATGCAAAGACTCAACACTGAAATACGTTCCCAAATGAAACTGCAGAATAGTTTGGAGCAAAGGTTTCAGCATCTCTGTTGTGTCTAAGTGGAGAATTATCTCCTTTTCACAGTAAAGCCATATCTGATTTAAACTGCCTAACACCAGGAAATAGTTCATTCCTAAGAACATGTGGTCAAGTTTTGAGGTTAAATTTTCCTTGTGAGGAAAATGAAGGCTAGAAATGCCATTTTTTTCATTTCTTACCTTCCAGTTCAGTCCAGGAATTTCAAAGTTGCAGCTGACTTTCACCATTCCTATTCATACTGGCTGGTGCTATGATAAAAATTGTAGAGCAAACTTGAAAACTGATTTGCACTAACATGTCTTAAACCATCTTTCACAGAAAATAAATTTTTGAGAATCTCCAGCGATAAGCACAACAGAGCTCTCAGCAACACCTGCCCATTCATCCAATTATTTCCTTTATGCCACTTGTGACTGAAAACTTTCTCTGGTAGCAAGTATAGGGAAAAATCAATGTTTTTAATGGATAGCTGAAAAGAGTTTTCTCTGGCTTCAGTAGGGTTTCAGCACAGGATCATAGCATAATTCAAGTTGGAAGGCTTAAATTTAATTGCAAGCTTAAATTCTTTGCTGACTGCAAGACTTTAGCATGTACCTGTTGTTCTAAAGACTCCTCTGTGGTACCAAGTGACTCACAAACCTGTATTAAAAATTTCAGCTTCCCACATGACTGGTACACTACTGAGCTGGAAAGCAAAATCTGGAGAATTTATGAGAGTGGCTCAGATAACACTGGAAGCTATAGAGTGGAATGGAGAATAAACCAGAGTGGAGTTCCTGACTTTTAAAAATATTGACTCTGCTTTTGTCATGGTAATACCTGCCCCTGTGGGAATGGGAACATGGGTTTCCTGACCACCAAACGCATTTTTGATTATGTAGCACTTTTAAGAATATCTATTTCTAGTTCATGTTAAAGAATTACACATTAAGGGATGTTTAAAGGGCCAGCTGGTTCTAATTTCATGGAGAAATATATATTTTCTTAATTTTTATACAGGTAATTGTAATCAAAGATAACAAAATGAAATTCAAATAAAATAAGATTGCAGTTGGTGAAGTATAGGGAGGTAAAATGTGTTTCTCTCTGCAGAGACCAACACAGCAGGACTAATGTTTATTCCACGTTCAAATGGTGAAATCACATTTTTCATGATACAAATAAGCATTGTGTATGCATTATATGACAGTTGAAATATGGTGGGTACTTCCAGCACTCTGGTGTTTCTAGTTCTGGCAGTAGGTTGACATTAACCAAGATGGGAAAATACACCTTCCTGTAACTCCTAGGCTCTCTTATCTAAATTTTCATTTGGCCAAAGTCCAGGATTTAGTTTACGACCTCTGATGAGTTCACAGTACAAAGCAGAATACCCACGAATCTCATCTGCCTAGTCTTATCCATTTGCCTTCTACTATACTATTTCTCATAGTTGCTGTGAATTTGCATGCTTGTATTAATATTGCACAATTTACTGGCAAAGCAGTTTAATTATTTGTTTTTATTAACAATTAATTGATATTGGAAACCCATTCTCTGGGGATATTTATACATGGAAATTTTGGTTTTAATAACTAGGAAAAATAACAGCGTGTAAGCTGAACTCTATTTATGTGGCATATTTTGTGGGGGATTTTCCTTTCACATCTCATCAACTGCCATTCAAATAGTACTTTATAACATTAATAAAATGTAAGTGGGGAATATCTGATGACAGAAACATTCTTTTCTTAAACCATAAACTAAACTTAGTGTTTTAATATTATCACCTAAGGTGGGTACAATAAGATAACTTAAACATTTTTCATTTATATGCCAAACTGTATTTTTCCTATTCCTTCTTATTATTAAAGTAAGATTCTGGCTTAATTTAATCCAAACTAGTATGTTTTTTAAATTTCCTGAGAGAGCTATTAATCTGCAGGAGTAGAGTTTATCTGAGTTAGCTGTGAGACCTACTCTAAGTCAGCATTTTTCAACAGTGAGGTGGTAACATCTCTGGGGAGAATTAAGTCTTATAATAGAGATTCAAGAAAGATCTAGGAAAATGAAAAACAGTTTTTCTTTTTTATTAGATATTTTTCTTCAGGGACCTACTAAATGCTGAACCATTTATTGAATATCCTTTAAGCATTTTGGTTTTCCTTCACAAGAGCAAGAGAACAGCTGGCTAGCTGCTGTGCTCTTCCTGGGGTGAGTGAACAGCCAGCGTGGTGGTTGGTGGGGGAATTGCACTTTCAGTTCACAGGGATGTGCATCTCCTCTACTCTTGCATGGAGGAGGGAGCTATGGGACAAGAGCAGGACCATGCAAACATGAGAACAGTCAGGGGTTTTGGGATTTTGATAGTATTTTGAAGGCATCAGGTCATGTGCTGTGATCAGTCAAGCTGGAAGTTCACACAGCTACCATGGCTCATCCACTGCACTGGAGATCAGCATCAGTTTCATTCTGTGTTCTTTCTACCTGCTGGCATGGAGGAAGGTTTGTAAAGCTGATTAAAGCTTGACAGATACCACTTCACCACATTCACTGTCTAGCATTTGGCAGGTCCTTTTGTCTCGCTTCCGTGAAAGTGGAAAATTCTTTATACATGGCCAACACATGAGAGTGAATTTGTATTGAGGGTTAATTTGTATTGTTTCTTACAATGGTGCTGCTGGGCAAATATCGCTTTGAATTTCGTATTTATTTGGCTACCTGAGTACTACTAGGCTTTGATAGGTCCCTCACAGGTTTCCCAAATAAACAGAGCCTGGGTTTTGGTTGGAAACTTGGATGACTTAAAATAATCTTTTCTGAGTTGAAAGGACTGGATTATCTCTGATCCTATAGCTACTTATAGGTACTTATCTATTTTGCAAGCCCCTCTGCATCTTCCACATCACTGCCTTAAAAAAAAAAATCGAAAGATCAGGGTGTATTTATTTCCCTGAATATTTGTTTAGATAAATTAGTTTTCTTACTTACGCAGTATAAGGAATTTTTATTTACCCATTATCAGTTGATCTACTGACACTAATTAAAAGAGTAGTCATCTGCTTGTAGTAATGTCCAAGTAATAATTAAATTTTATGCTGAAAATATTTCTTTGTTTAATGGTTTCTGGACTGGTCACTGGATAAGACACTGGAGGTCAGAGAATACTTCACCTTGTGAGCAAATAGTGAAAGTTAAGGGTCTGTACGCTAGACATTCCCAAACTAGAGGCAAACAAGGACAGAAGTAACTCATTTAAGCACTCTAGTGGCATGCTTAACAATGGAAGGGGAAAAATGGATGCATCACTGTAATTAAAATAGATTAAACAGACACGGAATTTATTAGTCATGGAAAAATCACAGCTTCCAGCTCTTGAGGAGACAGTTTCTGGAAGGCTATTTTTGTGATATGATTGACTTTAAAATGGAATCCACAGTACTTTGAGAATTATCTAGAGGAAAGACCAGCAAATGCATTCAAACTGTCAGATCAGTTTTGGGAAAAGGAATAATTTGCAAGTAACACTTCCAACATTTTCTGAAATATGCTGCTACTTGGAAGCTACTGTGGCCGTCTTCCTTTCTGCAGGCTAAGAAAACAGGCAGTACTCTGCTTCTTTGCATATAGCACGGGAGCACCATGAATGTGCAGAAAATTTGGATAAGGGGTAGAGTAAGTGAATGGAATATTCCAGATGCAATCAGAAAATTAGGTGTAAATCTAAAATTGCAAGTACAGCTGGTTCAAGCTCAGTTCTATCCTAACAATTGCTAGGTGATACAAACTTGATGACCATGGAGCTTCCTCTCTCCCTGCCATATAGTCAGAGATGCACCTGTTCCTGCCCCTGCTCTTCAGACTGAAGACTGTTCTGTGAAGTCAGATTGTTCTCTTCAAGTCAGTTTCTCCATCTGTCATATCACCTGTTTACTTGGGACTTTGGGTAAAGGAAGATTCGAGCTTGATGAATTTTTTCCACTGGGAAATGCTTTCTTCTTTTATAACTACAAGTGTATTCCTGTATAATAATAATAATAATAATAATAATAATAATAATAATAATAATGCTTGTACATGAAGAGCTAGGCTTTTCCTAAATTAAGGAGTCTCAGGCTCATCAGAGCTTTGAGAAATTGTATAACGTTATATGTGTGATGCTTCATAAACAGAGTTTGCCATCATTGATTACATGATGCAAGGAAGAAGATTCATTTTATAAACAAACACTCTTAACACTTCTGAAGGGAGCAAAATACTTTAGGCACAGCAATAAAACTATCAACCATTATGAGTCCAAGCCAAAGCATTAAATTAATATCATATTGTGTGAAAGAGGTGTGATTCTGAAGTAACTTATTTCAGTATTTCACTAGTTTAACTCTCTTGACCTTAAGAGAATTGGATAAGATCCATAAATGAGATTCATCAATGAGCAAAATATGCTCAAAGTTGAATGATAATTTTCGTTGTATGGTAGGAAAGAATGGTGGATATGAAAGTCTTTAAGAAGCCTATACAATTTTTCAGGTATCTTAGGACAAGCAGCAAAATTTAAAAGAAGAGATGTTTATTAGAATGTTTCCAATTTTACGTCTCAGGATCCTACCAAAGACTTTGAAATTGTCAACATGGCCCTTCATAAGTTTATTACTTGCCTATGAACTGGCATGTGTTTTAGATTTGTAAGAGGAAGTTTTCTAATGTACACTTTCAGTATTTCTCTACTGTAAACAACTCTTAAATACAGAAAGTTGTACTGTGAGCCAAGCTGGACTTTTACTGGTCACCAGGGTCAACTGCAGAACCAAGCCTGACCTTCAATCTCTGACTCCAATTAGTCACAGAACTAATTTATTTTTCATTTTCCAGACCATTTGTCTTCTTGGAAACCACAGTGACTTATATAATTCCAAGAGTTACACTTGGAAAAAATTATTTAGTGTGTTAATCTGTATTTAGTTTTAACATGTGTTCATACCAGTGATTTATACATTACAAAAGGTGCTAGTTTATTTGAATTAGAAGATTTCGTGGCTCTGTTAGCGTTTGTGTCTGGAATATGTTCTCTTCAGGATGAATGTGGTTTGATTTTGATCTTTTTATGTTTTCCTAAGCATAGGTACATAGATATACTGCAGTACTTGTCAGGTCATCATGTTTTAGCTATTTGATTAAATTTTCTACTGCTCAATACTGCAAGAACTTGTGCAATGGAAGAACTTCTTTAAAAATTCAGTTTCTATCAATCTGCACTTAAGTGCAGCTGGTTATTCAGTGAATATGTTTTCTTTGTCCCTATTTGAAATGCCATAGCTGTATGATTTCCAGTATTAGCAAATCATATTCTGTGGTATACCAACACTATTTTTTCACTAGTGAAGAAGAATTACGTGTCCTTTGTGGTGCAGTACTGTGTACACACAATTATCATGAACAATAAAAATAATTAAGCATATTGTTCATGATGTAGGATAAATAATAATTCTCTTCCTCTCTCCTTATATTCTAGATAACGTAGAAAATATATACATACATACGTGACATGCAGAAGTTGAAATTAGCAGTGGAAGTATAGGAAATGACAACCAAGAAAATAAAATCCTCAGAAAGGGATACTTGCTAGGGTATTCTCACCAGCACTTCAGATTTCAAAATGTCCCAGAGACTAACATCTTGCATCCACATTGTTTGTTCTAGGTAGCTTGCCCTCAGCCTGAGGCCCAAGCATACTTTTTTCTCCTCTGTACTGTATTGTACAGGATAGCTACCCAGACACACAGGAATCACAGAAGGAATCAGTGACAGAAGGAATTACAGAAGGAATCACAGCATATTCATGTAGTCTAGACATAGCCTCACTCTTCTTCTGCTGAAAATGCCTTTCCAATGAAACTTACTCTTAGGTTAGGCTACTGACTATCTTGAAAAAGGAAGGACCAAGCTGGGAAACATGCCTCTCTGTGAAAACACTCTGTCCTCGAGGCCTTCCTACAGCTAAGGTGCCCTGGCCCTTCTGAAAGTCAAATTTGTGAGTCTGCAAATTCACCATTCCTCGTTACAAAACTTCTTTTCTGATATGAAAGCACATGCACTAACAAATTGTACTTTTCATAAATCTATTAAAAAATATGATTAAAAAATCTTGTTGAATGGTAGTAATTTATATGTTAATTTTATTTGTGCCAAGCTATTTAAAGTTTGTTTTTTTCAATTTCTAGAGCTAATCTTGGAACACAATGTCCAAGGAGACAGACGACGGAAGAATTTTGAGGTTGATTTCTAAAAGCCTCCTAATTTTCCCATTGGTAGTGACTGTGGGATTTTTTGGAAGCTGTATGGAATGCGCTTTTTACAGTTTTCCAGTGAAACATCCAGAATGGGCATTCTCAGAGCCCTCTCATACGGTCTAGGTTAGCAGCCAAGCCTTCTTCCACTTTGACATTTTTAGCTCACTAGAGCTTCAGTTGGTAGATGCAGATGACATATCACTTTCAGTGACTTTAACAATCACTGTATGAAAAGCACAGTACTGCTTATGTTTTCTTTAGAAAAATGAGAGGAAAAAAGGGGTTAGTATTCACAGTAGCAAGTCAGTGGGAAGGTGCAACCTTGGAGTTTTTCAGATAAGCATTGGAAACAGCCTAATTAAAAGCTTTGGGTGGAAAAATCGCATGTATGATTTAATGCTTTAGATATTCTGCAGCAAGCTATGGCTCAGGATCTCACTGGTGATCCAGCTCCTTTAAAGGTGTCCTTGAAAAACTGGTTTCTCATTATGCAAACACTGTGGTAGTCTGCTATAAAGAAGTCTTTGAGGATCTTCTTGTAAGTCCTCTTCTGAGAGGCATGTTAGGACAGAGTTTAGATCCAGGAACCTACTGTGGTGTGACTGTGCAACACCAGAGAATCTGGGAGATCCTGAAGCTGACAAGGGAATCCATGTGCCTGATAGAATTGTCTTGAGGTCCAAGGGAAAAATTAATATCTCAGTGATCTACAGTCATCAATTCCATCCTTCAAACTTTGCTATGGTCTATCTATAATACAATATACCTGCATATGACACATATCCATCCACATCTGTTAAGAATACAACTCCCTCTACCTGACTCAGAAAATATGCTAACAATCCTAAAGCTAATTAAAGTCTATTGAAAGTCTAAATAAGCAAGAAAATGTGTAAGTGTATGCTGAAGAAAACAAGACATCATAGAACACTTGCACAGATTATGTCAAGAAAAAATAATGAGATACTGTTAGCCTTATTGTCTCCAAAAGGCAGTTTGGGACAAAAAAAAATCTCATAGATGGCTCAGGATGCTTCAAATACCTGATTCATTGTACTTGTAAAGTGATAATTTATGCAAAAATCAGCATGTGAAAATGGAATGTCATATGGATTTCCATTTCAAAGTAGAACCACACCCGACTATTGTATTAAGGACTAAAGATTTCAGATGAAATGGTTGGAATCTTTTTTTCCGGTAACATAGCATAGAAATTTATGGAAAATAATTTCTGGATTAAGAGAATAAGGTTATTGCCAGTGTTATTTTTCCTGGAATATACTCCTAAAAATCTAATAAAAATGTTTTGCTTTTTCCATCTTTAGTTCTGCATCTGTGCAAGAGATATTCACAGCATCTCATTCCTCATTTCTAATTACTTTGACAGACGTCCCTTCAATCCATAAATTCCTGCATCCATAAATTCACTGTCTGAGATACGGAACCTGCTTTTTTGCTTTACGTTTCACCTAGAACTCTTTTTGTTTACCTTTTCCATTCTTGCTTTTATTACTAGTGCACATTGTGAACTTACTGGAGTTCAGAATATAAAAAGGAGAAAACTTTGGTTCCTAAAGATGGTGAGCATATCTTTTGCCGTGGATATAAAAAGAATTGTGGGGACTCTGTGTTTCAGATAAAAAGGACTCAGTCATTTTATGCCATTTACTTGACTGCTGGATATTTTCAGTCATTTCCCACAGTTATGGCAGCCAATCTGTGTAAATGAAGAGTAAAATAATAAAGAGAATAAAAAAGAATGAGCAATAGTGGGAAAAACTGTACATCAAGTGCAGAAAACAAAATCCAAAACAACAAGAGAAAAATAAAAACAATCCAAGGAATAAGAAGAAGACGGAAAGAATAGGAAGCTGGTGGGGAGAAGGTTGCTCAGAACTAGCAATATATGGAGAGAGAGAACCATTATGTACAGAATTTGCAAATGCATACTAGGCAGACACACAGCTTTGGCTTAACAGCAAGAGAGCCTGAGGCCCAACTCAATGTTGGATTCGTATACCTCCCATATTGCTCAAAACTGAGAGTCTGCATTTACTGAATTTGATTTAGCTTAATCTGCATTTAATATTTAAGTTATCGAGACTGCAACAATGAAATCTCTTATTCTCAAAGCAGACATAAGGCTGTGGCACAGCTCTGTTCCCACTTAGCAAGGCAATGCAGCCATGGACCCAGTCTCGGTCCACATTGGGATGAGATCAAGTCACTAAGTTTGGAATGATATTTTAGCTCATCTGTTCCTCAGTTCTGGATCATTTATATCCAAGCTTTTACTTTGTGTTCTGCCTTCTTTCCTGTCCATTGCCTCTGTGATTATGGGTATTAAGTCTGGGGACTGAGCCGGGTTGTGTTGTATCCATACTCACTTCCATTGTTGGCAAATCTTTAATCATTTGTCTCCCAAAACAGATGGAAATGTTTGCTTTCTACAGTCTCATGACAAGAATCTTGAAGAAAATAAATTAGTTTTACTTTAGAGTGAAAGCTTGACAAAAGCTTTTGCCAGTAGAAAGGAGGGTAGACATCAAAAAGTGGTGCACCAAAAGGAGGATTTTAGCTTGGAGGAGGCTTCAAATCTTACTTTAAATCCTATTTTGCAATAGTTTTTTGGCCTGCTCATCAGCCACAGAAAAAGTTCATCAAGAGCTAAGTCCTATTGCTTATTCTATGGTGCAGGAAGGGCTATGATCAAAGCTAGTCGTGTTATAAAACAATGCAGTTACAACTGAAGGAAACAATTAAATACAGATTCAGACTTGCTAACTTAGTTCTTCTCTGTAATATATATTTTTTTACTCTAAGCTGCTGGAACAGCTCAAAATAGAAAGCCTAAGGTAGTATCCCCATAGACAGTAACTGAGCTAGGGAGAAATATTTAGCAGAAAGACTCCTCTGAGACATACATGTGGGTTGTTTTTGAACTGGATTTGTTATTTAGAGGGTGAGCTACCAGTTATTCTGTTTTCTGTTAACTTACAGGGCTGTTGTTTTCCGAGCATAGAAGTCTTTATTTTTATTTGCCATTAGGCTGAAATGAAACAATTCCAGTTACTTGCTACTGTTGTTGCTGCTGGCAAGAAAACTACTTTTACAAGCCATACAACTAAGTATAATAGTAATATCGTCCTGAGACTTGCTGTTTGACACACCTTTACCTTATTTAGCACTGGGGCAATGCCAGCTGGGACCACCCATTCTTGGAAATATAAAGGACCAGCACAAATTGGAAAAATGTTGATTGTTGAATCATCGTGTGGTGTATCCAGTTCCAGTTCCTCAGGGCAACACAGAGAAGCAGCCCACATGGAATACCAGGTCACAGAGAGAAGCTCTGAGCCTGTCTGTAGCCCTTTTTCCGGAAAACTTTTTTCATTCAGAAACAGTGCTAATGTGTATTTTAACAGTTAGCATCTGTTTTAAAGCCTTTTGACTTCAGTGGCTTTCAGACACATTAATAAGGTCTTGTGGGCTCAAGTCTAAGCCAGTAGACATCATCTTTCCCTGAAGAATTTTATGAAGCTTATGTGACCCTCTGCCAGAATTTCACAGATGCTTAAATTTTTTTGTCTTACTGACACTTCTGCAAAGATATAAAAGTTACCACGGTGTTTTCAAATATGTAAATATAAAAATGGTACTTTTAGTTTACCTGCTTTAGGGCACCAAACAGGCTTACTGAAATAAAATGATCACTATTAGTTGATTATCAATACAGCTTTTGCTTAAAATAATCCCATTAATCTAAAAAGCTGTCTCAGGACAAAATGTGCATGTAGACAAACAAGGTCTTGGTTTCAATGAGAAATTACGAGGTAATTTAATCAGATTCATAGACTTGTCACTCCTGCTGGGAATTTAATAGAAAGTACTGTTCTCTGGCTCAGCTTTCAGGTGCTTTTAATAGGTTCCAGCTCTAGAAAAATTAACAGCTTTCATAGTACTTAATCTGTTATCAGAGTATGAAACTACTGACAATTCTTACAAAGTATAACAGCAATCAAGCATTCAGGTACTTAAATTTGTATAGTTAGATATTAGGATAAAATGAAATGTTGGGAAAGAAGACATCAGTGGATTAAGGTGCCTTTAATGCATCAATGTGAATTAAATGTGTCAGTACCACATTTAATAATTAAGGCTATTTGGAAGGAATTTGTTATTTTCGTGAAATAATCCTGTGCATAAAAGCAATCACTATTTCACAAAGTCACATAGGATATGTCTTAGTCAAAAAAGTTGCATTAATTTTTGGAAGAGATTTCAAAATATGTCAAGCTCTTTTCATTGCACTGTTTATAAATGGACTTTACTGGGGTTCTAATTTTTCTTGTGGATATGTGTGATGAATGTGTCTCTTCTAACTGCAAGATTTGTCAAATTAAAATCTGGGATATCTGTAATTATTTCTCGGTCTAACTAAATGAGGACTATATACAAAACAGAAGCATAGAAATACATTTTAATAAGACCTCCCAGATTTCATCGGTAACAAAGAGGTCTCCTGACCTGGAACAGAGCTGCAAATGGTGCTGGAGCATGTCCACAGAATGGTAACAAAGCTGGTGAACAGTCTGGAACATAAGTCTTACAAGGAATAGATGAGGAAACTGGGATTTAGCCTGAGGAAAAACAGTCATGGAAGACCTTGTTGGTCTCCACAACTACCTGAAAGAAAATTGTAACCAAGAGCATGTCAGTTGTTTCTCCTGGGTAAGAAACAGTACGCCAAGAGGAAGCGTCCTCAAGTAGCACTAGGGGAGATTTGGATTGGATATTAGGAAAAATTTCTTCATGGAAAGAGTTGTCATGCTTTGGAACAGGCTGTGCAGGGCAGTGGTGGAGTCATAATTAATGAAAGTGTTTTAAAAATGTGTGGATATGGCAGCTGAAAACACAAATTTGTGGTGAACACACTGGTTGTTGACAGCTGAACCTGATGATCTTTGATGTCTTAATGATTTCATGATTCCATGAAACATCCACACAGTACTGTTCTAGACAATGAGATGGAGCAGTCAGCAAGGTCTGAAAACATTCCAGGACATTTACATTTACATTTACACTTACATTTACATTTACATTTACAAATTCACATTTACAAATTTACATTTACAAATTTACTTTTACAAATTTACATTTTTATTTACAGATTTACACATGCAAAGCTAACACATTTTGAAAGGACTCAGTGAAATGTTTTGATCCATAAGCCATTGTCAAAGATTAGGATTCAAGATGAAAACTATCATAACAGATGATTATCCAACACATGCCTATGCTGAAATTCTTACACCTTTCTTTGGTATTTCCATCTGGTATTTACAACTATCATAGACAAGGTGTTGAACTTAGTGGCAGGACAACAGAATGGCAGATGTTGACAATACTTTGAGATAGTTTATAATATAGTTTATTTTAATTGTGTGGGGAATAAAATATATTCAGCAAGTTAGGTTTTCCATATTTTTCACTTTTTCTTCTAGGTGTAACTGTACAAATTTATGTAGCATGTCACTGAAATACATATATCCTTTACTTCTTTATGAAAGGCACTTACAAGTAGTAAAAAGACACTAAAAAACAAAAAAAACCCCACCCCAAAACAAAACAAAACAAACCCAAAACAAAACAAAAAACCCCACCCAGTCATTCAAGTCAATAAATCATATTTTATTTCAGACTGTGACTTTTAAAAATGCAGCATCATAAGCACACTAATGTAAACATCTCTCCTGAAGGCAAGATGTTCTTCACTCATGTAATAATACTGCTGGGACTCCAAGAAGGGAACCCTTTGCTATTGTTTTTAATTTTCTCTGACTAAAAGACCATAATGTAGAAATACCACATAGCTAGAGAACACCAGGTAACTGTGGAGAGGTACTAATGCTGTGGGTGGAAACCTTGGTGAATGCACTGCAGTTCCCACACTTTTGTAGGTTTGTTTATATTAGTGGCAAAGACTCAAGAACATATATTCTTTGTGCATCATGTCTGAGGGACATATTGCTGGTTTTGCTTATCTCTGTATCAGTTTGGCAAATCTTAATTTATTCATGAATAAAAGGGTGCTTTTTCCAAGGAAAAAGGCAGCAGGAGACAATAAGCTATTTTATTATTCTCTCATCACCTTAGTTCTCTCCCTGTATTTCCAAGGGAACAATTCATGTGGAACAAACATGTGCAAAGAACACAAGATCCACATAAAAGGGCACCAAGCATCCTGTTTGTGAATAGTTGTCATGTAGTTGCAGCCAGCTGCCAGCATGTAATGATGATTTATGCTTTGGCTACCATTTGCTTGGCTTACTTGTGATTGGCTTTTAATCCTGCCTACATGGAACGAATGAACTGCTTTCAAAAAACATGGCACTTGAAATGCGCAGTTTTTAAAGCTTTTCCTAATCCATCCATCAGCTGAAGGGCTCTAATCAATCTGGTTCTAACAGCAAAACTTACAGGAAGCATAGGTGGGCAGCAGAACACAGGTCCAAGATGAGTATTTGGGCAGAAGGAGGAGCAGCCTTGCCAGGTAATCATGCTGATTTTTCTGTAGTGCTACAGAAGCTCTGATCAAGAGAGATCTTGACCAGGATACTTTATCTTGCCAAGAGGATAATAGACAGAAGCACAGTATAATGGACAGAGAAGAAGGAAAGTTCTGACAGAGTATGTGTCATTAGCAATCATCTAGGATGACGACCTATGAAATCTGTTTGCGTGAAGCCTCTGCTTAAATGGGCAGAAAGAGCTACATGTAATTACCAAGTTTTCAGTTGAATAATTTGGCAAGCTTATGCAACATGTGCAGAGGGTTTCCATCGTCTCATGTGGTCCTTGTGCTTGTGAAGGGTGAGAAACACTTAAACTGAAACAGTCCTGATGTATGGGTTCTCTGCTGGACCAGCATTTTTAACTTTGTTTCCAAGGGTCAATTACTCTTCAGCTGGGAAGCTATGCTAATTAATTCCTAGCCAACATGGCTTCTTGGCTTACAAAGGAGAGCAAACAACGCAGGGACAATGAAAACTTTCATAAGCAGAGTGTTACAAATTAAAAAAAAAAATAAAACAAAAAACAAACCAAAACAAACCAACAAACCTTCAAAATGTCTTACAAAGTTCAAATGTTGTTTCTGTGAATAAAAGGCCTCGGGAAAGACACTTTCTACCCATGCAGGAAAGTAGCAGCATATCTATTCTTGCACTCTCTGTGACCCATACAGAAAGTGACTAGAATACAGTATCAGGCAACAGACCTAAAAATAACACCTACACTACATATAATACATTTTAACTGTGATCTGAAAAACAGAATGGAGAAGAGGGATTTCTACTCCTTCTTATTATTTTTTTTAGCATGGGTAATATAAGAATTCCTCAGAGTTTAAAGTTATTATTTTAAAGGCTTCAAGATGTCTCACTAGATTTTTCTTCCTGGATGTCAACTGAACAACATGAATGCTTTGGTTTTTAATTGTATATAACCTCTATTTCTTTGGCTTTTTAATTCCCTTCTTTCCCAACACTTTTAAATAGAAAGAACAATGACAAAAGTTCCCTTCTGTCACAGAAAACATTAAAAAACTACAGCATAGATTAATATTAAATTTAAAAAGAAAGTTATAAACAATCAACATAACATAATCATTTTCATGCAAGATTGAACATGTAGGTTGAACACAGGAAATTGTAGACTATGATGTGCACGTGTCTGTCCACAGTGAACAGTTTCAGTGGGTGGAAGTGTCTACCACATAGGCAATTAAGATACTCTTTCAATTTTATTTCCATAAACGAATGACTGACCACATAATGAGGGACCTCTAAGCTACCATTTCTTGCGTCAGGACTCTGTGTCTCATTTTGTGTTTAGAAATACATGGAAATAGCCAGCTGAGTTTACCATTAAGGAAAAAATTCCGATAAATAATTGATTCAAGTAAAGTTTCATGAATAGGAATTACTGAAAGATGGAGAATTACTTAAAGGCTACTTTAAGTTTCCTTTATTTGGCATCTGGGAAGACCCCACATGTGATTAAGTTCCCCCAGAAAGCTCTGATTTTCTCAGCTGTGAACATACAGGAATTATAATGGTCTGAATTGGATAGCTTTTATCAGTTGCAAGTTAAATTATTTTTTCAAGAAACAGAAGATGTCATTTGCAGTGATTTTTAAGTCAGCTACCTTCATCAGTATCTACTCAACTACAGGGAATTTTAAAGAAAAATGTAGAATGAAATATGCAAACACTGCTGAGCTTCAAATATATTGCTTATATAAAGCAGTTTTGATTTGTACAGATTCTATCTTAGGTACCACCCTGGAATGTGCTAGTAAGTGTGAAGCACTGGGAATAGTGAAAGTAGATAACACATATAATGTTTACTTACTAGATTAATTTGGTATAGTTGCAATTCTTTTATATTGCAATAAATAATTGGAATAATATTCCAATAAATTGGAAAAAGAATAAGATACAGTTAAATCCATCTAAAAACACTACTTATAGAAAGGTTCAAATAAAACAGGTAGCAAAACCAACATGAAAACTCATTATTAAAAGCTATGTAAAATTGGGGTATACACATACATGTGCCAGTTTTTGTTTGTTGCTTCTTTTTTTAAAAAAATTGAGAATTGTGTGCGTGGATGGTAAATGCTGCAACCTTCCCAAAAGTGTCTCCTTACATGAAGTCATTTGGGCAGGCACACAAGCAATCACACTGTACACACAGGCACACGCTACAGGCAGAAGTCAGCAAATGAGAGGTGGGAAGGGTCCTCTGTGTGGGGCTCTGGTGGAGTCTGTTGGTGTCACACTGAAGGGTTCCAGGGACACAAAGACCAGGAACAGGCGAGGATAGAGGTTTAAGCACAGAGGAGGAGGGGTGGAGCAGAGCATCAAATCCAATGGTTTAGGGTACAGGGGCAGGGTAAAGGATAACAACCAATACAGGATGCCAGGGTGGATAGGCGGGATACAGAACCAATGAGCGCCCAAGGGAAGGACAACATTCCAGGGAACGTACATATATGGGGGACAGAGGTGGAAGTAGGGTAGCATAAGCTGACATCAACTTAACGAACCAATGGAGTAACAGAACATAAAAGGTATTGCCATATGGCTGCAAAGATCCATAGCAGAGAAGCCCTTCTCACTACATAATAAAGCATTTCTCTTACATTAGTGGCAGGCCCTTCTGGGCCTCTGCAACAAATCCTCTAGTGGCAAATTCTCCTGGGCTGCCGCAGAAAATTGTTTGAAAATAGCTTTTGGTATTATGCTCAAAAGTTGCAGTTCCAAAGACCACTGTGAGAATCTGAAAATGCTAGGTTACAGATTTCATCCATATGCCAGACAGAAAGCAGAACAATTTTTATTTTCCCTTCCCTTCCCTTCCCTTCCCTTCCCTTCCCTTCCCTTCCCTTCCCTTCCCNCCCGCACCTTCCCTTCCCGCACCTTACCTTCCCTTCCCTTCCTGCACCTTCCCTTCCCGCACCTTCCCTTCCCTTCCCTTCCCGCACCTTCCCGCACCTTCCCGCACCTTCCCTTCCCTTTATTTAGATAATTCTTTCTATTTCAAAAATACTTTTAAGGAAAAAAAAAAAGAGGGCATATCCTATCTCGGTTTGGCATGAGTTTAACCTAAATGTTACAGACAGATGTTAACAGAGCATCATTGTTTTGTGATCAGTTTCTAGATTAATAGTATAAGATAACTGTCAACTGGAAAATTTATAACGTAGAATTTCTTTTTGGATGACACATGAACAAATTCAGATACAACAAATATTTTATTTATGCTTAAAAATATTTTAAATATTGAGCAACATTTTATAAAAATCTCTTCATGAACTTTAATTATTAAGATTTGGAGGTAAAGACAGGAGGAATAGAAAGTAATAGCTGGAAAAGAAAATATTTTATTGAAGAGGCAGAACTCATGTCAATTTTACTTGAGTTAAAGTATAAGACATTGTTTGTCTTTTAGACAAGTGAAAAGAAAAAGAATTTCTTCTTCCTATTTACTTGATATTTGAAGTCAAGAACTTGTTTCCTAGAATTCTATGTTTAAAAGGGTTCATTTTTGGTTTCATCCTCTAGTGTTCTTATCTGTTTCTTTAAATTGTGAACAAAGAGCTGTTTGAATTTTCTCATGGCTTAGTGGTGGGATATTTCAGGATTTTATATGGCTGTTGTTTTCCTGGGACATAGCAAGCCCTTTTAGGCTTGCAGTCATGAAATGCTTAAATGGCCAAAAGGCCACTTATCTCAGGATGAGAAGGTCTTTTTTGCTAGCATTAGAAAAATTAGCAAATTTATGTAATTAACTTTTAACTGTCTTAGTGGCAATCCACATGAACCTAGGCACAAATTTAGGGTCTTAAACTAAACCATTGTTCTTCTTTATTGCTTCTGACGATGTAAGAGAAGTAAATTTGTTGTGAGAGTAATGACTCTTATAACTAAGAGTCATTAACAAGGTCATTGATTTACCTTCAGTGGATAAGTTCCTCAAGTGCATCCTCACTGCTTTGTGTGAAACACTTATAACACACTGAAACCGATGAGTACCTACCTACTTTTAGATTTGTTAACAGCAAATCTAAAAATAAGCGAAAAACATTAAAAACTGGACTTTATGGAATGACATCTTTTATTTTAAGGATGATTATGTCCTATCAATCATTATTCATGTGATTTAGAGGGTGAAAACTAATGGAAGATAAGTATATTTCACCATGAAAATAAAGGTGCCAAGATTATCTAAGAAGATAAATGAGACTGCTCAGTAATTTTAGACTAATAAAATATTCAAAATTACATTACTGAAATCAGTGAGGTTCTTCTTCACCTCTTTGCCATGTGCCATACTTGCTGTAATACACACATTGTGTAAAATCCTAGTGTGAAGTAGGGACTGCCATCTAGTATGAGATACTGTGTGGGGAATGAAGAGCTCTAATATTCTACTGAATTTGGCTTTTACCTGTTAAACATCCCTAGGTAAAATATTTTAGCACTTAAACCATTATTTCTCTTCTGACCCTTGTCTAACATGTTTGGTTTCTTTTCAGGGGTTTCAGCAGTTAAAAGGGCAGTGGGAGGTATGAGGAATGTGGATTCACCATGGTTTGCACAGCCTAAGCACAATGTACAGAGCCTTGCAACAGCAGCAACAATATGTAGTGAGTGCTATTAATTACTTTTGGTAATATATATAACAAGCAGCACAATCCAGTCCCTCAAAGAGTTCTGTTCAGTCTAGTGGGAATACTTATACATGTGAGTTCACAAGATGATGGTTAAAGTCTGTAGCACCAATAAGGCTGATTGCAAAATATAAAACAAATATACAGCCAGAATCCTCTATCCACATTGCCTATGCATTAAGTTACTTAAAACATTCTCAACAATTATTTGTGTTACAAATAGCTTTTAAAACACATTGTTCTCCTTTCTGTGTTCAAGTGCTTCAGCTATCCCTTGGACAAGTGCAGATAATTAATTAAAACAAAGTTTTCCCAGAGTCTCATGAATGCACACTTGTCAGGCAATCTTTACTATTATTTTAATCTCTATTGTTTCACAGATTGTTTATGTTAATCTTCTCCTGCCCTTTTTACTGTTCCAGGCAATTTTGTGGCAGAATTGAAAGTGGAGGAGACTGAGACAGACAGCATGAGGCATGACAGCCGTTCAAGCTCTCCTAGCTTGTGTATGGTTTTATGTGCTTCTAATTATCAATGTGTGGGAGTTTTGACAAAAAAAGCTGGGCGTGTGGTTCCTTTTGTTCTTCTGTGTCTGTTGTGGTTTATATTTTAAATGGGACACAAATGTGATTTATAGTGCATGGCATGATGCAGTTAGGGAAAATTGGTCTTTTCCAGGCAACACAAACATGAGCAGGAGAAAGAGTGCACGTGAACAGTATGTTCCTCTCAGTGGAGAAGAAACACTCCACTAAAGCTCACAGAGAGTGTAAACAACATGTGAGAAGCCCTCTTCAAAAAAGGAGAAAAAAAAGTCAGTGGCTTACTTCCACTGTGTCTAAAAATACATTGAAAAGCAAAGCTGTGAGAGATCAAAGACAATAGGCTTTCAGCAGAGTCACCCTGAACTGTGAAAAGCACCAAGATGGCATGGAAAGTACTGTATACTGACCAGCAAAGCACGTGTCATAACACCTGGGTGAAATTCTGGGCAGCCCAGTGCAGCTTGAAGTGATCCTGCCAGAAGATTCACAGCAGGTGCTGCCCAGATCCCTGCAAAATGTGGAAAAATTGCTTCCAGGCCCACAAACTCTTATGAGCTGGTAAGACAGGACGACAGAGTAAAGTGACAGGTCTGAAAATGTCATGATTAAATTGTGTGATTTGGGAAAAGTAAAACATAAGAAGAATAAGCCTTTTCCTTATAAAAAAATCACTGCATAAACAGCAGAGGTTCTTGTGAATTTACCTCTTCTCCCAATGAGCTGCTAATGAAGAACACTTCATATTTAATTTAGTGAAAATAAAGTATGCAGAAATATATTGGAGGGCTTGATATTTATCCAGCTTCTAGCTCCTGATATATATTCTCAGACCAGCTGAAAAAGAAGTTAGAAGAAATCTGATGGAACCCACTAGTTTTTGTTTCTCTAATTAAATGGTGCAGTAAGGCACAACACCTGAAGTTCAAGTTTTTAGTACAGATGTGATCATCCCAAGCCAATTTTTGGAAAGGGCCAGTCTTACCCTAGTTCTAAATACTTTAAATTCCCTCAAAAATTCCCTCAAAAAGACATAGTTCAAGCTATGTATTTTACTACTGGTAATTAGATAATCAACAACGTATGAACCTGAAATGAAACACAGAGATGATTTGTGAGAAGAGTGAATACATGGATATATAACCCAAAGGGCAAAGATAGGAACCAAACATTTAATTAAAAGGAGTTCTTCTGAAGATAACTTTACAGTAAATGTCTAAAATCTGCAAAGCTATGTTAGTGGGTGGCAGGTTGTCTACAGAAGCATTTTTGTCTCTGTTTAAGTACAAAGCATGATCTTGCAATGGGTTAAAAAACCTCTTGGGTGTTTGGATTCTCCCTGGACTCCTTGTTTGGGAGGGACAAGACTAGATCTGTGGATAAGTCCCAGCCCTGGGAACACTGCAACCTCATTTCTAAATTCTTTAGCTCAGAGCTAAGAAAAAAAAGAATGAAGAAAAATGTGGTTTCAAATGAAAATGGATTCTGGAGTGTGGCAGTAAAAAATAAACAAGCAGTGTTACAAGTATACATTGTCTGCAATCTGCATTATATTTGCATACAGGAAAAGGCAGGGAAATACTTTGCTGGTTAGAACAGAGAGAAAAGTGAAAACCTATGTGAGGGAAAGTATAACTTTTTCAGTGTATAGAGTGACTCTAAAAAGAGACCTGTTTTTTAGCAACAGAAATATCTACAAAGACTTTCTAGAATTTTGCTCAGCTCCTTGTTTCTAGTGTCCCCAACCTCATTACAAATACACAACAAAATGCTGTGCTATGACAAGAAAACTAAAACCACTTCTGCCTCAGGGTATGCATGCTTTACTTTACTGGATTATATTGCTTCATTCCTGATGTTTCATCCACTTACTTAAATCGTTCACAAAACATTTGATTTGTGTACATTAATGCAAAACACATTCAACTGGAAGTTTCATGCATTCTTATTCTCCCCACTTCAGGTATTTACTGTTTACAGCTGTGGAAATTTCGTACTTTGGCACCTTTCAATTCTGAAGTCTAACCATATTTAGATTTTAAACTGACTGCATTAAATGAACAGGCTTTCACACATATATGTTTTTAGGGTGGTTTGAAGTACGACAACTTAGTCTTTTTTGTTTAAAGTGATAGCCAAGGTACATGCTTCTAAGCCTTACAGCTACTAAGCTGAAAATTTTAGAATCTCTAATAGCAGAAGAAATATTGGACAATTGCCTTTTCTTTGAAAATCCACTAACTTCACTAAATTTATTTAATCTTAATGACAGTAGGAAGATCCTCTGAAATATGCAATGGCTTGTGTTGTCTGTAGCCTTTCTTGGTCTTCTATTTATTTGCAGAATTTGATTTTCAAATCAGCACAGATATCTGCAAATGTATATCTACTTCAGAGTTTCTAAGCATGGTAAAGTCAGTTATTTTCTGGGATAATAATTTATCCCAGCTCTGCAAAATGCTCTGTTTACTTTCTTGAACATTTAAAGTGGGAAAGGACATTTTTTGCCTTTGCAAATATGCAACTGAACCCCTTAAATTTACCTGTAGTTGCACTGGGAGTAAGCTCAGCCCATGTATCTTATGCTTTTTTTCCCAAATGATATTGATAGAGTATTTTAGAGTGAATTTAAGGGGAATATTTCCAACAATCTTGTTTATTGCAGTAGAGCTATTGTGTTGTCCCTAAGAGATACCACCTCTCTTCCCTGATGAATTCCCTGTCAAGTAGAGCTCTGAGGCAGCTCATGCCACATTTCTCTGAAAGCAAACAAAAACCAGTGGAGCCTTTTACACTCCAAAGCTATGTTTTAAACTGAAAACATGCAATCAGAAAAAGTGCAGAACAGCTAGCTTTTAAAAATCACAGCCGTGTAGGGAGTGAGTGGATAACTCAGGCGGGGCAATGCTTTCCCGCAGGTGCTGTGTCTGCCTGCGGGGCAAGGGGGAAGGACGGCTCCAATCTGGTTCCCTGTCCAGAAACCCGCAGGGCTGCCCCTCCGCCTGGCCCCTGCCCCCGGGAAAGGCCCTTCTGTGCTCGGACCTGGCTTCACACCTGCTCCCGCTGCTCCCCAGACAACCCACAGTGTGCCCACTCCCTCTGGAACATTCCGGGGGCTGGAGCCTCTGCTGGTGTGACAGGGCCACCAGGACATTTTCTGCCTCTCTTCTCAGTTGGGTTTTGGGCTGCACACTGCCACTGAGACCTGACCCTGTCCTCCAGAACTCCTGCATCCTGTTGTCCTTCATCTCTGTTTCTGCTTGTTCCATCTGCCAGGCAACACCCTTGCCTTATATTTTGCTGCCTAAATGTCACTATTTCCCTTTGATGCCAACATTTTACTCCACTTTTCATTTCGCTTTTTTATTGTTGCTTTCTCTTTTTTTTTTTTTTTTTTTTNTTTTGTTTTGTTTTTGGCACATACCAGGATATTTGTTTTCCCCTCTATCGGCCATCTGGTGTCTATCCATTATCACCTTTTGGAAAAGTGCCTGATTTTCATCGGGCCAGAGTCTGTTTAGTTTGAGCTCTCTGTAGGCTGAATTCCTGGAACTTGAACTAGCTTGAGAGTTTTGATTGCAGGGAACTGAGGAGTTATTTTGAGACCTGTTCTGCAACATAGAAGGCAATGTAATTACATAGAAATAAGAGAGATCGTGAACTTAAATCCATCTTTTAGACATTTAATCTCTGCTGGAATGAGTATATGGTGGTTTTTAATGGATATGTAAAATACAGATGAAAACTAATACGCAAGGGAAAGAAAATCAACTATGCAACAAACTAAGGATGATTGCATAACAAATAATAAAGCTAACTTGCCCCTTTTTGGAAAAACTCATGCTTTGATCCACCATTATGTTTATCTTGAAAACATATTGTTTATCTAACAGAGTATGTGGTTGGCTTCTGAGGTCACTGTCATATGGTGAAAAGTCCAGTTTGCTGTGAGTAGGAACATTAGGAAAACCTTGTAGGTCAGCCAGGATAAAGTGTAGAGTCAAATTATTGCACACTTTCCCTGGAATAAATGACTAGTTACAGGTCAGCACGTGCATGAGGATTCCTGGCAGTTAGAGAAGGTCACCATCTGTTAAAGGAAAAAACAAGTCCAAAATTTAATAAGCTAGGTTAATCACCTTTTCTCAGAGGACTCCAGTTTTCGCTCAGAACATTAGGGATTAGATTTAAGATTGCTGAAGACTGCACAGTAGGGAAAATCTTGTACTTGAATGAAGGAATGAAGGAACCAGCATGAAACCCAGGCTTTAAAAGTCAAAGTTAAATAAAGTTGAGCATAAAAACTTATAAATATCGAATGGACTTTGAAGTACTAGTGCTATTTAGGGGTTTGATAATATGTTCACTTTAATGGTATCTAACAGATAGACATACCAAGACTCCCTTCAGGGCTGGTGAAGTACCATGGCTTTGCCCAATGAAAATGAATTTTGAACACCCTCAAAAGGATACAAATTGCACTCAAGTAATTGAGTGCAACTCAGGCTCATGTATCTGTTAATGTTCATCACTGTGAATACTTAATACTTATTCTTCATTGGCTGGAGGAGTTTGTTTTCTATGACTTAAAAGTCAATAATTTGGGATAAGTAGATGCTTAATCTAGTAAATAGGTGTGGTAAGAGCCTGACAATATACTTCTCTAAATATTATATATTTACAGATCCTAGAAAAAAAGTTGAGTAATTTTCAGTAGTATTGTTCTTTGTAAGATTATAAAAGGTTTTTACAGAGCTGGTTTTTCCTTTTCTAAAGGCTTGTAGTTGTAGCTGTGGGTTTCAGATGAAATAATCCTCTTGAGTTCCTCTCCCAAGAAATTAGAAACAATATGTTCTTCACAGAGACTTCTTACGAATTACCTGTATAATGGAGTAACCATAAACACAACATCACTGCACATTGCCCTATTTGATATATCTGACAAGGCAAAACCAATGAGCACGTTAGTTCATCTGAGTAGTTTAGTTACCCTTCTGAATAGCAGTTTCTGCTTGGCTAAGAGTTTATCCTATAGTAGGTAAAATTTGCATGGAAATTGATTGAAAGCAACTTCTTCAAAGTCTTTGAGGATATAAACAGTCTTGATTTTCACACAATTATTTAATTTTTAGGTTGCTCTTATAAATATAGACCAGTTAAGTAATTTTTTTTTTGAAAAATAAGGAAAATTTAAATAAGGTACTTGGTGAGGATTCCACAAAACATTGGCATAATAGGAGTTCCAAATCATGACTTTACAGCTGCTTCTTGAAGGGATAAGCATTTCTATTTTCTATTTATTTCTATTTAGGATGTAAACCACAGTATACAATTAGTTAACCTCCTCACAATTCCCATGCCGATTTGTGAATTCTATTAAAAATTTCAGGTTCTTAGTTCAGTACCCACTGGGTCAAGCCATTTGTCCAGCTGATAATATTGCTGGGTTTTTTCATAAGTGATGGAGGATGGCTTTGTGTGTGACCAGCCTCCAGGGTACACCACTGAGTGTCTTTGAAAGATACTCTGCCCATCAGTATATTGCCCAAGAAAGGGCAGAAAATGGTGAGAGGAGTAAGAACCATCATCAAGGTAGCCTATGGCAGAGAAGAACATTACTGCTAGCAAAGCTTTTTTTGCAAATCAGCAGTTCACAGGTCAGTGTCAACAGGCCTGCCTGACTATGACTATATCTGTGTCTCTATGAATGAAAGAAATTTTGAGTGAAGATTGACAGTAATTCTGTTCAGTTCATTGCTCACTGTTAGCAATGAGTTGTTAATCCTTTAGTTCCAGAAAACAGATATTTTATAGTTCTCCTAGATTCTGTTTTGAATGTCTGCTTGAACATGTACTGTCTTTTAACTCTGTTATGGACTTGTCTATAAATCTCTGGCTAGAGCTATTGTGTCAGCTGTATTGTTTGAGTAATATTAGGCTTCTTTTTATTCAGCAGGAGGACTGAAAGAATTACTGAGGAATAATTTATTAGTGTCTCCCTTTGATACTTCTACTATCAGTTCTAGAAATATTAATAGAGTTGTTAGTTGAATTCCTATCCACACAACATCCAATTCTGGGTTCTTTGGGCTACTCTTATGGGTGCTAGAGTGACATACTCCATTTGACTGCTAGAGTTTCATGTTGCTGAAAGTTTCTTGAGAATGGCTGCTTTTTTCTCTTAGTAGTATCTTTGCCATATTCCTTATAGCAGTCCCTTCCAGCATTCATCTTTGTGACTTACAAGTCCAGAAAAATAGGGAGGATTTCTGTGGGATTAAGTGTTTGTTCAGGTTCAGCCTTTCATTCCACATTTCTCTTGCAGTGCAAGGAATGGAGCAAAGGTCATGTCCACTTTAATTTGCCTTGCTTACTGTATGATTTTCTTAGCTAGCTTGCTGTACTACAGGCAATAAAGGCTTTAGTTATGGATATGAAACTGCAGTAATTTACAAACCTTCAAAATCCCTCAGAGGCCAGTTGTACTCTATTATCTCAAATTAATTCTTTCCAACTAATAGGCTCTGTGAAAAGAAACCCTGAAGCTGTAGAAATTACAACAGCTGTTTTTGCTGCCCTGGTTTTAATGATCAGTATTATTCACAACCCTGTGACTCACTGCCCAGTCCTCTACAAACTGTGGTCCATGCACTCCTAATTTCTGTGTCCTGACATCAGTATTCTGGTGTCCTTAACACTCTGCTCCCATGAAATGAACTTACATCAACTCTGTGCTGTCAGGGAGATTTCACAGTGTCAGAAGGTTTGATCCAGGAGAAGTGATATGAGTTTGTTGAAATTCTCTTTTTCTTTTACTTATGAATATAAACAAAGACTTATTTTGAGGCACTGGAACTGCTGCTACCACTAGGAGCATAATCAATATTCAAAGTGTTAGAAAATACGTGGGAATGTGGTTTCTTTGTGTTGTTTTTGCTATTTGATTGACATATATTTACAACATCTGAATTCCTGCAAGAAAATAGATATTTTTCTAGCTGCAGAGAGAAGCCTAAGAATTAATTGAAAAATATACATCCTCAAATACAGTACCACTTAAAAACTCTTAGTTGTGACACAGGTTGGAGAAACATTTTCTTTAGGGATCCGTTGCTACAATCCCAAGACACTGAGCTGTGGAAATAGCACCCCCTGTCCCTGAATAACTAGTTCACAAAAACAGATTTCATTGTTTGGTTCCTACAAGAACCACACGCTGGTTTTGCGGCACACCCTGTTCTTTAGGAACTGACAACTCCTCTGCAAGCTTTGGCTGGATTTCAGGTAATTTTATGTCCCCCCATCACTTCCTACATCACAATATTGAAATGTGGTCAAATGTTTTTTCGATTTTTTCTAGATCTCCAGTCTCCAGTTCTTTCTCAGAGTGTTGGAGTCACTTTTATTAGAGTAAAGTTAGGCTCCACTCCAGGAAATGATAGCTATTTTGCCCACAAGAAACTTTCAGATGACATGCTTATTTAAAACAGTTTTGTTTATATTCGAGAATGCTTGATTCTCTTCAACAAATGAACTTAGTAAATGGAAACATAATTTTCCCCTCCTCTTTTTATGTCTGTTTATTCAAATTCCTGGAGGTTCTAGCAGATAGCTTCTTGTCATAGATACTAAGTGAGCAAACTAGGAAGATTGCCCTCCTAGACATGTTTGTGAATAGAGAAGAACTCATGGGGGCTGTGATGGCAGGTGGGTGTCCTGGGCACAGCGATCGTGAAATGACTTGATTCAATGTGTTTAGTGTAAGGAGATAAAAGAAGAGTAGAGCTGCCCCCCTGACCTAACTTTTAGATATTCAAGAAACCATTAGTGGACTATCCTGAGATTTGCTTTTGAGGGCTTACAAGTCCACGGGGGCAGGTCTTTCTCTAAGAAGCACTGGAGTTGGCATTCCCATTGCAGTATAAGTGAAGCAAGAGGGGCAAAAGTCCCCCTTGGCTGAACAGGGAACTCCTCATGGAGCTCAAGAAGAGAAGAAAACTATATGATCTGTGAAAGTAAGGTCAAGCTTTGCAGGAAAGTTACAAAGATGTGGTTCACATATGCAGGAGGGATACATAAAAGGCCAAAGTTCAGTTAGAGCTGAGACTGGCCATTGATCTGATAAACAACAAGAAAGGCTTTTTAAAATGTATTAATAACAAGAGGCCATCTAAAGAAAACATCGGACAAATACTTGTTGAAGATAGTTAGCCGATTTCTAGGGATGAAGAAAAAGTGAAGGAATTCAATGTGGCTGTTGCCTCAATGTTTAATAGTAGGTCTGGGGCTTACTAATGCCCTGAGTCTGTTGACCACAAGTGCAGGAACAGTGAATTTCCGTTTGTGGACACTGGAGTTGTGAGGCACCAGTTGTATCAGCTGAATGTTCTGAAGTCCATAGGGCTTGGTGGGATTTGTTCCAGGATACTGAGGGAACTACTGAACATTGCGGCAGGACTTCTCTTTATCATCTGTTAAAGATCTTGGAGGTTTCTGCTGATTGGAAATGAGCCACTGGTATTCCACAAAAAAAGGTGTGAGGGATGAGACAGGGAACTTGTCATGGAATGGTATTCCCCACTTCGGTGCTCCCATTAGAGGCTCTCTAAATCACAGGCTGTTCTTTCACCCCTCTGCTTTCCCTCCCACTTCCAGCTGTGGTGAGGTGGAGTGGAGAATTAAAAACACAAGAGGTAAAGCTCATGGGTTAAGGTAAGAACAATCTACTGAAAACAGCAGTGAAATAAAAGAATAAGTAACAGCAACAAAATTAATAACAAAAGTGTACAGAAGAGAGAGCGATTCATGTGCCAAAGTGTACATTGTGGAGCCTACCTCCTGACTGCACCTATGTCACCCTGAGCAGGAAAGGGCCCTTCCTGCTGGAAAGTGACTCTTTTCACCCTGCCTCTGGCAATGAGTTGGTACGGAATAACCTCTGGGTCCGAGGCACATCCCATCCAGACTACTGAAAAAATTAACTCTGTCTTGGCTGGAACCACGACAGAACTAATTTGAGTTCCCAGAAAAAATATGTAGATTATGCTAGCTACTGTGGAAAAGTATGTAATAAAAAAATGCAATCATCACATGCAGTCAGCATGGTTTTACAAAAGGAAAGTCCTATTAAATTAATTTCCTATCCTTCTATGATAAGGTCCAAGTGCAAGAAGGAAAGGCAGGGGATGTAGTTTCCCTGATTTTAATTAGGTTTTAGATACTGTTAAGGAAACTTTCCTGTCCTGCCACCCAGGAGCCACCCTAGCAGTCACACTTGTACACCTGAGCTGGAATAAAAACTCATTTCAATGGGTGGCTCCAGAGCTACTAAGTGCTCTGCTAACTCCCTGCACACACCACACTCATACCATCAGACAACACTTCCTGACTGACTCAACACCATATTTTCTATAGTAGAATCTCAGACATTTTGGTCCTTAAAATAATTTAATCTTGGTAAAATAGCTAACAAAATCAAAGCTCCTGCAGTGTGTCTCCAAGGAGGGACTTCAAACAAAGGAAAGCCTGGACTTTTATATCATCACGAGAATAAGCTTGCAGGAGACTGGAGCCCTTAGCTGCTGTTGTGTCTCTGAATGTTGATCCCCTGGCTGCAGGTCCCTATGCCCTTTCTTTAGGGAAGGTCAGTAATGTGGGGCCTTTCGTCTGCAGCTCAGCCTGCAGCTCCACTGCAGCTGGACCCAGGGCTATCTGCACTGAATCTATTTCTCAACAGTCCTGTCCCTCACAGCATCCCTCTGTACAGGCTGTGGAGCTCTGGGATGAGCAGGGCCACGGTGCTGGGTGAAGCACGGGCTGAGGCACTGAACCCGGAGGGTTGTAGTGAATGGGGCCACATCTGGCTGGGCAGTGGCCACACCAGTGGTGTTGTCAGGCTCCTGTCCAGGGCCAGTTCTTTCTGTGGATAAATATCCACCATCTGGATGCTGCAGGGGAATGCACCAGCAGCAATTTGCTGATGATCCAGAATCAGAGGTGCTGTGGATCCTTTAGAGGGACAAGAGGCAGAGGGATCTAGACAGATACCAGCACCGAGCAGTCTTAAATGGGGTGAAATTTGACAAGACAAACGCTGAGTTCTGCACCTGGGATGGAGTAAGGCCGGGCACAGGGCTNCCAAACTTTGGAAAAGGCTTCTTAGTGATGTGGTCAATACCCTTGCCTATCAGTGTTTAAGAGGCGTTTGGACAACACCATAACAACATAGTTTAATTCCTGGGCTAAGGAGCTGTTCAGCTTTGTGAATCAGGAGTAATTCTACTAAAACTAAAAACTTGGATTTGTCCAAGCAGTATTAAGTTAGATACAGCACCTTGTGCAAGCAAGAAAAATGCCACTTTAGCATCCAGGTGCAGTCTTGTAAATACTGTTTCTACAATACCAATAGTCTGATCCTCTTTTATACCCCTCTAGCAAGAAACGAATTTTCCAGAAGTCATAGGAAGCCTCAGAAAAGATAACAGAGATTAGAGATGGATCATTGGTATGGGTGGCATGCTACTATTCTTTCCCAACATTAAAATTGTCCTGTCTTCAGTAATTCCCAACATCATAAGAGAAATTGTCTGCTATTCAAACCATATCAATCCTTTCTTCACAGTGGAATGTATGTTGTCTGAAAGTAGAGGCTGGTGTGTGGTAGTCTAATGGGTTCACACACAGTTACAAATTTGGTGCAAAGTTCAGGAATCACTCATTCAGTTATAATACTGTTTCTGATCAAATAACTACTGAAATTTTACACATTAGTTGAGAATGTTTAATTCTTAGAAAAGATACTAGAGCTGAAGATCAAGCTGATTTTATTTTCTTGTCCACAGGTTATGCCAATGGAAAAAAAAAATCAAGCAGATCCTCTCCCTTGGTCTGATTCAGCTCATACTTGGTGACAGTTATATATGTTCATGATGATGCAATGCTCTTCAAAAATACCCGACTTCTTGATTTTGGAAAAGTAATGTAAGCAGTAAACTTACCTTCCAGTATCCCTGACAGCCTATGTAAGTGTTTCTAGGATGATATAGGCAGCAGTTTGCTGACATAAATAAAGACATCTGTTTGATGCGTCTCCAGGCTGATTAAAACTCCCTTGTAAGACGTTTTAGACACCTAGATTTAGGTGGTTGTACGTAGGTGTCTGCATGTACACTGTACTCAGACTTGTATCACAGACACCGAGGCTCTAGTGCATACCCTAGAGCTGACCCCAGAAATTCAAGCTACAGTAAACCTTATATACCTTCAAATACCTTTTTAATAGATTCCTTTAGTTCCTTTACAGTATCAGTTCACATTCCAAACATTTTCCTAAGGCTATTTGCAGGCCATGAACCTGGATACAGCATACATGCTATGGGAATAAAGGAAATTATATAGACATTTTGATTTTTTAATGATTAATTGTTCTTTTTCAGGTTTCTTCTCTCATTTTGTGCTCTTTCAAACAAGTTTTTGAGAGTAATATTTTAACTAATGCAAATTTTAAACAACTAGATAAATAATGAAAACCATAAGCATTTTGGAGTGCATCTTATTTTTCATGGATATTATCCATAATATTATATCAGAGGTTGCATTTGCTCTTACGTAATGGAAAAGCTTTGCAGTACCACTGAAAATTATTAGGAGCAGCAGGTTACTAAACAGCTAGAGTTTTCACAGAAACTGCTATGGTATCCCTTCTTACTTGATTTAATATAAAGTGAAATGTGCTTGACTGGAACATATATGCTTTGACTATTGTGCTTGAACCACATCGCTAAGGCAGAATTGAAACCATACGTTAATGGCATGCGGATATTGATGACAGGAAGGATGTTCTCATAAACAGAGATTGGAATCCATACATCCCTCCTCCTTCTGCTTGTTTTCATCTGCTGGCTAAGTAGATGATTCCACGACTTAGTTTGTATCAGTGCTTGGAAATAAGCCCAATAGTGCAATGGACCACAAGAAAGGTAACGGCTTGAGGACATCAGCAGAAGCAGCAGCAGGGGTGGCAAAATATTAGCACAAATGTGAATTTTTACAAAGTCCTGTGTGTGAATGCAACCCTCTATTGTCAAGGTAAAATTTTCTTTAGTGCCAACAGACACATTTTGCTGTTGTGAGATTTAATTGCTGACAAGCACATAAGAAAGCATTCAGTGTCAAGCAGTTAATTTCTCTTTATATAAGTAGTGTAATAGCTGTATAATATATATTTGATTGATTCAAGACAAGTTTTGTCTGGATTAAGAAAATGGCTGCTGTGAGATGACTTCTGAGAAAATAGTTCTTATCCTGGCAAAGCAAATAGGCCTTTTTGCAAAATGTACTTATTTCATAATATGCATAAATGAAACTGGCATCTATTTTGCTGTAACTCTGTTAATACAAGCAATGGGATCATTTTGCATTTAACTTCTTATTAATTAAAAAATACTTAGGAGGCCAGATAGTAAAACCATTAAACACCATGTAAGAATTTTCACATTTTAGAAATCTTGCAGTCATTTAACTTTTCATCTCTGTGGCCCATAACAGTCAGTTGTCTCTCTTGTAAAATTAAAATTACATTAGAGTCTTATGGAAGACTCTTTCCTGGAGCTTCAGCGTAAATATCTTGAAATGCCACTTTTTTGCTAAATGGCAGGAACTCCACGAAATTTTCCAATGATACTTGGAGAAACTTTGTCTTCAATTTGTTGGTGATTTGGTCCTGGCCATGGAGATGGGGCAGTGTTAGGAGCTTGTGTGCATCTCTTTGCTTATATATCCCCGTGCTTATAGAATCTGTTAATGGTAAATGTGTTATAAGTGGCTGATGGATTGGGGTGGAGGACTGTAGAGAGAAGACTGTGAACCTTAGATTCTGTTGTTCCATCTGAGTAGACATGTTTGACCTTACAGCTCAGGTATTCTATTTATTAATTTGTTGCAAATGGGATGTCATAAAAACCAAACATAGAATACAAACACTTCTCAAGAAAGATGGTGATTAGATATTAGTTAATCAGAGAGAACAATTTTGAGTGTGTAAAGGCTATATTTATAAAATTGTTCTGACTAGTGTATAAGCAGCGTGCCTTTCAGAATAGAATAACAAAAATCACCTGTTGGAAATATTTATTTATTTCTGCTTTTGTTTTAATGCACATCTATTCCGCTTTTCTCCAGACAGTTCTATGCTCTCTCTAGACAGTTCTTAATATTGCTAACTTGTTTTTTTTTTGTGTCTGAACCTAGATAGGTTCAGTGAGAATACTTAAGTGGAAAAAATAAGGAAAGATGAAGTCTTCATTTAATCTTCATAGAAAAGGCTGTCACACAAGTCAGATGTGACAGGATGAGGGTAGGTAACTCTTTAGAGGGAAGAGAAAGAATAATTTTGCCAAGAAATGCAGTAAGTCAAGAGAAATATCATTCACAATGAGCCAGATTTGGCTAGAACTTTTGCAGATTCCTCCTTTGTATCATGCCTGTTTTTCCTGTCTCTTATATCCTGCCTGTTCTGCATTCAGTAAAATGAAGAAATTCCTAAAGCTAGAATTTTTATTCTGTTCTGTAAAAAAAAGCAAGGGTAGGTAGTTATGTCGACTCAAGGTCTCAATGTTGCCCAGTTAGATGGAAAAATTGTTCAGAAATAGCTGTTTAATCAAGTAAAGTAATTACGTGTGCGTCTTTTGTTACGTGTACAAACACAACTGCTCAGTGCTAACACATTAAGTGAAAACAGTTCAAGCATTTCCTTCACTGAACATAGCTGAAATTCCTCCCTGGATAGTTACATAGAAGGGCTCTGAGGTTGTGATGTCCCCCTCTATTCCCCTTCCCCCTCCAAAAATCCCCAGAGAAACAAACAAACTAACAAAGCAAAAGAAAAAAAAAACCCCAGATACTGTAAAACCCATTCAATTCAGGAGCAGCAAGACAGCTTGCAAAGAGAAAGTTGGTGGAGTTTGCTCATATGGGAGAACCTAAATCTTAATTTGCAGAGTTGTAGATACTCTTCTAGTGTCTTCATCCTCGAAGCACAAACAAGATTTCAGCTGATTTGTAAACATGAATGCAGAAGATCCAGCTGTGGGAGGAAATGACTAATAAGGAATGCATGACAACTTGACTTACTGTTGACTTCTTGGGTGACCAGTTCAAATAGCCAGAGGATGTGTTAACTAAACCAACAACCAGATTCCAGTGGGTGGAGGTTATGACAACATTTGTCTTTCCAATCCCATGCCAGCTGACACAGACACAGAGTAGATTCCTGCTGGTTTTGTAGACTCTCTGACACATGGAGCTGTCTTGAATTTTGCAAAGTGTATTTTGTCTTTTGATGCAGATTAAGAGCAAGGGAGAGGAAGTGACCTAAATAACCAAATAGTGAATAGCTCTAAACCCATGTAGATTTTACCTATTTCATTTTGATATACAATAGGTTGTACATTTTGACAATTGCCTAGCAAGTTAGAAAGACAAAACTTTATTCATGCTAAGTCATTCAGTCAAGATATTCTAGACAAAATGATGTAAAGCATTAAAAAAACAGTATGCTCTTTCTCTGAGCTTTTCAATAGGACTAGATCTTTCTTACTGGAGTACCTAAGTAAGGTGACCTAAGTACCTAAGTAATTTGGCAGGCTCAGAGAGGATTCAAGCTGTTAAGAATCTCTACTCAAGATCATACTGGTTATGAATTTTTTACAAAATTTATTTAGGACAGAAGTCATAGGAATGACTTTAGAAACACTTATTTTAGTCGCTTTTGTTTTAGAAGAGTGATAATAAAAAAATTATCTGTCATTGTGACATACCAGTGTACTATTGATAATCACTGTTTCAAAATTCTTTGCATCCTTCCACTGTAATGACAAACAAGGTACATGGCTGTCCATTTTGTAAGAAAAGAATGTTCTGTGTGAACGAATTTTCTCCTCAAAAGAAAATTAAATATATTATTTATATTAAATTTGGAGGTGTTGTCTCATATTTTTTTGTGAAAACTGAGGTAAGAACTGTTCCGAGATAATTACCTTTGGTTACCTAAAAAGTCTAAATTAGAAATTGTGTTCAGATCACGAGTGGAAAGTGCCAGAATTCAAGGAAATCTACTTTCCTATTGTTCTTATTCTTCCAGTTTTGCAGTCATTTACTGCAAGCTGTTTGACCTGGATCCTGATGAATCCATGGGGCCTGATGGGATTAATTCAAGAATTCCTAGATCTGGCTGATGTTGTCTCCAAGCTCTCTTAAAGGTTTTGAATGGTCTTGGGAATCTGGAGAGGTCCCACTGGACTGGAAGCTGGTGAATCTCGTCCCAGTTTTCAAGAAAGGCAAGAAAGATGAACTTTGAAACTACAGGCATGTCAGTCTCTCTTCAGTTCCTTGAGAAGTTATAGAGAAGATTATTCTGGCAGGTTTTGAAAAACACCATAAAGACAATGCAGTCATTGGTCACAGCCAGCACAGCTTCATATCCTACTTGGAGAACTTGATTTCCTTTTATGACAAGGAAAGAAAGACCTCAATGAATAATAGAGGGCTGGCTAAACACCAGTTATGAAGTTTAACAAGGGAAAAGGCTGAATTATGCACCTAGGATGAACCAACTGTGGATTATGGACAGATTGGGGAAAGCTTTGGGGAGCGCAGGGCCATGGAAAGGCCCTGGACTCCTGGTCCATGGCAAGTTGAACAGGAGCCAGCAGTGCCCTGGCAGCCAGGAGGGCCAAGCGTGTCCTGGGGGCAGCAGGGACAGCATGGCCAGGCGGGCAAGGGAGGGGATTGTCCCCTCTGCTCTGAGCTGGGGCGGCCTCACCGCCAGGGCTGGGGACAGATTTGGGTGCCACAGTGTAAGAGAGATATGAAACTATTAGAGAGTGTCCGAAGGAGAGCAACAGAGATTGTGAAGAGCCTGGAAGGGAAGTTGTATGAGGAGCAGCTGAAGTCACTTGATCCGTTCAGCCTGGAGGAAACTGAGGGGAGACCTAACAGCAGTTTCAAGTTCCTTGTGAGGAGAAAGTGGAGAGGCAGGCACTGATCTCTTCTCTCTGACCAGTGAGAGGACTCGAGGGAATACTGTGAAGCTGTGTCAGGAGAGGTTTAGGTCCGATGTAAGGGAAAGGTTTTTCAGCCGGAGTGTGGTTGGGCACTGAAACAGGATCTGCTGAGCAGTGATCACATCAATAAGCTTGCCAGAGTCCAAGAAGCATTTGGACAATGCTCTCAGACACATCATGTCACATTTGGGGCCATCAGATGTTGGGGTGTGTGTTCGGGGGGGGGACCCCGGGGGGAAATCCCCGGGAGCCCCCCGGGGGGTCTTAGAAGCGTGGGTGTTCTTGTGTCGGCAAGCAGAGAGAATCAGACGGCCGCTGAGGTGAAGGTTTAATCGGGGTTTCTCTCCAGGAAGGCAGCATGGTCACCAAGGGAGGGCGAAGGGAAGGGGAGAGGGGGAAGGGAAGAGGGAAGGGGAGAGCAGTCTCCGGAGACTCCCAGGGCAAAAGAGACCCAGCCCACTTTTCCCTGCACTCTTAACAGGGATTTTCAAAGTAGGCACGGTAAGATTCTTTAGCCAATAGAATTACAGATATACGATACTGCAGGGAGGGTAAGACTTGGGACAAACCATACATTTTCCAGGGGGGAGGTAGGATATACCATTCCACAATCAGAGATGCCCCTGTTTGCAGACTTCATTGGTGTTGATTTGTGGGCTACTGACAGTATATCCTATTTAGATCTGAAATCTAGACCATATACACATAAGTATAATGCCTCTTTATTGCTTTTTCTTACAGTAGAAAGATTTCTTGCAGGAAAAATTACTGTAAGGTTCACTGATGAAATATGTTGATCTGCTGGAGAATAGGAAAGTACTGCAGATGGATCAGGATAAGCCAGTGATATAAGGTCCATCAAAAAGAAGTGCTGAGTCCTGTTCTTGGGTCACAACAGCCCCAGGCAGGGCCACAGGCTGGGACAGAGGGGCTGGAAAGGCCCTGGGGGTGCTGTGACAGCAGCTGGACATGAGGCAGGCTGTGCCCAGGGGGCCAAGAAGGCCAAGGGCATCCTGGCCTGGCTCAGCAGTGGTGTGGCCAGCAGGGCCAGGGCAGGGATTGTCCCCTGTGCTGGGCACTGCTGAGGCCACAGCTCGAGTGCTGTGTGCAGGGCTGGGCCCTCAGTGCAGGAAAGGCACTGAGGGGCTGCAGTGAGTCCAGGCAATGGACCTGGGAAAGAGTCTGTAGTAGGAGGAAGACTTATGAGGAGGGACTTAGGGTTGTTTAGCATGGAGAAAAGGAGGCTCAGGGGAGAAAACTCCCTGAAAGGAGGCTAGTGAGATGGAGGTTGGTCTCTTCTCCCAGGCAACCAATGACAGCAAGAGAAAATGCCCTCAGATTGTTTTGGGCAAGGATTATATTTGATATTAGGAAATTTTTAGGATGGAAAACAAGGTTAAACTTTGGAACACGCTTGCCAGAGAAGTGGTAGTGTTACTATCCCTGGAAAAGTTTAAAAAATGTTTATAGCAATTTTGGACATGGTTCCGTGGTGTCACCATGGTGTAGCTAGGTTGAATATTGGATTTGATTTTAAAGGCCTATTCCAACTGTAACAATTCTATGATTCACTGGTTCTATCTATTAATGTTTGCAGTCAAATTTGACCAATAAAAGTCAACAAAACTGACTTACGGACTGATCAGTGAAATGCTGACTTATCCCAGAGTAGGTCTAAGCTCATTAAAAGGTAAATCCCATAACTTTTTTCTGAAGTGCTAATTTTTAAAGTGTCTGAGAAGTAAGGTACAAGTTGAATATTGATGGCTCTTGAGATGTTTTGTACAGAAAGTCATCACACACACATATATACATATATACATATATATATACCTACTCTGTGAGAGTAAGTTTCAATTGTGATTATGGCACTGGACTAGGACTCAGAGTATCTCAGACTCAGGCATATCTAAAAGATGCTCACATTCAGCACTGCTTGTTGTGAACAGACTATTTTCTGGTATTTGTCAGTTTGGATTATGAAAGTGGGAAACAGGTGGCTTAGACAGCCTTACACTAGCACATAAATTCAGCTTCTTGATCACATGCTAAAACAAAGAAAAAGTTTTCAAATCAAGCTGTAGAATTACTTCAGTTGTATAGACCCGCTGTTCAGATATATAAAGCTCTGGCAAATGAAAGAAAGAGCTACACTTGTTTTGTTTGCATCTTAAATCAGTTTGAGGCAGTAAACAATGAAAACTTAGGCATGTTAGAAGGTGCATGAAAAACTTATGATTAAAACTATTCAGTGTTTTTAGCTAAAGTAAAAATAACCTTGGGCTTGTTTTAAGGTGTGAGTGACATTCCAGGGATAGCATAAGCAGATTGTTGTTACTAGTTAATTTTCTTTCACCTGTTGGTTTTCCATTCAAATTTTATTTGTTTTTTCTTTGCTCTGTGTCTTTTTATAATTGTTTTCTTGTTCTATGTATCATTTTCTCTACGTCTTTTTAAATTCATTGTCATGGCAGGATTGTCTCCCTCTCTCATTACCGAGAAGGAGAACAAACATGACAACCACAATGTTTGGGTGGACTCCCTTTTAAATAACAGTCTTTCCATCCTTTCACGAAACAAAAAGCACTGGACTAACTGGCCTTGGTTATTCTATTTGAAACATTCAGACTTGCCAGGAGTATTGAGCACTGCCTGTCTTCAGATACAGTAATGGTTAGCAACCTAATTTTTGCTTCATAACCTTTTCCATTTCCATCCAGGCTCCATTGTTTTGGTGTTTAAATTTTCTGCAAATAATGTTTTTTTCATTCTTGGTCTGGCTTTTATTATTCCTTCTACAGTGGGAGGTAGAACATAGAGTAATAGAAAAAAAAAACAAACTAATGACACATTAAAGCTAATGATGTTTTCAATACAAGAAAAAGAGTCACAGAAATCATAAGCTTAGCCTTCCCTATACTATAAGGTTAGTAATTTCCTCATAGTTAAACCATTTAGTGTGTGTTGATTCTTAGGAAACTGAAATAAATTTATTTCTTTAATGTTAAATGTCTATGCAAGTGAAGACCCATTAAAGTCACTTCATGACATTTAGTTTTTAATTTAGCCAGACCTGAGGGATTCAGTTATTCCATGTGATGTAAGACCAGCAGTGAGTCACTCAGAAATTTAACTTAGGCAAAAATATGCCTTGCCATTCTGAAAGCAATAACACCATGCTTTGCTTCTGTAGCTTTAGTCTCAGGTAGATATTTTTTAGACCATCTGCTGTGCAGTTTTTGATGGATCTACAGCATACCAGACTGTAAAGTTTTTCTCCTTGCAATTTAGTATGTAGTCTCTGGAGATACATGGTAATTGAATTTGGCAAAGAAATTTTACATGAGGAAATAAGTCAAGATGAAAATATGTAAAACTTTTAATGTAATGAACTACAGTCTGTATCTACATACATGCTGTTAAATATGTTTTCACACTTTACTGTGTTTTGAAAAGTAAAAGATAGTGATTTTATATTTTTATTAAAAATATTATGCTTAAAGTTTTAATAATCTCGTGCAGAGTACCTCAAGAATATTGTAAACTGCGATAGGAGTAGAGGGATGCTTTGGTAAGAGCTGCTGAACTCAGTGTAAAATGGAATAGTATTCAATATTAATGAGTTGTTCCCCATTATTCAGTGGTATGGATGGTTAGCTGTAGGTAATGGATCACATTATATGTGTTGACCCAAGGCTGGGAATGCTCCGTAAAAAAGGATTGAATAGTCATTGTTAATTGGTCTTAGAAGAGAATTGAGAAATAGAAGAATTTGTTCTCTACAAATGTGAAGGACATTGAAATAAAAAAACCGCAACTCTTTTCCTAAATTGAAGTGTTTTTGCAACAGTATGGCAAATTTAAGGTGAACATGAAAAAGAATTCCTGCAGTCTATAAAGATGAATAAATTCTAAAGCAGATTGGTTTTTTGAGATTATTCTGGGATCTCCATTACTGAACACCTTAAAGGTTGTGTCCAAAAGGTATCATCAGGAATGATAAAGGGAAAAACTGAGTTTGGCAGTGGCATGGACTAGATGACTTCACCAGGACTTTCAGACTGTACTTGAAGGCTTCTGTAACAAAGTTGAGAGCTGTGCCCCACCATTTGTATCTCAAATCATAAATACTTCATGCAAATGTACTTTCATACACAGATACAGACACTGCTCATGTCTTACCATTCTCTGAATCTTTTTCTCTTTTAAGCTGCAGAGTTTCAGGAAATTAATTAGGATGTTCTGCAGTGCATGTTGTAATCTGATTTTAGGTTACATTTTGTCTGGTTTGAGCAATGTTTAATGTCAGAATTAAGCCTGCCTTTTAATATTGACCTAATTTTTAAGACCACAGGCAAATTTTGTAATTCTAATAAATCAGAATGAAATTGAAGTATTGTCGTGCCTTATTTAAAACCATGAGCCATGACCAAGACTTATTAATTCTACAAGAGACTTTTCTCTTCCTATAATTTTTTCCTTCTATTTTTAGGCAAATTAAGTGAAACTTTAAATAATTTCATTAGAAATCTAATGTTACAATTCTTGTTTATTGCATAAAAATCAACTATTTTGATTTTTTTTCTTATTCCTATGTGGACAGACTAAATCCTGCAGAACATCCAACATACACTGCAGTGAGAGGTCCTCTTTTTAGGTTCTGTGGACCGAGAAATAATCAGAAATATATGGATTCCAATCTTTGTTCATATATGTCACTTATGGATCAACTCTCACATCTACTGGGAGATGATATGCAGACAATGTCTAGGAAGTAGAAGGAAAAAAGATATTTCATTTTAAGAGAAAAGAATATGTTGGGTGTAATGGGTTATCTCTGGATACATGCTTGGTTTTTTTGTGGTGAACAATTGCAATGATGGCCTGGTGCAGCCTTGATTCACAACAGGGCAGGAAAGTTCTCAGCTGAAAAGATAGGAGCTCCACGGGGGTGGCTGTGAGGTCCTTGCATCTGACAGCATAACCACTGCTGTGTGAGAGACTCTGCAAAGGGCAGTAGGTGAGGAGGCCAGCAGTGCAGATTTAATTTGATTGCAGTAAGGACTGACCTTACTGAGAGTGAGGTCGAAAGGAAGGCAATGTTTGTTGAGATCTTTTTGGTTTTGTTTTGGTTTTGTGTGTGTGTTTTGTTTTTTGAAGGGTTTTTTTGCATGTAAATGAAGAAATGTTGAATAGTAAGAATAACAATTGGCTGTAATTAAACTTCCTGAAATGAAGCAGCAGCAAGGTAGAAGGAGAATAATAATAGAATTGAGAGGTTTTGTAGGGATTATTATTGTCAGTCAATTAGTTCTGCTTGACCCCTAATGGAAGGAGAACCTTTGAATAGGAGTGGCCTAATAAAAAATGGAAATGGTACGAGAAAAAGAATATGACAAACAGAATATGACAAAAGAAAAATATGACAAACAAGCTGATCATTCCATTCTCTAAGGGCTGAACAAAACTATCTTAAAATATGAGAGGAATATTAAAGAAAATTGCCCAAAAGTGAACGACTCTTTTCCATTTGGATCACGAGAGTTCTACAAGCAACAATGACATTTTAATATATTTGCCTCTTGCACACTCAAAGTGCAGAAGCTCTAGGCATGAACGCAACAATGCAAACCAGAATAGAACTGCTTTAAAACCTGAGTTATTGCCTACTCAGTAATAAGATATTTGATATCTTTCAGGGAGTTATAATGTGGTTGTAAAAATGTTTTCCCAGCCTGACACTTAGGTATTCAATCCAGCAGCACATTTGTTTTCATAATATTTGAAAAACCTGTTTGGTTCTTTTTCAAATTACAGTAGTGCAAATGAATAAATAGAAAAAAAAATTTAAAAGGAAGTTACTACTTTCAGATGTTCTTCCATACTTCTCTTAACTCAAGCATTGCATTGTTTTTTGAAATGTAATTTTGGAAGCCCTTCCAGTCTACTCTGTAGTAGTTGCGGACTGATACTTCTGGTTACTCAGAGAAACAAACATTTAAAAATAACTAAATGCATAATTTTGAAAAACTGCTCCTGCATGTGTTGAGCCACAACACACTCAATGAGAAATGTCAGACAGTTTTAAAACTGGAACATGTGGAAATTGCATTAAGACCTACAATAATACTCAACAACAGGGGTGCACATTAGCAGATTGTTGGTATACTTCTTGGAAGTGGTGTTGGTCTGGAGACCAACGTCTGAGAGACTTCAATGTCTTCAGAAATGAGTTAATAGCCTTCATGGTTTAACTCCAGCTGGCTACTAAGCCCTACACAGCCACTCACTCTCCCTCACAGGGGAACAGGGGAGAGCACTGGAAGAGTAAAAGTGAGAAAAATTGTGGGTTGAGACAGACAGTTTAATAGGGAGAGCAAAAGCTGCCCATGCAAGCAAAACAAAACAAAGAATTAATTCACTGCTTCCCATGGCAGGTATACAGCCATCCCCTGGAAAGCAGCATCCCTCACAAAGAACAGTGACTTGAGAAGACAAATGCCATCTCTCCAAATGTCCCCTCCTTTGTCCTTCTTCCACCAGATTTACATGCTGAGCATGATGCCCTATGGGATGGAATATCCCTGTGGTCAGCTGGAGGCAGATGTCCTGGATGCATCTCCTCCCAGCTTCTTGTGCACCCCCAGCCTTCCTGTGCACTTGTAGGGTGGGGTGAGGAGCAAAAAAGACCTTGGCCCTGTGTGACTAAAACATGCCTCATATAGCCAACAAGTATAGTCAACACTGTTCTCAGCACAAATACAAAACACAGCCCTGTACTGGCAACTTTGAAGAAAATTATTCTAGATCAAATCAGCACATCAGAACATTCCTGACCATCATTACTATCAATTATCAATTACCAATTATCAATCATCAATTATCAATCATCAATTATTAATCACATGTAACTTGCAATTTAAAAATTTCGTTTAACTCTTTAGAGTTTCACATATTGATCTTTTCACTTTGAAAAATAAAGATCAGGAAAGGAATAACTGAAAATATATGTAATATATAGTCTATAAATGTATATATGTTTCACAGTGGTTTAAGTAGTTTAAGTAGCTATTATAAAATGGAAAATTTAAAAAGTAGGAACTGTGGAATATAATATAATATAATGGAATATAATGTGGAATATTGAAGAGACCTGCTTTAGCTTTTGCTTATGTAAATTTAACTACCGGTTAATGCTCATTCCTATTGTGGGCTTGATGTTGCATATCAGTAGGTGATAGAGATCTAAAATTGTGTACCTAAAAAGTCTTGTAACAGGTTTCAAATGTTTCAGTTGATTTAACTAATTGAAAATATGTGGTTCGTTCAAATGCTCTATGTCTTTTCATGTGCAGAATAGAACTCCTCCCATGGTCTCCAGTTCTTGAGACACTACTTAAGAAGTTGTAGGAGCGAGATTTTAGTTTTCAGAATAGATATCTGCTTAGAAATTACTTTTACAGGGATAGCAATAGTGTAATCATATCATAGGTATTTTGTAATCTCCCTTATCCATTCTGTTTATGCCATAAACACATCACTTGATTTTAGTGTGGCTTTGTTTGTTTGTTTGTTTCCTCCATGGCTACAAAGTGTCACTTGTCCAAAGAATGCCTCTTGGTATATCTGAAAGTGTGTATTTTATTCAGCTGAAAAATAAGGGTGACATTTTTCTTACCTATTATCTTAGTCAGAGCGACTACCCCAGATGATCAATGGTAGCAAGTTGTTATCTTTGGAGACTGACTTATACCATTCCTAAAATGTTGCTTTATGCACATTGAATAAAGAATGGTCCTGTTGTCATTTAGATGACTGGATATAAATCAAATAAACATATTTGTAATACTACCTGTAGCACTTGAACCAGCAGGTTTAAAAATGCACTTCAAGGAGTTTCCTACCTAGCACACTTTTTGTTTAAGTAAACTATACAGAAAACAAAGACATATCATCTCTGAAAAGGCAGTGGAAACTGCAAGTGTATCTGTTAAATGAGATGGAATGATGTTAAAGGATCAAAGTCAAGTTTAATTATTTACATCTTTGTGGTTTGACAGACTGTCCATTGTAATTAAAGTGAGGTAAACCCACAGGATTACAGTATCATTCCTACAAAGAGCAATAACATTCTTCCAGATGTCATGAGCAGATCCTAGTCAGTCTAATATCAATTTATATGGTAAGAATCAACATTTGCATCCTGCTTTTCCAGTGGTGTGAAATTACATTAAATTGTTGCATTACGACAATATTCCTAAGTGTCTGAAGAAATGTATGTTGGTGTTCTCAAGTTATAATTAATTTTTAAGAAAGTGTAAACAAAATAAGGAATTTATTTTGATGTGTCATAATCTAGTAAATTAATAAATGGAAAATAAGGATTCATCTTCTGGGCTGCCACCCTAACTGCAAGTTCTTTGTAAAATACCTGTATCTGTGTATACTCTTTACTATATGAGTAAAGGGAACGCCGACTGGCATAATTTTTTTCTTTTTATATGAGGGAGACTGAAAATATGAAAAGGTGAATTTTCTTTGAGCCATACAGATCACTGAGTACAGGTGCACACAGATGTTTTGAGTAGGCTGATACAGGGCAGAATTCCTTTCTTTTCTTCCAATCTTTTAGTGCAAACTTGTCAGACAGGATTTCTCAGTAGTTTTTCTGGATGACAAATCTAAATGTTATAAAAGTTTTTTGGTTTATGTGACTTTAAATCTTCACTGGGGTCATTTTCTGTGAATTATATTTGGACTTTGAAAACACCTTCAGGTTTTCAGAGACAACAGCCATTTTTCCTTGAGTAAGGCTTGGAGGGAAAACACATACCAGTTTCTCACATTGCAATGTCTTTTTTGCTTAGCTCATTTTGCAGCTTTCATTTTTCAGGGGAGCTCAACACAGATTCAGATTCTACCTTGGAGTTAACACAGACGTGAAACAGATCCTAAACAGGTATAAGGCAGCAGAGATGCCACAGAAGGGAGTGCAACAGTATCTCATGTCAGAGAGGCGTTAGTCAAAAGTTTCTCTGTGGTTTCCTTTAGAACTGAGACCAAATGTAAACGTTTTTAAAAAATCTGAACACAACAATAATCCCAGAATTTTTTATTCTGCTGGTTAGAATGGATCCAACAGGAGGATTTAAGAGAACTGTAGACTCTTGAACAGGGCCTTGTGTCATGCACACTCCACATCTCCACATGTGCTTACAAATTGCCAACAGCAATTTTGTGGCTATGTGCAGTCCTGGTAGTAATAAGAAAATTGAAACAAGAATGGCAGGAATGGCTGTTTTTCTGAAGATTTTGCAATGAGACAATTGTTGGTATTTTAAAATCAAGCTGGCAAAAGTAGAATGTTGTCAATAAAGTCAAAACATGGGGCTCGTAAGAAAAAATGTGTAACTCAAAAGTTAACAGCATTGAATCCAATAATAACTCAATAGCACTTCTGCAAGTGTAGCAACATTTTTTTAATGGAACCAAGTTATGCTGTATGTTACAGTATGTGAAAGTAAAGGCAGTATTTCTTAAGATACATTCACAGTATTAAAGGTACAGCATTATAGAGTTTTATGGAATTCACATGGAATTAATATATTACAGATTTACCTTCCTAATAAAATATAATCAAAAAACTAAGTAAATCTCAGTCTACTATCTATGAAAAAGTAAGTAAATACCTGTTGAGAATTTTTTATAGGTGGCAAGCATTTTTAATAAATTAAAATAAGGTATTTCACAGCTATCCCTTTTTACCACTTTCACCTTAAACTGAAAATTTCTGATCAAGTATTTTCATAATTTCCTTCAGACTGCCTTGAATCAGAACCTGAACTAGTCTTTTTCAGACAGGAGGGATTGCACAGTGTACATAGTAGTTACATTTTTCAGATGCTGTTTATTATCCTGAGTATTTTTCTTTATATTAATGTATAAAATTATTCTTGCACAAGCTACTAAATCAGACTGTTACTGTCAAGTGGTAAGTTTTGCTGTTGTTGCATTAATTTAGGGATATGACTGTGCTAAGACAGCTTAATTTCTTGTTAGAACATTCTATCAAGACATAAAATAAATAAGATATGGTTTCTGCATACAAATTTGGCCAATATCACCTAGATGGGAATAAATCATTGGAATGTGAGTGTATCGCTAAGTAGAAAATAAGAAGATTTGATCATCAGATTATTTCTTCATATTTTTTTACTGTAAACACTTCAACTCAATATTTCTATCAGTTTCATGTTAGGATGTAGTCTTAATAGACCACAAACTAAAATATCATTCTGGTGATATATCTGTAGACAGCCTTTTGTTTTATAGGGTTCTTTCCATCACTGATACTATTTCCAGATCTAGGCATTGTGCAATGGAGCAGAAAATCTTCTGCCCTCCTCTGCTCCCAGACCCAGAGCCAACATGGTAAAAATATTGGAATTTATGTCTGGAATAATTTCTCAGATGTCTCAAATGACACCACGTTTTATAGAATTATTAATTGGAAAATATTTAGGAGTAAACAAAGAACACAAGTGAGAAAATATAATTGTATTAGCAAAATTAGTACATATTGAAATTGTATTCTAATATGTAAAGACTGTATGTCTGTAAAACATTCTTAAACCCAACTACAGTAAATAAGTACTTTGTGCCTTTGTGTTCTTTCAAAAACGTTTTAAGAATCCAGGGATAACATAATTAAGTGCCACTTGCCTATATTTTCCATCACTGTGTAAAGTTAACTACACATATAAAACATATTGTCTCCTGCTGCTGATTTTTTATTGTCCTGTGTCTGTATTAAATGCTGGACTGGTATGCTTAAGGATATAATTCTGTGCAGGAAACCACAATAAGGTCTGGGAATAATTGCAACACAAGATCAAGACTAAAATAAAGATTTTTTTTTCAAAAATCACTTGACATTTTTATCTTAGGGGTTTCTCTAAATACAGTAAATTCTGATGATCAGTTAATGGATAAAGGTAAATGTGAGTGAGAGCAACTGATAGCTAATGTTGCCACATACCTAAACAGTTATTTAAGGCTTGATCAAGCCATGACATTACCTTGTCATCTGGCTCAACACTTAGTTTGAAAACAATTTTGTTATAATGTTTTACAATTCTTCTAGCCATGAACACTTTGGCTTTAAGACTAGGAGTTTGGCTCAGTTTTCCACTGATGGAAAAGTTGTTCTTGAGAACAACTGCCAGCCCTGGAGATCTATACAAGACGTAGTTGAACGTGGTCTGCCTTCCATTATAGTTTGTTCCAATGAAGATTTTCTTTCTGATGTATGAGGTCAGGAGAAAAAAAATGTTAAATAAAAGAGGCCACTTCCTCTTTGTTTTATTCAGCAGGCCCCTTGTCCTTGATACAAAGTGAAAGGTTACCCTAGATCCCTGACTCTTGCCATTTTGCACAAAATTCCCTTTGAAATGCTTTCTCATTTTAATTTGAGAGGGAGAAGAATTGATTTATGGTTCAAATGTTTCAGAGACAATTCAAACCGAGTCCAAAGCAACAGAACAAGCAGCACTGTAATCCATACAGCATGTGCCATCTGTAGAGGATGTAATTGCAATAGTGTTATAAGCTGTTCTCTGTTGGCCAAACATGTGGAACATACTCTAGCTGTTCTATTCGGCTGAAAATGTTTAATGCCGTGGTATTTTGATTTGGGGTGAACATCCAGGAACAGTGTTCTGATCCTCAGCATTGAACAACAGCATCAAACAGAGCATTTAAAGATGAGCTTGTAAAACACAAGAACTTATAAACCCCATACAGACCTCCTTGGTGTCAGAATAGAGGAGGTGTACTTTAGAGCTTCAGTATGAGATTCATGAAATATGCTTAACCGCCTTTAGACAGATTAATCTCATCTTGATCTGAGATCTTTATTCATACCAGTGAGTCCAGTTTGACAAAAGAAATAACAAACTACCAACTACTTTCTTTCTGTAGAGGGCAAAGAGTAGAAAATATCAGTTATTGCTCTTTGATGTTAAAATTGATTGCTTAAAATAATGTGTAAACTTAGAGAAGTCATAATTTTTGATGACAATGTATTATTGTCATTTGTTGCCTTAATTATGTGTGCTGTCTTCCACAACAAAGTGACAGACAGAGTTGTTTTCCTTATCTATCACTCAGATGTATGTTCTCAGAACTCTGACAAGCATGAACTTTTCAGGGATTCATCCACCCCTGTGGGAGAAATTTCCACTTTGTATCAAGCTGACATATAAATTAGGTTGATTTGTTTTTGCTGAGGTAAGATTAGGTGTACGAATCCTCAGCCCCCATGAGCACATACACAGAAGAAAAGCATTTTTAGGAGGCAGTTTAAAGCTTAGATTGTGGATCACTGTAAGAGATACAACACATTGAGTGTTGGGAGTCCTGACCAAAAAGAAAGATGTGCTTATGGAATTTAAGCAGTAACCAAATAAAGGTTGTCAGATTAAAAGTGTGGAAGTGTGTGGTGTATGACCTTAAGGAAAAGAAGGCTGAGTAATACATTTCTTATAAAATCTAACTACATGGTGTTTCTGAAAAACAGGTAAATAAAATTATAAATTTTGATGCAGTCACCATATGTGCCAAAGACATAGTTTTGATTCTTTTTAATTGGCATTTTTATTTTTTTTTTCTCTACATATCTTGCCAAGGTCCTATACAGCCACTCTGGCAACTGAGATTTGAGGTCAGAATTTCAGTCCTGTGTCTTACCCACAAGATTACCTTTATGCTTACACACTAGAGACATACTTTGAAAAGTTTGGTCTGTGTTTAAGATTGCAAACAGATTTCCTGTCTTCTACAGTAAACATTTCAGAGGGATAGCTTTTGGTTCAAGGTGACAGGAGAGTCTACCACTCAATAGTTGCCCTTCAGAAGTGGAGGATAAGGCTGCAATAATGCATTTTATATGCATTATTGCATATAAATATGCAATTTCCCCATTCTACCTAGATTCAGCTAGAAGGAGAGTTTCATTCTGTAAAAGCTAAATAAAATAACACTTTTATATTTTTTAAGCTGCTTTCATCATTTGAGATTCTTCAGTATCTCAGTGCCTAATACCACTTGAAGACTGCTGAAATAGAGTTTGAAAAACAAGCTTTTTTGAGACTCCAAGTTCAGAACAGATAATTTTGTAATTAAAGACACAGATTTATATCACATCAGGGCACCAGTCTTGATATCTTAGTTTCAGCATCAAGGAGGTTTCAGTAAGACACTGTTTATACTCAGCAGCTTGCTCTCAGCACGTACCATAACATCAGAGCCTCTGCACATTTTTTGGTCTAAAGATAAGCTAATCTTCATACTGCTCATTTATCACCTAAACACAACCCAATGTGTTTTAAAGATCTTTCTCACTTCCATTCCCTTCCGACTAGTATGATGAGCATTTTTCCCTTTTGCTTCTATATTCACATAGAGAACATCCCAGACTTTGTGTAGCAGAAGTGTTAGCAGGTGTATTTACAATGTTTTCTAAAACATATCTTGCAAAATTGAAGGGTGCCATCTTTTTAGCTATAAATTTTGCAAATAGTTACAGACTTTGCAGCTGAAGACTTGCTGATTTTTTTCCCAATGGGTTAATGGCATCTCCTGAGTATTTTTTTGAGCAAAAAAGAGTAGTCTATCATTAAACATAGCAAGTGAAAGAAGAAAATTAAGAATTTTTTTTTTTTTTTTTTTGGATACAGATGGTCTGATTTTGCATATGTGGAATTAACACTTCAGGATGTAGGTATAGAAGTGCATGGTATGTGATATTAAAGAAAAGAAAGCCAAGTAAATCATAATTTATTATATAAAAGCTACCTACTAAATGCATAGTGACAGTTAAAAAAAGTGCCACGTAATTAAAGCAATTTCTTGGTACTTAGTCTTGCAAATACAGTTAAAAACCTGATTAAAGAATATGAGTTCCCTCAAAATTAAGGGGAATAATTGAAGTGTACAGGTATTCTTGATGGTCTGCACATCAATGTGATGGAGATGTAGTCAGGGACAGAGTTCTAGGCTCTGTTCCTTGGATTCAGGACATTCTCTACATTAAAAAGCAGCTTGATGTAGGCATTAGAATCACTTTATATGTCTGAAGTTGGACATGTCATCACAAGGAAAATAAAAGAATGAAATTCAAACTTCTTGTCAGTCTTCACATCCCTTTTTCAAAACTTATTGGTTCTAGTGTTTTTCAGAGTAAGTTGTCATCATATCATTTAACAATGTTTTACACTTATACCCTTCATGTTTTTAATGATGACTATTGTTTGAACAATATTATTTTCCACTTTTGAAATTTTGCTTTTTTGTTTACTAAGTCCAATGAAAGCTAACTTGCAATTTGAAAAATAATTAGCAGAAAACTTCTGGGTGCCATGCATTTATGAAAAATTATTTTCATTTTTCTCCTTTGTTGAGTTCAAGATAAGTATCCTAAAATGGGACACTGATTTTCCTTGAAATATTCCAGACTCATATCATCATTTAGCTTAGAAAGTACCTTTTAGGTCATCTAGTCCAGCTATAAACCCAACAGTGCCATATCTACCAGTACACCATGTCCCTTAGTGCCACAGATGCACATCTTTCAACCTTGTATAAGGTATGCCAGTTCCCTGCACGTAGTGTTCAAATCTTGAAAACCCTTTTAGTGAAGAAATTGTCACTATTATCTAACCGAATAGGGAGCATTTCAGGGGTGTACTACATCATTCCTGTTCTAAGGCAGAGAAACAAAAACCTTAAAGGCTTTCTAAAGCTGAACTAAATTAACTATCTGCTCATAACTATAAACAATATTCCTGGGTTTTTTAAAATTGTATAATATTAGGAGTGATGTTCAGAAAATGGCCTGTTACAACAGAAAGGCTAACTGCTCATTTAGAGATATTTAAAACAATATCTGGGATTTGTAAATAGCTCTGGATTATTATAGATGCAGTTAGCTGTCTTTTAGACACTGGGGCTTGGCAAGTGTTAGAGTAACATAAACATGTTACATGTGTTACATGTTAGAGTAAACAAACTAAATTAAACAGTTGTCTATATGAGGTTTATATGAAAATAGAGCCAATTTAGCTTGACTTACTTTCTGGCACTCAAGAAACAAATGTATTACCTAAATTGTTAGAGCAGGAAAATGATAGAACGTAGCTATAAGCCTGTAGTGAGTAATGTTGGAGGGCAGAGAGAGGAAACTGTTAGTTCATACAAGTTTTGGCTCTGAGTCTGGATTAAAATTTATCTGTACTGGTTATATGGTTTCCATGCAGTCTTCTGATCTACGATCAAGCAAGTTAAGGACTTATGGCTGTCAGTGAAACTGAGTGAGGTCACTGATGGTTGGAAAATATCTTACCTATTGTTCACTGACTGGGTGAATAGGAAATGTGCAAGGACTGCCTTGGAAAATTCAGGAAGGAAGCTGGGGACACATCTGCAATTGAAAGTAATTTATTAAAGAGGCAAATGACATTTCAGAAAGATATTAAAAGCATGTCTCTCATTAGAGTTAAGATGTGTTTAGTTCATGCTACCTTATACCATGAGCACTTTTAGGGAAGGGGACACTTTTGCTGAAAGACACAGGAATTGGAGATGACTTGTCATAAATAATACAGATGATAAGCAGTTTAGAAAACATGACTTCCAAAGCAGGTATGAAAGAATTTCATTTGTTTAGTCTGGTATAGAGAAAAATGAAGACGGGCTCTGATAACAGGCTTAAAATGCATAAAAGGTTATTGCAAAGAGGACGATGATCAAGTGTTTTCATCTCTGTAATAGACAGAATGTGAACTAGTGAGATTCATTGGTAGCAAGGACCATTTATATTGGATTTTAAGAAAAACTTTCACATCAAAAGGCCAGTTCAACACACAAGCAAGCTACTTGAAAAAGCAGCAGAATTTCCATAGTAGGTATGTTAAACTGATGGATGAACTTGTGTCAGATATTAGGTATAGATTGTACCTTGGACAAAATTTCAGGCACAGAAAATTATCAGGTTTATATCTCCAAATCACTGATAAAATAATAGCAGTAGTAATAAGTACAGGACAAATAGAAGAGTAACTGTAAATTTCCGGACAGATTCAGTAATTAATTGCTTGGTTGTTTTACTGGATAGTGCCAAATTTTGTGTGTGACTCATTAATAAGTGATTAATAAAAAACAAAACTAGCATGATTTTTTTTATTTGCTATATTTCTGCAGCAAAATATTGTCTAAATGATTAGATGAATAATTTTCAATTAATTTGTAGATTCACTAGAAATGAGGATGTGAAATTTACTTAGCAAATTAGGCATATCAATACTAGGGCTTTTTTTTCTTAATCCTTTGGATTCTTTGGGGGTTATCTACAAAGACTATATTAAAAATTATTGAATTAAATCATATCCCTAATACAAAGCATAAAAAACTGCAATTATCATCTGAAAGACGTGTTGGCAGACTCCATGGTATATAAACCAGCCAGTATTATATAATTTCTGCAACACGATTTGTGAGCCAGAGAATGGAATTATTGTAATAGCTAATGGATCTCAAGGAAATTTAGACTTTATGAAATAAATTAGATTTTCTTTAATAAGATAACAAGTTTGACAGATAAGAGTAATGTGTAGATATACTACATTTGTCGCGGTGCCAAAACCGAAGCCCCTCGGCTTCACCCCGAGCCAGCCCAGGCACCGGAGCAAGCGTGAGTCTGAGCTGCCCCTCAGCACTCAGTGAGGAGTCAGCCCTTGTGGGTTCTTAGCCCTGGGAGAAGGCTAAGCAGTGACACGATGTATCGTCCGACAGCGCAGAGAGGAAGAAAGGAGGGTCCAGCCTGGCAGGCAGTTAAACAGTAACTTTATTCCTCCACAACTCTGCCGGGGCCAGGTCGGTCTGGACCCCGAACACAGGGATACAAAGGCTTATAAAATCTCGGGGAAGGGGAGGAGAAATGGGAGTTCCTCTTTGTGGCCACCAATTAAAACATATCACTAAGGAGACCAAGGGAGGGGTTACAATCTTTGGGCCAATTGGGGAGTAGGGGAGGGAAGACACTGTGGCGGGGAAAAAGGGGAAAAGCAACATGTAACCAAAGTCTGCTAAAAATAGAAGCTTGTAGGGAGGATGTAGCAACTTATGAATTTCAATGAGGGAACTAAACACACTGAACTTACAAAGGTACATAGAACAAACTGCTTTGGACCCACCATTCTTTTTGCTTTTTTCAATCCCAAAACCACCCCATTTGGTAAACCACCCACATGTCCTTCAACCTTTTCCTATCTCAACAATCCCTTCTTTATTGTCCTTCTTTCAGCTCCCTCTCCTTCTTCCTTAAGTCTCTCTTCAAATCTTCTCCCCCGTCTGTCCTTCTGTTACTTGTCACAGTCCTTCAGAGCACCTGCTTTCTCCTGCTTACACTGTCCAGCTTTTCTCAGGAGGGTCCAAACAGAGTTTAACATAATAAACATGGAAAGTTCAACTGTCCACACCACCACATACATTTTATACACTTTTCATTAGTCATTGTATCTTATTGCAGTTAAAAAACACATCAAAATTATGAAGTAGCAGTAAAACACATTAACAAAAATCAGTAATCAGTAAAAAAACCAGTAAAAAACCCAACATCTAAACATACAGAAGTTCCATATTAGACCTGATGCTATCCAGGATTTTAATTACTGCCCTGGACATAAATTTCAATTCCTTACAAATCTGTTCAAACTAATGTAATGAAAATCGTTCTGTGGCAAAAGGTGAACTAATGCCACACCCTAAACTGCAAGAAGGGGAAAAAAACCCTAAACTTTTGATTTGGGTCTTTGTGGTAGGATACTGTGGACATTGGAGATGATGTAACAAGAAAAAAAAAGAAGAGAGAGGGAGTATTAGAAGAATTAAACTTTATCAGAGGAGGCACTACCTGCCATATGCTGAGATGTAAGAATTTTATTATTCAGAAACAGAAGGACTGACTTGATTTTAGTCCTTCACAGAGAGTTAAACACTAGCTATCTCTGCTTTTTAGCTACAGTGGAAAAAAGAAGAATGCTGAAACCAAGATTTGCAATAAACTAGAAAAACACAATTTCAATAAAGCATGTAACTGGGACAAAACTGGACTTTGTCTCTCCTTAAATCTTCCTGTCAAGATAAGATCATTTTCAAGTGGATATACTTCAGTCAAGCACAAATTACGTCATAGTCTCTTACAATTTCGTTGAGAAAATGCAGCCATGATAGAGAAATCTGTGAAGATGAAGTGATATTTCATTCTAGTTTCATGTTTTTGGAAGTTTGAAGAAAGATAAGAAAATACTTGTCTTGTTTGCCAGTGTAATTACTGAAAATTTCTATAACTGAACATCTACAAAACACTCTTGTTCAAGTCATGATCAAAGGCACAATAGTTGTGGGAGTCTGGAGGCAGTGGCTCATTCAAGCCGTGGAAGCAGTGTAAAGTGTGTCCAGGGAGTGATTGCACTGATGAAGTTCTCATGATCACTGCAGACAGTAAGTTAAAGTACAGATAAGTGCACAAAACCAGGTCTGCCAGCCCACTGTGCAGCCAGCTTCTTGCATTTTCTACTTCATCTCTTCTCTTTTGTCTTGACTTCATTATTTCAGGTTTTTATGCTTCTCTTGCACTTATTGGTCTTTCCAGGAAGCAATATGTTGAGCAGAGTGAGGGTCTTACCTGAACATGTCATACAAAACACTGCCCACATCAGATCCATTTGCCGTTTGCACCTCATTAACTACTTCCACTATTGGTTAAAGTTGCCATTCTTCCAAAAAATGAGGTCTGATGTTTTGTGGCAACAGCTGCCAAAGTGAAGTACTCCTTCCCTCATAAAGTCCCTGGATTTTCTAACCATGTTCAAGGGCAGAGATCTGGTTCAGGATGCATGCTAAACTGTCTCATTGTTCTCTGTAGAAGTTCCTGGGTTGGCACAGGCTCTGTCACACATCCAGGTAAGCACAGATTGCTGCAGAGACCTACAGGCAATGCTGTGACTTTGTACAGTATTGACTTATGCATTTGCAGGGCAAAGTAACAGTGAGAGTGTGTCTTGTTCAGTTCTACCTAGGTGGCAGGAAATCTGTTGTGGATTTCATGCTCAATAAAAAAAAAGACAGGAAATGGCACAAAATTTCTATGTATTGCAATAGCACTGCCAGGAGTCCTCTGCTTAATTAGGGCCATCCTTGTTGCATGGTGCTTGTTTAAAATGTAACCTGGCTCAAGTTAAGAAAATTCTCCATATTTACATAAAACACAATAATGTTACCAGGAAAATGTTTACAATGTGGACAATCTGTGAAGGCTTGAAACAAACAAAATCACGTTTAATTTAATATTTAGAAGCCAATAGCAGCTTACATCTAGGACTGATTTTGAAGAAAATTTCAACTTCTCCCTAAGGCTCGGACACTGCCCAAAACTTAAACTGAAATCCTGCTGTGAGATTCTGTATGTTAATTTAACTCATTCTTCCCAATACTCCTGTCTTCCTGTTGTGTTTCTCATCTAGTCACATTTAAATTTTTATGTTACTTTCCTGATATGATGCCTGTCCTGGGCTAGCTGTTTTTTGGAGTTATCTTCTATTCTTAAAACTCCATCTTGCAGCACTCAAGGCACACCTTCCAAGTTAAGAAACACTGCTTTAGAGTGTTGTTAAAATCCCTTTTATTCTCTATTACAGCTCTGTGATAAAAATTTGCTTAAATAAGAAGTAACCTGAGGTAAAATATTTTCAGTGAAAGTCTTGTGTGCCTCTAGTTGTATCCAGTCCCCCCTTTCTGCAACTCTTTGTTGACATAGTTGATCCTGCTACTTCTCAACAAAACTGAGCTTTTATGTTGGTCATTACAGGGCATTGCCAATGTTCATGTTATGCTTCTCTGAAATACAACTAGTATTTTCTTCCAAAGCACAATAAACAATTACTATGTTTTTCTCACTAACTTTGTTTGCTAAATTAAAATAATGAAGTCCTGTTTAGATACTATATTCCAAATGAGTGAATATCAATTTACTCCTAATTCCTTCCTTAACTTTTTGAGTAAAAAGTGCTGTGTTCTGAAATACCATTGTGGTGACATACTTCAAGGATTATGCCCTATTGCTATTTGGCTCAGGTGCCAGCTGCACTGAGTCCCTATGAGTATTAAGGGACACAGTTGCTCAAATCTTTCTTCCGTCACAGGGCTTGCACTCAGTAATTGTATTTCTGTCTTTGCCCAGCCATAAATAAAAGGATTCCATTGAGACTTTCCCTGATAGTTCTTACATGACTTACAGGTCTTGAGGTATTAGCTGTAATTGTTGCTTCTGCCTTCAGTATGTCTGCAGGGGGGTTTTTATGTTCCTTCCTTTGGACTGAAGAAAATAAAAGCCTCCAAATGAAAACATGTAAAATCTTTGCTTTATTTTTAAATAAATCACTCCTTCAATTCTGCCTCTTCAGTAAAGAGATAAGCCTAACCTCCTTAAGATACATCTTAGAAGTATTCAATACTACTTTAATGATGACACTCATTTATTTATTATTCTCTGTCATATTCTACCACATCAAAAAAGAGGTAAGTAGTCATACTGGATCAACAATCTGTATTGCCTTTGATTTTTTGGCATCTAAAACAATGGAGTTTTGATAACTCCATTTGAAACAGGGGTAGCTGTAACTAACAACTGTACTTTGGCTATGAACAGCAAACTGATAGCTGCCAAATACACAGAGAAATGAGAACAGCTGCCTTAATGGTTTTGAGGTCCAAGACTTTGTCAGATGAAGTTGTAAGAGTTGTGGAAGTAACAGCAGGAAATAACATGGGTGCTCCTCCAGAGCTCAAGAAATGAAAACAATAAAATGAGATTAGCAGGAAACTACCAATGGTGCAAGCCTCTGTGCTTGTGTGTATTATTTATAACTGTTGGATGTTGTTAGATGTTATATACATAAACATAAAATTAATTTAAGAATATGGCATTTAGAATGTGCAGCATATTATATACTTCATGATATATCTATATCTGTTAGTGCTATAATTAACTAGAAGAATAATTTTTCCCTCTTCTCTCTGTATTTCAGTTATGTTGAATCTTTGCCATATTTGCAGAGTTCAGGCAGTAACACAATAGTCATGAACATTGTATATTTTCCCTTTTTTACTGTTTATATTAAAATGGTGATACAGAGTGTCAGAAGAAGAAACTGTAAGTGGCTGAACTGTCCCCAGTATAAATAGAGGACTCTATATAATGAAGAATCAGTCTGCTATTTGATCAACTACCATACTTTGATTAAAATTAACAGAAGAGAACAAACATGAAATAAACAGTACAAATCATTAGCTGCCATCAGATCAAAAGCTTATATTAAATACGAAAAATCTGTGGAAGAAATTCTTTATTGTAAATGTGTTGAGGCACTGGAACAAGTTACCCAGAGAAGTTGCGGATGACCCATTGCTGGAAGTGATGAGGCCAAGTTGAAAAGGACATTGAGCAATCTGGTCTACTGGAAGGTGTTCATTCTCATTTCTCATGACAGGGAGTATGAGAACTAGCTGGTCTTTAAGATTCCTTCAAACCATTTAATATTCTGTGATTCTATTTACAGGTTAATTTATAGCAATATTAGTTAAAGCTGGAATAACTAAATCTTCTTGAACAATATCCATAAATCAACTCATACTAGGAGGACATGCATTTTGAGGAGTGGTTTAATGAAGGATTGTATTAATTGTGGCATTATTCTTGCAAGACCCACCAAAAAACATAGTAATTATCTATGAAAATAAGATAATTCTTATTATCTTTTGCTTTTCATGCTAGTTAGTGAGTGCTGAAAGGAGGTGGGTACTGACTTTTTCATGTTGTAATGGCTCGTGTCAGTATTGCCTCCTGCAATGGAAGCTTGGGTCAGACCCAGATCACATGTCTCTACAAAGGTTAGTAAGATGGGACCAAAAAGCTTGCTGACTTTTCCCAGAAGTGTATGCTCTGTCAAAAAAATTGTTCTTTGGCTGCTTTTGGTCACTCTTTTACTTAGAAAGATTTTAAATACTGATGTTTTTTTCCTGTTGCAACATACTTGTGTGAAGTAATTGGGCAACTGTATGGCTCTGGATAATTTTAAGAGAATCTCTACATATTACTGCCTTGGGTTTGAACTTGTTGGTTGTAACTGAAAGTTATGCCTGCAGCTGTTTGTCTTGTGTTTTATATAGATTCAGTAGATGGTTAGTTGGATCATACAAAATATTGCTGTAAGGAACTTTGGAAGATATCTGCTCTATGCTCATCTCTGTGGCAGAATCAGCAATGTAAGACATTCCTGATAGCTCTTACATGCCTAAAACTCAAGTAAGTTGTACAATTATCCAAATCTGAAGTTGACTTCAGAGCTCCTAGCATTAAAAAGGCATTTACAAGCCCCCTTCAGGAAGGCAGCAATGAGGTTACCCTGGAGCCTCCTCTGCTCCAGGCTGAACAACCCCACCTCTCTCATCCTGTCATCCTAGAAGAGTTGTTTCATCTTTGTGGTCAGTTTAGTGGGTATCTTCTGATTTGTTTCAACATGACCACGTATTTCTTGTATTGTAGACTCCAGATCTGGACAGAGTACTCCAGATGAGGTCTCATGAGAGCAAATGGGGAGAATCACCTCCCTTGACCTGCTGGTCAGGCTTCTTGATGAAGCTCAGGATATGGCTGGCTTTCTGGGTTGCAAGCAGGTGTTGTCCTGTTGTGTTAAGCTTTTTGACTACAAACATGCCCAAGTATTTTTCTCCTGAGCTTGTCTTGATAACATTCTCTGCCCTCTCTGTACTTGTTCTTGGAATTGCCCTGACCCAGGCCCTGACCCCTGGCCTTGCTGCACTCCCTGAGGTTTGCATGGTCCCACCTCTCCAGTCTGTCCAGGTCCCTGTGGATGCCATCCCTTCCCTCCCCTGTGCCCACTGCCCCACACAGCTCAGTGCCAGCAGCAAACTTGCTGAAGGTGCCTGGATCCCACTGTGTCTGTGTCACTGACCAAGGTGTTAAAATGTGGTGGTCACAATATGGACAACTTCTCTGCACAACACTATTAAATGTAACTGCCCCACAATTTTATTTTCTGCTGAGCAGACCATCTCTCAAATCCATGTCTCATCAGTTTACAGACAAAAAAAAATCTCTTCTAAAATGTTTTGTCTCCAACAGTGAGCACAGAATTGTAGCCAGAGGGATTAGCAGTAGAATGGACAAATGTTGTAGTGTTTCCTTAAAGTACACTTCCAAAGTCCAGAACTAAGAAACTCAAGTACTTCTTGGGCCAAAATTGTATGTCTAGTATTAACCATCCTCAGTGGACCAGCTCATATGAACGAATCTTACTGACATCCTTTATAACAAAATAGATGACAAGCTTGAGGAAAATCTAATACAAGTAAGCCTTAAAACCAAGCATAACGCCTGCCACATGAGTACTGAGGACTAGTCTGCTGTTACATCCAGTCCTTTGTGTCACAGGCAGTTTTCAGCAATGGCTGTGTTTGCAAAGGTTCTACCTGAGGGTTTTCATCTGATTTGCTTCACAAATGAATTTTCATCTTTAGCTGGTATATGTAGGATATGTTGTTAGAAACTTCATGCTGTATTGCATTTCATCTGCCATAAAGAAAATCGTGTCAGGCCTCTGACAAAAGTCCAAGGAAAATGTTAAATGTTACAGAGTGGAGGGGAAGAGACAAAAGATTTGCTGCAGTTGACTTAAACTCAGTTGATGTCACTTTCTGACTGTCAATAGAATTGGCTTCACATTCTACATCTATGTATGTAATCAGATTCAAGTTTGTTATGACTTTGATGCAGAGAATGGTTGAGACACTAGACCAGTCAGGGGGATTAACAGGCAACCAGAGGTTCTGTATAAATTACTTCCTCAATCATGAGGCCTAGGCATTTGTCTGCAACTTAATAGTGGCTTTCAATGTGAACACAGGCTGAACCTTGCTGCAGGATTTTGTATTAAAGCACTTTAACAAATCTGACACTGTACCTTCCCACTGCATCTCCTAATTACCATAGAAATGTAATAATTAGGGCTATCAGCAAGACTTTTCTCTCACACTATATCGTTCACTTAATAACATTTAAGAAGCAATCAGTTAAATAAATAAATGGATTAAATCTTATCTGTCTCTGTCAGGCAAAGGATACAGTACTCATTTAACATGATAAACAGAGCCATATCTCTTCTTCCAAAGCTGGAATTTTATAGCTTAAGTTCTATTTAAGTGAGCACAAACTGTGTGCTAAATCAGTAGCACTCAGTAAGCTGAACTGGCTGACCATAAGGAAGAGAAAGAGACTGATCCTTTTCTGACAAGATTGCTAGTATCTCTATCCTATTTCATCACTAAAGAAAGATTCAGCCACAGAGCTGATAGGCTAGGTCATGTATTGGCTACCGATTAATAAGAGCAATGAAGACTGTAGTAGTAGTACTAGTAGCTGTTATAGTGATAATAACAACAAAACCAAAAACAACAATAATACTAATGATGTAATGTTCTTGAGTGAACCATGGAAAAGGAAAGAAGGTGGCAAATATTTCATTTGCAACATATACTGTGCATACTTGTTAAAGTTATCAAGTTATCCTCAAAGCATATTTAACTTTTGAGCCTTGTTAGTACATTTACTTCTAAGTGTTTGTACAGTTTCAGGGGAGACCAGGGATATCATAACACTGTGGGATCAAATGCTCTCTGTGTCATGTTCTACATGGAACCAGAAATCAGTCTTCTGTTTGTGATTTTGATGACAATGTACTGCAGACATCAGTATGTAATTTCCCTCTGTGAGCTATTTATGAAACATGCTGTTACATGTAAAAGGAAGAAAACATAGGAAAAGACCATAACTGGACAAAAAATGCACTGCACATAACAGTACAAGAGTGGCGCATGATGGTCTTTGAAAACATGGGCAAGTGAAACTTCAAGAATATTTCTAATGCAGAAAAGAACAAAAATTATTTGGGCATTATGTAAACAGTGGAGAAAAGTTATCAGTTTTTCATTCCACTCACTGAATCACCCAGCAATGTGCACTCACAGCCCACAAAGCAATGGAATCCTGGGCTGTATCCAGGGCAGTATGACCAGCAGGTTGAGGGAGTGGATTCTGCCCCTCTGCTCTGCTCTTTTGAAACCTCAGCTGGAGCATTATGTCCAGCTGCAGGGTTCCCAAAATAAGAAGGACATGGAATTGATGGAGCAAGCCCAGAGGAGGCCACAAGGCTGCAGCTCCTCCCTGCAACAAGTTGGGAGAGTTGCTGAGAAAGCTGAGGCTGTTCAGCCTGGAGAAGAATAGGTTGTGTGGGCACCTCATAGCAACCTTCCAGTATCTGAAGGAACCTACAGAGAAGATGGAGAGGGACTCTTTGACATGAACTACAGTGATAGAGCAAGAAACAGTGTGTACAAACTGAAAAACAGTAGATTTAGGTTAGATGTATGGAAGAAATTCTTTACCATGACTGTGGTGAAGTTGCCCAGGGAGGCTGTGGATTGCCTCAATAGTGGAAGAGTTCAAGGCCAGGCCGGGTAAAGCCTTGTAAAGCCTTGTGCAGCCTGGTCTAGTGGGAGTGCTCTTGCCCATGAAAGGGATATTTGGTACTGGGTGATCTTTACAATCCATTCCAACCCTCAACATTCTATGATTCTATTCCACAGCACACAGTGACATCACTAATAGTCCTGGTGAGGAATTTCAGGAGTGGAAGTTCTTTTCATTTGTACTGCAGTACCTACTCCATTATCTGTTACTTGAAGTTTAGCCATGGTTTGTTTGTCTTTAACAGGAGCATATTTTTATAAAGTGTTGCAGTAGACAATGGACATACAATATTTTTTCTGGGATTAGCAACTGAAAATACATAAATCAGGTATGAGATGCACTGTGCTTCATTAGAAAGTCCTAAACTCCTTCCACTTCAAGACCGCTTCCTTACAGTTAAACATCAGATTCAAAAACTTTGGGAGGAAAGGGTAACTATAAATCATAATTTATAGGTTGAAAACCAATCAATTTTTCCTATTCTGTGTTTTGCTAACAATGCCATGGGAACCAACTTTGCTTCTGTTACTTGAAGTTGCATTGAAATTGTTTCAGTCAAGGATCTTTTTCTGAAAAATACCATCAGTGTTGACACACTGACTAGCTGGAGCAGAAAGTGTTTGCTACATGTTATGCTTGTCTTTCTCCAATTTAGTAGGAAATTAGGAAAATTAATTTAGTCCCACAGTCTATCTTAATGGAGCAAATAATGATTGATGCTTGACAACAAGAAGGGTTGTTTTCATACTTTAGTTTCACGGTCACTACTTGAAACAGTTACTGGTTGTCTGAATAGAGACAAGCAGTTTTGGGAGGGGCATGAATTACAAAGTTGTGCTCCTTCTTCTAAATCTTTCCAACCTTCTAAATCTTGTGAACCTTATAACCTGAAATGTCTTGAAAGGAGTCTTGTACAAAATGTAACTACTTTACCATATCTGAAGTTTACTTTAAAAATATGAATACATGCTCTTCTTCCTAAACCCTTTCATCAAACATGCTTCCTCTAAATTAATTGTTTTATTCCACTATATAAAAATAGGTGCATTCAAATACAGGAAGAATCTGAAGCATTTGGAGAGGAATCTGAAGCATTAGTGTGGAGATAGTGGCCTCACATATACAAAATATTAAAAAAACTTAGAAATGTCAAGTGATTTGGGGGTGGGGGGTGGTTATATGGCACAAAATCACAGCCTATAATACAACAGATCTTTTTCTTTTTTATTTTTATTGTGCAGTACAATTTCAGGTTAATAAAACAAACAAAGACAATACTTTTATTCTCTAATCCCCACATTTTATTATTTTTATTTAAATATAACATACTATACATTGTTGCTCAGTGATTTTGGTATCCCTTTTATTTTCTAAACCTCTCCCCCTGTTTTCCTTTTACTTGGGAGACTGTTACACTCAGGGTGACAGAAAACAGTGCTTATGGTTGAGGATCTGGGATACTCTAATATCTGCAGTTTGCTCCCACTATAGTGGGCGTTACAGTATACCAAACACACAGGAATCATTGATTCCTTCAAGGGTTTTTTATTTTGGTTAATTTTCAGAAACCACTCTTCATGTCACAAATGGCTCCTAGATCACTTTGTGAAAGTGATATTTCCTGAATTTGTCGTTTGAGCAGCATGGTGTTTTGAGTACTATGATAATATTTATGCATAATCTTCCCCTGACCAAGTCATCTAGATAATTCTGTAAGAAGAGAATTTCATTTGTACCCTAAATGTTCTTTAACTCGTCATTCAATACTGCATTCATCCAGACTCATACTGAAGGTTCAGTACGGGTGGTCCATTATGTCTTGTCAGTTCTAATTACTGATTACAAATTTAAACAACAGAAACTTGCTTTTATTGTGGTAGTTAAGTTTTGCTGTGAGCTGCAATTACATTTAAAATCTGAAATTCTTATTTCTCTTTCTAGAAAAATGTCATTTGTAAAGAAGAAAACTGGAGATAAAGTACCATGAAATACAATATCAGCTATCAACTAAAAGTATGTTGTTTCTCAATGGATTCCTAGTTTTAAACAGCTGACTTTATTTAAGGACAGGAAATATAATCTGACCATTTTGTATTTTATGGGAAAGCTTTTTTTTTTGCTTTTTTAAAAAAAGAAAAACAGCTAATATTTAAATAACAGATTACGATTGAAGTGCTGGTTAAACATTGACTTAAATAAGTTATAGAGGATTCCAACAACACCAGCCTTTATAGAGGTTAAACATTCTCAAAAAGACACATTAAGCAAGGCTCTCCTTTGTACCAAAATACAGTCTCCAAACAATAAAAATAAAACCAACTTTTTCACAACGAGAAATATTGAAGATAAACTGCAGCATCAATATAATCTTATAGTTATCAGTTAAAGTATTTAAAACAAAATAATATTATACTACTTTTGTTTCTTACTAAAGACACTGCAAAGGCTTATTTATTTATTTAGTGGAATACAAGGTGAAGACAGTGGTACAAATTGTTCAATGTACTGTTTTCTATTTATCTGCTCTAACAAAATGAATCTCAATATGGTTACACTGGTGAGCTATCCAGAGCTCTCTAAAATTACTGAGTAAAGCAAAATATAAAACAAACCTTATGTACCTTTAATTAAACAGACTTCATATTATGCTTAACTTTATTATACTGCAGTTGCTCAAGTTAAGCCATGGGATGAATAACTCTTCAGAAAAATGTGCTGGATATTATGTATTTTGAGCCTTCAGTTACTGTGATGGTTATGAAAGGCATGCTAAAGCTTGAAACCAGCACAGCTTTTCGGTTGGCTCTCATATATAATATACACATGAGTATAACCTCTGAAAAACACATGAGCATGATTTTGGATCTCCTGTCTTGCAGCCCTTAGTTAGATATTGCTCCCACTATATGCCTGTGATTCTTCAAGTTGGTACCAAAGGCAAACGGGTTGAATGAGAGTATCAAATGAATAAGGTGTGCAGGACTGTGTTGCCTTCTTGCTTACCCTTCAGTGGTCAAATGTTAAAATCAGCAATTGCACACTGCTGTTTCATTTTAACATTTTCAGTCTCGGTGATTTTTAACAGGGCTGACCACATCAGGGTCCCAGCCCAACGTGTGCTGCAGAATATCACACCGATAGCAGTGTGTCAGACCATAGCTCCAAACTGAAATCAAAGTCAGATGAATATACACACCGATGCATTGACACCCAAGTACAGATGTGGCCCCTTCTCTCAATTTCAATATAGCAGAAAGACTCTTTGAACAAAATATTTCTCAAAGGGTTTTCTTGAGTGCTGATAAGTTCTAAAATTTCTCCGATATAAAGACACCCAATACCATAAATCCAAGCACTGCTTGTTTGGTCTTATGCCTAAGTGCAAGACAGTTTAGGAAAACATGGAGTACACACTCTAAATTCTGCCTTTAAAGCCTTGTCTAATACCTATTCTCTGAGTACTTCTGAGGTTCTGATATTTTAATCTATTAACCTCTCTGTGAAGTACTACGAAAAAGGGAAAATAAGAAAGAAGCAAATGAGGAAACATTTAAAATAAAAAGATATTTAACATCCTATTAAATAAATAACTTAGAGAGAAAAAAAAAAGAAATGAATTAGGACATACAAGAAAACCATACTATTCATTTTGTTAGAACAGTTATACACTACTTTGCTTATCCTAACCATTTGTCCACAAGGCTTCTCCAGAAATGTCATTATTTGTGCATATGACCCAAGTGCTTCCAGTAAATGCTTGTGTGTCTAACTGTTCATTGAATCATTAGGCTTGAATGAGCAATTAAGGACTTTGATATGAGTTAGTATTCCATAAATAGCATTCCCCATGAAGATCACTCAACAGATTGTCTTATGTCCATCAAGGTCTGTTGCAGTGATTAAAAAAAAAA